>CM044448.1:53245637-53295888 GCA_024363595.1 Xenopus borealis
GTAAGGCATTTTTTAGTAGCTGTATGCACAGAATGTCTCAATGTCTTAAATATATTTATATTAACCCGTATGCTGCAAAAAACTTTCTTGACAAGTGAAAAAAAGCATTTGCTTCAACCTTTTACATTCAAAGTACATTAATAAATAAATACATTCATATCATTTTAGCTTTATCTCCTTATTTGTATTGCGGTTAAAAACTCTCTAACAAAAATTCATTGAGGTTACAGACTCGACCAAATAAATAAATAATAATGGGCGACAGTGGATGTTGTATTCGTGCATTCCCCATGATAAAAGTTTAACAGCAATAAAGTATCATTTTGTAAGACATATGGAAACTAAGATAATGTGAATATCTTTTTCTTAGAAGCCCTAGAATACTTACTTAAACATAACTTCTTCAAGTTTGGGAGTAATTTTTACCTACAAAAACACGGGACCTCAATGGGTGCGAAATTTGCGCCCACTTATGCCAACCTCTATATGGGTAGTCGGAGGAAACCCTCATTTTTGGTGGTGATTTTATAGGTCTCAATAATGTCAAACTTTAGAAGAGATATGTGGATGATTTGTTGTTTGTGTGGAATGGCACAAGGGAGAGTTTTGCTGAATTTGTAAAGTATCTAAATGATAATGACCTCAACTTATCATTCACTAGTATCTATTGAGGTCAGAATATTAATTATTTGGATTTAGACCTTAAGTATAGTAGATGTAACTATGTATAAAGATGGTAGAGTGTTCAGCACAGTATATCGTAAGGAAATACCCTTTTAAGAGTGGATTCATGCCATCCCAAGCATGTTTTAGGGCTATTCCTATTGGTCAATTCCAGAGGCTGCGTTGAAATTTTAGCACCGATGATGAGTACATTACTAAAGCTCTTGAACTTAGGGATCAGTTCTTAGTAAGAGGCTATTCTATGGATTTGTTAGACAGAGCTTTCTCTAAGGTGTTGAGACAGAATATAATGTATTTAATAAAGGATAAAGATAATATGAAATAGATGGTTGCCTAAACTGATACACTAATTTTTATTATGACTTACAGTAGGCAATATCAACAGATTAAAAATATTATTGACAAACGACTTCCAGTGTTGTACGGAGATGAGAGCCTTTTCAAAGTTTTCAAAAATGGCTGTAAATTTGTCATACATTGCGCAGGTACTTTAGGCAGTATATTGGCCCCAAGTGTAGTGCAGAACAGAATAGTAATAATGACATGTGCCTGTTAACTAAGGGAACATACAGATGTGGTTCAACAAGATGTATAACATGAGTGTTGATATCCACATCATTTGTAAGTAAGAATACAAAAAAAAGTTTTGAAATCGAGGATTACATAAACTGTAACACCAAGTTTGTAGTGTATCTACTTACCTGTCGGAAATGCAAATTACAATATGTGGGGTGCGCTACTAGATCAGTTGAAATGTAGAATGAGGGAGCACATTAACCACATAATTTCATGTAGTAGTAACTCAGTGGTTTCACTGCATTTTGAAAAATGTTATGGAGGAGATATAGCACAGTTGGACATCCAAGGTATTGAAAAGGTTACACCTTCTGATGGGGGGGGAGACCTGCTTACAGCAAAATTATTTTACAGAGAAGCATTTTGGATTTTTAGGTACACGGCAACCAAATGGATTAAATCTTAAATTTGATCTGGCTTGCTGTGAATAATGGAACTTAACTTAAGTTTATGTATACATTAATATGTTACAATCTATGGAGTAATTGGCAAATATTTAGATTGTTATATACTGTATGTACAAAGTTATGAAATGAAATAATTGCCAAATTTTTATTATTTTCACATACATTTATGACACTAGTATAATTGTTATTGAGGTGTTTTACTTGTGGGGATAGGACATAGATATGGGGGGATAAATACTTTCTTGAATCATTTGACTGAATTACATGGTTTCAGATAAAAGTTGGTAAATGGGATCACCGGCTGAAAGTTTTCTTGAGGTTAGTCATATATTTAGCACATTTTAAGGTGTTATTGATTTAATTTCTGCCATTATGGAGCATTCAATAACGAGATATAGAGTCTATTTGTAGTGCCACATAGAATGAATAGACATCTGCATGGCTTTCTTTCTGTGCTGCATAGATGTCTACAAATTTATGTTTGAGGGAATGACGAGAATCATATATTTAGACTTTGTTCTCTTTAATAGGTTAACATCTTGTTTATCTCCCTGTGTATATCCTTGTTTGCCTTTAAGACTCTGTGTCGACTAAGTTTTATTACCCGTTCCTTTGGATTTGATTATAATTTATAATAGGTTATTACCTTCAGTTTACATTTTTTCTGTCTGTATCAGAGGTATTCAAAGTGATTTTCTTAAACAACTCCATTTTTAATCCTCTTTCGAAAGCTCCCTGGTCTTCAAGCTGGATCTTTTAACTACCGTGATTAAGGACAATTGCTTTTATGAATGGTTTACATCTAGGAAAATATATAGGAGGAACGTATGTTTTATAAAATGCTTACCCTGGTAATCATATCTGTTTAGGTTGTACTGTAATCCTCACAAACCTGTCATATAAAACACCGCTCACGGCTAAGTCAGCATTAGAGATAAGGAGTCAACGCAAGAATGTAATGAATTTATTTACTAATGAATTTATTTATTTGCTCAAGACTCTAACCTCAATGAATTTTTGTTAGAGAGTTTTTAACCGCAATACAAATAAGGACTATGAAGATTCTCATTCATCCAGGTCATGGTATATATATAAAAGTAACTCAAAGCAACTGGACTTGCTGAGATATTTTAATGAAGACGTTTCACTGCTCATCCAAGCAGCTTCTTCAGTTCAACTGACTGGTGTAGGGGATTTCTCGGCAAATTTCCAACAAAGTTCCAACAATCCAATCACAATGGCACACTGCAACTCTTCAGAGAGGTGACATTTGAAATTCACAGTGGTCTTGATTCTGTGTAGTTACAGTGATAGAATAATGTGTCATGCAACTCATAGACAGAGGTGTTACTTGTGAGAGTTGCATGAATGGATGTTTCAAGAGTTCTGAAACCGCCGGGGAACAGATGAGCATTGTATGTAGCAGACAGGTGATGTAGCAGACAGGTGGTGTCGAAGGCCCCCGCCTCTGTTCAGGGATGGTTTCTCCACCTTAACATGAATCGCCTCTTTCACACCTCTTTCAAACCAGCGGTCTTCTTTATCCAAAATTTGGACATTGCTATCTTCAAAAGAGTGTCCCTTGTCTTTTAGGTGTAGAAAAACAGCCGAGTCTTGTCCTGTAGAGTTCGCCCTCCTATGCTGATCCATTCGTTTGTGGAGCAGTTGTTTTGTCTCCCCAATGTATATATAGATCAGTGCACTCATCGCTACACTGGACTGCGTATACCACATTACTTTGTTTTCCCTTAGGAGTTGGATCCTTTGGGTGTACCAGTTTTTGTCTCAGTGTGTTGCTAGGTTTGAAAGACGACTGTGAATTTCAAATGTCACCTCTCTGAAGAGTTGCAGTGTGCCTTTGTGATTGGATTGTTGGAAGAGTCTATTTGCCGAGAACTCCCCTACACCAGTTAGTTGAACTGAAGAAACTGCTTGGATGAGCAGTGAAACGTCTTCATTAAAATATCTCAGCAAGTCCAGTTGCGTTGAGTTACTTTTTATATATACAAATAAGGACATAAAGCTAAAATGCTATGAATTTATTTATTTATTTATGTACTTTGAATGTAAAAGGTTGAAGTGAATGTTTTTTTTCACTTGTCAAGAAGGGTTTTTGCAGCATAAGGGTTAATATGCGTCTGTTGTAACTTTACTTAATTACTGAGATCATGTCTGCATTGTTAATTTAAAACGCAGTTGGCTGCATGTGTATGTAATACCTATGACTACGTATCGGATGATACTAAATGCGTCAGGGAATGGATGCTTTTAACATGTTGAAATAAACATTTGCATCTTTTAATCACATGGGTGACTTTGACTCACCTATAGCTACAGGCTTGGGGCAAAGCACCCGGGCCACCCATCTAATCTGGTTCCTTCTTGAACATTATCCTTGATACTGTTTAGGCATAAGCGAACCCAGGAGCAGGACCCGGGGTTTTTACACCGAGCTCACCAGTTGTTTCGGGTGATCGACTTGAAGCGTACCTTTGAAAGAGCCCGCCAAAGGAACACGCACCATTCAGAATAGGCTTTAATATAAAAGTGTTTTTGTTGCTTAATAAATGGCAGCTGCCTATATCCGTTTATTGTATGGAAACTGAACCAAAAGCACACAATTTTTTTGTTTGAATGTAACCAAATACCCCTTGTTTATCATACACACAATTTGCAGGTAGTGTTACCTTAAGGAGACTTGCTTGTGTCATATCTTAATTATATACAACAAGGATTTATTGTATGTACATATTGTGTGGTATATTTAAGAATGCTATGTGATTTACAACTTAGATAGTATCAGGGCACAGCAGTGACAACCTTCAAAGACATACTATTTAGCACACAGTTGCTAAATCCCCTCCCCTTTGTCCAAGACCAGCTGAGAGTCCAATCCTTCCTATCTCCAAACTGCCTTGTCCACCTTCCAGTGTCCTGATTCATGAATGGACTGCCTGAGAAATCCATGCCCTAACTTATTGGTCACTGACCAATCAGAACCTAACACATGTACCTATGAACAGTCTTTTAGCTATTGCAGTAGGCTAAGTTAGGCAGAGAGAGTTGGGAGTTCCTCGAGTGAAGACACAGATGCCAGACCAAATGGAAGGATGAGTATCAGGGAGGCAGTGGATTTAGATCCAACATATTCATAGTTGTAATTTTCCTTGAAAATATTTGTTATACATTTGATGTAGGGTAACTTGTTTATGTGTATTATTTCTGTAGATATGTGTCTACAGCTTTTGTAAATAAACGTATATTTTGATTGAACTCTCTCTTTCGTTAAAGAACCCTTATAACTAGTGATGGGCGAATTCACGATGAATTCCCGCGATTCGCCGCTGTTTTTGACGCGGCGAAAACGACGCGTCGCGTGCCGAAGATGACGCAACACGACGAAAGTTGACGCGACGCGTCAAAAGCGTGCTGCGACTCGTTTCGCGAATTTTTTGCCAATTTGCGAATTTTTCAGGAAATTCGCAAATTTTTCGGCGAAGCGAATCTCGGGAGATTCGCCCATCACTACTTATAACCAGGAATACTTATGTACATGTGTTTATTAGAATAAATATACATATTTACTTAAATATATCCTTGGTCAACAGGTACATTTTAGGGAAAACTAGAATAAATTAAAACATCTCATATATTTTATTGTAATTAATATTCTTGGATAACATTTTTAAAGGGTTTAGAGCTAACTGTTATTGCATATGATTTTTTGGGGAAAAATAATATTAGATACCTTGAGGCTGACGGCTTGGATGATAAATTTCAATGTCAAAAGGCTGGGCACTTGTCTTTTGAATAACACTAACATTATGCCCAGTCCACTTGTTTGCTTTTGATAGAGTATTCGTTCTCCAGTCTGTCCAGTAGACATCACTCCCATACAGAGAAACAGCAAAAGGATGAGATAAGTACTCATGTCCACGGATTATTTCCTTCATAGAAGTTCCATCGTAAAGTGCAGAATAAATAGCGTCAGACCTAAATATTGTTTTTTGCATATAAAAAAGAAGTATCAAATATATGTGTAATATATATCTTTCAAGTAATAAAACAAATGCCTAAATTCTAAAATAAATATGATAAGGGTGATGGTACTTTCAGCCACAAAAATTAACATTCCAAACTAAAGATTTATTTAATATAGGCAGAGCTGTATATAGAAAAGATAGCCACACTCTTTTTACTTTGAAATGAATAAATGAATGAGCTGTTTTCATTTAGGGGCAGATTTACTTAGGGTCGAATTCTGAAGTTGAAAAATTCAACCATCAAATCTTTTAGGTGCATTTTTGTCTGAAAATGGACCGAATAGGTCTATTTTTGTTTGAATAAAAATAGTTTGAATCGTTCGAATGCAGAGTTACGATTTTGGGCAAAATCCTTCAATTTTCTCAAACTTAGAAAATAAAACACTGGTACGGTTCCAGTCCCCCCCCCCCCATAGGCTACAATGGCAATTTGGCTTTAAGGTGGCAAAGGGTCGAATTTGAAGTTTTTTAAAGAGATAGTACTTCGAAATTCTAATTTTTTCAATTCAAATCGAATTAGTCAAAGTAGCCCAAAATTACTTTGAAATCTAGATTTTTTTAGCTCGAATTTTCACTTTACTCTTAGTAAATGTGCCCCTAAGAGTACTAATTTAATATAGAAAGAACAAAAAATTTTAAAATAAACTTTCATCCTATATGTTTTTTTGCCATGTTGCAAGTACCTGGCATCAGTCCACACAATTCTTCTTTCAAAGTGGTCAACAGTGAGCCCATTAGGCCAAGCTCCACTTTCCATGTCTTTATAAATTATCTTTCTGCCAGCACCACTCATGGATGCTGATTCAATTCTTGGAAATGTTGCATCCCAGTCAGTCCAAAAAAGGATTCTGTATCAAAATAAATACTGTATGTAACACATTGAAATGCATTTTCTTGACTTTGCTATTCTGTTTTGCAAGTATCAAGGGGAAAAGTTGATGGTGGGGAATCTTGAAATAATACTAACATACCCCCAAGCCTAGCAGCAATGTACTCTTTTTGTAAATGTGTATAGTATATTTTCTATGATGCATGAAAAGATCCTTCACAAGAACTTTCCTAGGTCCCTCTCCAAGTGAAATTTGAATGTAATGAACTAGAATGGTGGCTATCCTACAGCTGGATTGATTAAATTTATTGTTCAGTTTGGTAAAATATTAACAGATAAAGAAAATAAAAGCATTTTGCAAATATAAAAATGGTTGTTTGATTTGTTTGCTTCAGAGAATATGTGAATAAGTGTTTGAACATCTTTCTGGTAATGTACATATCTAAGAAGCATAAACCACTATATTTTTTAAGTATGATACATGCACAGTAAAAATTAATAATGATCAATTTGGAATATAACTCCAAATCAAATTTAATATTTTATAATACCCAGTATACAAGCCTGCTATTCATGCTTGGTAAAACAAACTAAGGTTTCATTAAAATCAACTGGGCCATTAAGCTGCATTATTAAAATGATTTTCACCAAACAGGGAATATCTAAAATGCTAGATTGGAAAGGTCAAGTACCACTTAATGTAAATGTCAGCCAGAATGAGAACTTTTAATAACCCCCGTTCTTTATAAGGCATGCATACATAGATGGCATTAGCTAGAGAGGCAGAAACGCTGCCAGTGTTTTGTGGTATGTATGTAAAGTGGGGAAGAATAATATATTATTTTTATTGTTTGCTAAGTTTAACAAAATTCTAATCAAGTAAACGTTAAAGAAAATGACGACTGTAATTTTTATAATGCTGATGCTCTGGGACCTTATGTTAATGTGTACATTTGGCGAAACAACTAGAACTCAAATAAACAAATACAATTTTTATGATGACTTTTTTACATTGTTTGCAACATTTTCCTATTAAAACACATTCCTTTGTCTCCACTTACTGTAGAATATTTACTGCATATTTCCCAATTTACATTTTATCTCTGGCCTAGAATTGCATTCATCTCTTGTTATTCATGTTTAAATCCCATAATAAACATGGGGAGGCACATCAAGGGTCAAATTCATGTGAGTTTTTTAAAAATCCCATGAACTCGAAATCCAACAAATCAAATCATATTAAAAAAAAATCAAAATTTTTAAACTCGGATGAATAGAATCGAACTGAAAGCTGAATTCAATTTAAATAAAAAAAACTTGATTCAAGTTGATTTTTTTATCCATAAAAACACTCAAAATTGTGAATATTGAATTAAAATTTTCATTTTACCAGGAATGGATTTGTGGCCAAAATTCCGTCATAGGTGAATTTTTTTGCAAAATTGTTGCAGAGACAAAAAAAGTCGCTATAAGAAAAAATGTCCATTGACGTTAATGCATTTGGACAAAAAGTCACAGAGAAAAAAGTTCCATAAGAAAAATTCCCATTGACTTTCATGCATTTGGTGTACAAATTGTTGCACGTAAAAAACAAATTGTTACCTATTGACTTCAATGCATTTTACTTATTTTTTAGGTATAATGGGACAGATTTGCTCATCACTATAATTGCGCTGTTCACCCCAGAACAATATGTCATAGCTTTCAATTAAGGTGGTTAACAAAAAATGTATTCAAATGCAATGATATTGTGTGATACTGTGAAATGCAGTGGAAAACTCTACATACTATAAGAAGATAGTTGTTTCTGTAGTTAGCTTTGTAGTTATATACCAAGACTTTATGTGGATACAGGAATGTAAGATGTAAGGCATTCTGTTTTTTCTTCCATTTTTAATGAAGAGCTACCTTATACATACCAGAATCACAGTTTAAGTAATTTTTAGCTAAAATGAAAGCATACAGGGTTTTTACTATTTTGTGGTGTACATCCCTAAGGAAGATTAGAACAAGATGGTTTAGTTACCATTCTATTAAATTAACATAATTAAGGAAATACCTTACATTATGATATTCCAACAGGCAGTCAACAGTAAGTTATATTCTAAAATAACTAGAAATACAACTAGATTGTTATTTCGAACTTGTTTTAGTAAAAGCATCAAGATGTGAGAAAATTATAATTTACCCATATCGGGGATCCAAAGCAATAGCTCGAGGATGTTCCATGCCACCTGCAATAAGTGTTGATCTCATTTTACCATCTAATTTAGCAACTTCTATTTGGTCCAGATTGCTGTCTATCCAATAAATATTTCCTGCTATCCAGTCTATAGCTAAGCCTTCAGGGGTGGCAAGGCCATGTTGGATGACAACCTCAATTCCACTTACGCCTAGAAGAAAAAAATAGGCTGTTAACAAATATTTTTTTCCACATAGTAATTTAAATATTAAATGACAACAAGTGTGATGTTGATTATTATTGCCAGTGACATAGTACAACATTTAGCTAGATGTTCACTGTTGTCAAGATCTTCATAGTTTGAAATAAACTTCTCAACAATCTTCAAGGTGCCATACTGATTGAGTAAACTGTCTTCTGACATTCCTGATGTTGTAAGTTGTTGCTATCAAAATACAATTTGATTAGTTAGAGATCACACTTTTAATGCTTAGAAAGTGGGAACAATTGTGCTTACAGCAAGACTTTCTTGCTTTGCAGTTAGTTTCCACTTAGTTTGAGGTGGGTGGGGCTTCATTAGTGCTCATGAACAAACAGTATAAATGTAATCCCTGGGACTCCAGTGAAGCTTGCTGTAGTGGTTAGCTGCTCTTAAGTGTTTCTTCTTTAAGTGGGGCCTCTGTAAGTGGAGTTGCAAACACTGAAAATAAACTTGAATTTCAAGAAGGCTGCAAACACCTCCAAATTGGTCCTCCTCCATTGACTTAAACAGCAATTCAGCTGGTTTAAGGTGGCAAATAGTCAAATCTGAGTATAATAAATCTTGAAAATCGAATTTAAGTTAAAAAAAAACAAACTTGAATCGACTTTTAATAACTCCCTATTTGAATTTGATAGTTTTGACTAGGGAATTTGATGCATAATAAATCTGACCCAGTGCACAAGTCTATAGCATGTGGATTGTCCTGTTACCCCAGTTATCTCCAATATATGGATGGCCTGTGTTTGGTTGGAGGGGTCGGCACCTCTCCTAATCAGTGAAATATTATCAAGGAAACCATACTCAAAGGCTGGTGAAGATCTTGTGACTAAATAAACGTGCAGGGGTTCTCCCAACTTCACCGGCCTTTGAGTTTGGTTTCCTTTATAATATTCCAGTGCGCAGTCTGCCATATATATGCAGATTTGGAACAAGAGTTTCAAAATGCTTATAGTACCTCTGCAGCAGTTTTAGAAGTTCAGAAGCTTGTTTTAGAGAACCAGCAACAAGTTGCAACACTGCAGTCAATGAGCAGGACCTAGCAGAGTCAGATAGTTTGGGGGGAACAGAACAGCAGCAGGATGATGAGGCAAAAGGAAAAGAGAGGCTGCTCCGCGGATTCACCAGATTGTGTGATTAAAATGGGAGTGTGAACTCTGGATTGGCAGTTCTAGATGGGGCTGATCTCTCTAACAGCCGTGAGATCAGTTTCTCTAGTAGTAGTGGGAAGATAGAACAGAGCCAAGCCTAAACAGGTTATGGTTGTAGGGGATTTATTAGGAAAGTGGATAGGGTAATCTGTCATTTGGATCGTAACTTGTGATGGGCAAATTTATTCCCCAGGGGCGAATTCGCGGCGAAACACCAGCGAAAATTCGTCTAGCGAAAATTTGCTGAAAAAAACGTGCCGCGTCTCGTATCGCAAATTTTTTCGTCAATTCGCAAATTTCACTAGAAATTCACCCATCACTAATTGTAACAACAGAACAGTTTGCAGTCTTCCTGGTGCCAGGGTTTGTCATATGGTTGATCGAGTAGACAAATTATTGGGTGGGGCTTGGCATGACCCAGCTGTCTTAGTACATATTGGTACTAACAACAAAATTAATGGTAGATGGAAGAGGAGTGAGTGAGTTCAGGGATATAGGCTCTAAAATAAAGGGAAGGTCTTCTTCCAATGTCATTTTTTTTATGAAATGTTGTAAGAATTTTTGGGAAGCTAGGATAGATGGGCCAGTGAGATTAGTAAGAGGTCATTGGAGATAAATCAGGGGGCATACAATTTATCAGCTAATGAGGTATCTCTGTTACAAGGAAACAGGTCAATACTAACTTGAGATATAATTTTCCATTAAGTAATGTAAATTACAAAAGCAAAAGTATGCATTTAAATGGCTATACCCTTTTTAGAAGGGACAGAGGGATTAAAAAGGGTGGAGGAGCATGTTACTAAAGATGTAGTCATTGATGGCCCTGGGAAAGGGTGGAATCCTTAAGGGTACAGATTTCAACTGGGCAAAATGTTACAAAAAATGATCATTAGCGGTGAGTTAATTTATTTGCCAGGCAATGATTCGTGGTTAACATCCATGATTTTCCACCTGCAAAGTTTTTCATGAAACTGCGGCAAAACTTTGCCATAGAAAAATTCAAATTGACAAAAAAAATCTGGGTGTAAAAATTGTCACACATTAAAAAATGTTGACGCCCCTTAACTTTAATGCATAAGGACAGAAAAGACACCAAGAAAAAAAAAGTCAAAATTGTTGCTGAGAAAAAAATGTGATGCCCATTTGAAGTAAGGAAAAAATTGTTGTGCACAAAAAATGGTCAATCATAAAAAATGTTGACACCCACTGACCAATGCGTTTCGTAAAATTTTCACAGTTTTGCTAATTATTTGTCAAAGCAAAGAAGGACAGGTTCACTCATCATTAATGATCACTGGTGTATACTACAAAACACCTCATATAAGTGAAGAGACTGAAGCTCAGCTACTTTTACAAATATAAAGGGCTTCACAAGTAGGTCAAGTTATTATTGTGGGTGAATTTAATTATCCAGACATTGGTTTGTAAATATTCTGAATGACAAAATTTTATTTCAGCTCATTCTAAAACCAACTAGGAATCAGTCTCTTCAGGATCTTGTAATAACTAATAATACCAAATTTACTTCTAACATTTGTGTGGGTGAGAATTTAGGGAATAGTAATCATAACTTGGTCTCCTTTGAAATTATACTATAAGGAGGTAACTAAAACACAAAATTTTAGACATGTAAACTTTGACTGTATAAGGGCATCTCTGCAACATATCAACCCTTTTTACAGGGTTAAATACAGAACAAATATGGAATGTTTTTAAAATGCTGCTTAATAAATATACATGTCAATATCTTCCCCTTATAAGCAAGGAACGTTGTTGCAAAACAAAACCATTGTGGTTTGTGTTGAGGTGGGTAAGAAAAGACATGCTTTTAAGGCTAAGTAAGCTGGGACAGTTTAAACATTTATCAGACATACTATGATCGATATGGAAAAAGGTATTGTAGGAAGCAGTAAAAAGAATCCAAATTAATTTTTTTAAAATATGTAACTATTAACAACATGAAGCAGGAAAACCCTTACTATTATGGGGGGGGGGGGGTTAGCTGGTTGACGAGAACATAAAAAAGCAGAGATTCTGAACTCTTGAATTCTTATCTTTCCTCTGTCTACACAAATGAGGAACCAGTTAATAAAGTTCATCACAGTGAGGGCAGTGAACTTGTGGAATGCAATGCCAGATGATATTGTGATGACTGGTTCTGTTAAAGGACCAGTAACATAATTAAAAAAAAAAATCATTTGTACTGATAATTTTTTTTCGTTATGTACAAACAATTTAAAAACAAATTATGTGACTAGTCTTTTAATGCCTTTAAGTGTGGCTAGGATAATTTCTTGGACAAGTATAATATCCAAGGCTATTGTGATACTAAAATCTATAGTTAGTGCATGACCCGATCTAACTACAGTATGTACCTATGTTAATATTAATAATAATAATAATAATAATATGTATAGGGTAGCTATTATATAGCCCCCCCCCTAGGCAACACTACATAAAATATAACTTTAAATTTTACTTGGGTACAACAAGAAAGCAAAAAAAAAAATAAACAATGCAAGTACAGGTGTAGCAAACTATTCTGTAAACAATTTAAGGAGAAAGAAATGGTCAGTGCATAAAATAATGTGAATAAATGCCAGTAGAATAAATGACATTGATCATAAGAAAAATGTAATTTTATCAAAAGTTGAAGAGATGGGGGAGAAAAATATTGATCACAATATGAAAGAACAGAGCAGGTCAAAAAAAGTAAACAAATAAACTGGGAGAGGGAGCAGAAAATGACATATTTCTGAGGAAATTTAATTGGTAAAAAGCAATAAGTAGCTGAGCAAAATAGGGACTGTAGAGTCATGATAATGTCTCTTTGTGGAGGGAAAACAAAAGTATAGGAAAGAAAAGATTCTAGCAATATAATGAAATGAAGAAAACTTTTAAGAAAATGAGATGATTGCAGTATAGATAGCAGAGAATTAAATGAAAATTGTGAAACCAAGTACGGGATATTAAACGGAGAGAACTAAAGGTACAGAAGACCTGGGATTTGAGAAAGAGTTAAAGAAGCACATACTGTATAAGGAGAGAACCATGAACAATTACAAAATAAGTTATCTGGAGGGAAGTTGTAGACAAAAAGTAAATACAGATGAAGCCACTTTGGATTGTACATTTGACACAGAATAACTTAACTCATCTATCCCATTTATCCCACTTGTGTCACAGCATCCCATCCAATTAAAGAGTTCCCCATTGAAAACAATGGTGCTTTGGTATGCTAATGAAAAGATTAAATGCATTAAATTAGTTAAGATAACTTTAGATAACACAGTTTCTTCAATTAACCCTGAGTCACGACAAATTTAACTCACAAATCCAAGTGGCTGCATCTGTAGGTAATAAAAATAGTAGAGTGGTTTGATTAAACAGTGATGTTCAACCCCTTCAAGTGAAACCGAATATCCATGCACAACATTTGACAAGGCATTCCACAACCTCGCTACCCTCACCTACGCTGCTTCAAATGAAAATTATTTTCCTCTAGTCTGAAGGGTTGGCCTCTGGTGCGATTATCCTCTTTATGGGTAAAAAGGTCCCCTAAACAGACCAAGCTGATACTATAATCAGAGCACATTTGTAATGTAACTCTTACAATAAAACATATTAAAACCTGTAGCTCTTTAAACCTTGCTAGAGGTAAAGGTTTTTCATAAAAATTTCTATTTTTGATGAAATACCATGCTGCTTTCAAACAGGATTGTCTTTACACATTTTTACGTGCTCAGTTTCTAACATTTTAATTGTGTCTCAAACTAAGCTACTAAGTGGAGAATAGCACTGGTGAACCATTCTGTCATGTGGCTATCCATGCAACAGAAGATGTAGTAACTGAATTGTTACAATTTCACAGACAGAAAATTATCAAACATTCAGTGTAGTTTTAAAATGTATAATTTTATGATTACTGGATATTTGAACTAATGGAAAATTGGACAGTACTTTTGTGAAAAGCAAAGGGTACTTTTTAAGCTTATTTTAATAAAGACATTTAGGTTTCAACATTAGATGGTAAATATGACATATTCAGTATTCAGAATAAAAAAAATTGTATAAATAAATAATTTACATAATAACAAATAATATTCATGAATAAATAATTATAGCATACCTGAAGTTATCTGAAAAAGGTAACTCTAGGACAGCATTATCATTTCAAGGTAAAGTAGTAATTACAGTACTCATGGATGAAGGCTTTATCTATATAGGTCATAAAATATGCTACATATTCATTTTTTTATATTTACCAGAAGTCTCAGATAGTTTCCCTCTGTATATTTTATCTTCTACAACATCTGTCCAGTACAGTAGACTTTGATTAAAATGAAAATCCAATGCAATAGTATTGCGTAAGCCAGGAACCAGCAGGCTGTAGTCTCTCCTATGGAGGTCAATACGTCTGATCTCATGTCGAATAGAAAATATTATGAAGGCTTCAAAAGTATCTAAATAAGTAAAATTAAAATCAGAAAACTTATTTAAATTATACTGCATTAAATTGAACTGAATGTCTGTTACTTTACATGTTATTCTACATGAATTTCAATGCATTGTTATCAAACTAATCAAAATACTAATCAAACTAATCAAAATATCATATTTGTTCATTTTGTATATTACATTCATTCCATTCTGAAGAATGTGGTCTGCATTCTTGTTTTTTCACACTTGAAAGATAAAGTTTGAGTATTTAAATTTTTTATTAAAACATTCAAAAAATTGTTAATTCAGTGTTTCAAAAATGTCACCCCATTTTTAGAGCTTTTTAAAGATACAAGACATTTATGCCTATAAACACGCAGTTTAGCTAGATGATAGCACCAATCTGCCAGTTCTGTTTTAGTAACACTGCAATGAAAAGTTTATGTTACCTTTACACTAAATATTTACTGTCCCATGACCAGTGTAGTTACATCTGAAAATTATATTTGCCAACCTTACAGTATTTAAAATAGAATTTCTGTGTGGGTAATTTATTTCCGTGGGTATTATGCATTAGCATAATCATAAGGGTTAAATGTTAAATGTCACATTTCAAAAAGATCTAGGTTTAAGCTATTGGATATTGTATTACTGTGCTACCTAAAGCTATTTTTTTTAATATAAACCAATATGCCCTTCACTGATGAAAAGTAGGAGTCACTTTATTGCATCCTAAGGCTATTATTACACAAAGTAGTAAAGCCCTAAAGGAGGGTAAAGTCACTCAACCCGTAGCCAGACATTTTCTAACCCGTGGCCATGGACTTCCCACTTTCAAATGTATGGCGATCAACCAGCCGCCCCTTAACAGAGGTGGAGATAGATCCAATGCGCTACTGTGCAGGGAATCAAGATGGCTCTTCAAACTGGACACTCTAACACCCAAAGGCCCCAACAAGTCAATACCATTGGGTTGCTTTAGCTAGGAATTCTATGGTCTCGTCCTGGCACTCACTGTAATGTTCCCCTGGTATTCTCCACTATGCATTATATTATGCCATTACTGCAATCACTGGACTTCATGCACCCTTTAGTGCACAGCTTTATGTGTGGACTTGACTGCTTTGCAGTCTCTTGGTTGGACCATATAATTTGTTGTACACTGATTGTTTCCTTGGCTACCCCACACTACTGTTTTTAGACCTGTCTGCTTTAGGACACACGTTGGTCAAGGCACTCTATGCACTAGCCATGATGATGGGGAACAGGTTGGACCATTTTAGTTTACATGTATGCGGGCAAGGATTAACGACAGACACCTTTGTTTGTGACTTTATGTCCTAAAGCCTCTACTAGTGTGTTGGCCCACCCTGGACCACACACATTTACCCCTTTCCATTGCAGGCCTCAGTAGCAGGCACAACTTGATAATATGACCATAACACTTGTTATGGTAATTGGCATTTGTGTAAACAATTTCTGAGGCTAGTGGCTATAGGTCCATGTTGACGCCCATAGAAAGTGGAGGATTATGTTTGTATTGTCATAATCTGATGCCCACTATGGGCACGCACACCTCTACTGTAACAGGCATTAGTATGCCATGGTCCACTTGCCATCCTGTGACCCCCAGATTGGGAAACTACGATGCTAAAGTTTTCCTTTATAAGGGTCACAGCATTCAGGGCCCAGTTTTATAACCACTATTTTTTATGTTTCACAGTATGCCATCACTATGATGTCAGCAATGTGGGTGGGTCCTATGATCACTTAGCCTCACTTTGGCTATAAATTGTGTATTAAATCACTACACTGTGTTTCCTTGTGGGTCCAGGTCCTTGTGTGGGACTGAAAAGTTGGATTAATAAACTTTTTTAATTTTATCCTCAAGTTGTTTTTTTCTGCAAACCCTGTGAGTGTCATCACTTCTTACTTATAAATCAGTTAAATCAGAGGCATACACACATTCTCAACCAATTCAAGTTCGCCATATTTATTTATTAGGTATCTACATTACTTTGGTAATCTACCATGTGCATTAGCCTTCATAATATAATGGTAATGGTATAATGATATTTTCATGTATGTATTAGTATTTTGGATGAAATGGTATCAACATGTATTGCTATGATTGTGCCAAAATCACTTGTAAAAACATTTCACACATATTGCTTTTAATGTGTTTCGCTCATTTATTGACATTTCCAAAAAATGCTTGCAATTTTGTAAATTCTTCGGCAAAATAGAGCATAGCTGCTCATCACTAGAGAGTTCCCCTTCAATTGTTAATGATGAATCTATGCAGTGATTTTTTTCATATTCCGCATATCATTTGCAGTCAAATTCGTGAAATTAAAAAAACGTAAGATACTTACCAACACTGCTACATGTTTCTCCATCTGTATTTAACACCCATCCCTCATAACATGAACATTTAACAATTTGTTTGTGCTGCTCACAAACTTGGCTGCATTTTTTATGTTTTGTGCAATAATCAACTTGGTCACATGTTTTGTTGTCAGTACTCAAGAGCATTCCTTGTGGGCAGGAACAAACAATACCCCTTCCAGGAGCTATAATGCATTGATGACTGCAACCGCCATTGTTCAGTGAACACTCATCTGGAAGAAAAAAGTTATTTTATTATTTTTCTAGGTAAATGCTATACGTATTTATAGTAGTTATAATTTAATTAGTAATTAATACAGATAATTACTACATGGCAGCACAGAAACCAGTACAACTAGCATGAGAATTTAATAATCAACCTTGTAGCATTAGCTTAGATTACAGGCAAGACTAATTTTCTGCTTGATAATTTGTGACCACAAATTATAATACAGTAAATAACCCAGTATCACCCAATGTATAAATCTCCATAACATCATTGTACACTCTGTTGTTGGTCTCAGCAACTTTAATAATACAGGGTTGGGGCTGTGTGAGTCAAACCCTACAATCCACTCTCACCCTACTTCCTTAATTGTATGGGACAGATTTATCAAATATTATATTGGGCAATTCATAAGGATTCCCATTGGTTTGATATTTCCAGCATTTATAAAGATTTTACTTATCATAATGTAATTTAAGAATTACAATTGTAATTGGTTTTTATGCTCAATAGGACCTTGGGGATTGAATGTGTGTAGTCTCTATCAATATAATACCCTTCCCCCACCCGTCACAGGAATTTCTTTGTAATTTAAGAATTAGTTTTAACAAATTCACAAGTGCAAGTAGCACTTCGTTTGGCTACTTTGAGCATTAAAACACATTCCTTTCAATGGGTTGTTAGCTCTAAACTCAGCTTATCATGAGTGCTAAGGCCTGACAGCAATCCAAATAGTTTATTCCCAAATACAAATTATAGGTTTAGCAATTCAGACAAATCTTTTCCTCTATGGAAAAGTGATTAAAGAAAAAAAGAATACATTTTTAAATGATCTTGCAAGTTTGTATGTTCCTTTCTAATTGATATTCAGTTTGCAAGAATTAAGCCAATGTGCAGTAATGGAATTTATTATCCAGAAAAATTGGTACCTGGGTTTTTTCATATAAGGGATGTCACAAAATATGCAAAGCATTGGAGTCTAGCAGACTCTTGATACAACATTTCAATAGTATCAGGGAAATTATCTATCTATCTAACTATCTATCCATCACTGTGTGTGTTTCTGTATATAGATCTACATATGTGATTGTGCCTTAATGAGTTTTACATTTTAGCAGATATTTAGGAACAGGAAATTGGGCCAAGAGAAATACATTATACCCCCTAGGATAACCATAATGACAGCAGGACTTTCAAATAAATTAGGTTTAGCCAGGCTAATGAATTAAGTATTGCTTATTGTAACAACATACCATTTTATTCAGTGCCATAGAAGGTAATTATTATGTGCTCTATTCTATGATATTAACTTACACACATTGCATTCAAGCAGTATTTTTTTTGCATATGCAAAGCAAAGTCAGATTGCTTTATATTGCTGTTACTACTACTGTTATGTCTCTCATACCTATAATAGAATGCATAAATATGCAGTGCTGCAAAAATGTTGGCGCTATAGAAATACATGTTAATAATAATAATACTATGCAAAATTGACACTCAAAGTTGTTTATAATCTTCAACAATCTTCAACAACCCCTCACCCCTGAACCTTTTAATGGGATGTATATTTTGTGGATGTACAGTAGGGAATCAATTTTTGATAATACATGAAAATTATTATGGATAATTATTTTAATAAAACCAAAACACGGGAATCTGCTTCCAATAATGAACCACACCTCAGCATTTCTATTGCAGTGGGGATGCTGGGTTAAGCATGAAAAATAGTATGAAGGAAAATAAAGGAAATAAAGACTTGTATATCCTAAAGATGCATCAAAACATTTTCAAAAAATGTGGCTGTGATGAATAAATATTTTGAAGTAAGCTGCAGATAAAATACCACAAATATTGCCTTCATCTGATCCATCGGGGCAATCTCTTCTTCCATTGCAAAGATTCTCGGGCTGCAGGCAGATGGAGGTATCATTAGCACAAGGGTATTTGGGTGGTCCACAAATATATCCTTCGCAATAATCTTCATCTGAATGGTCCTCACAATCAATATCTCCATCACACACCCATGCATTGCTTATGCATCTGCCTTGGAAAACAAAAATAACACGCATATCAGAAACCCAGTGAATGAAACTTTCCACTTAAAAGGATTAAGTAAAGTTTCCAGTAAAACTTCTGTTTGTTTTTTCATATGTGTAATTTAATTACAGAGGAAAAATCATTTGGCAATGGGACCGGTGAGTGAAATTTTTGACAGGTTTCACCATGAAAAAAAATTTTTTTTTATTGCACATCAAAAATGTGTTGCACAATTTTTCATGCATCAAAAAATGTTGTTGCCCATTGACTTCAATGCATTTGGCAAATTTTTTTGCTGTTTCATGGATTTTTGGCAAAGCGAAAATGTCAGATTTTCCCTCACTACTGGTGATATCTTTTTTTAATAATAATCATGATCATGCTGATATATTACATAAGAAGATTGTCTTGTAATAAAATACATTTAATTATGGTTTCATAATGTACTTGGTACTCAAACATCAGGAGAGGAGGACTTACCAATGCTTACTTATTTTGTGATTCAGATACCCTTTAAACTTTATATCAGCTCTACCAATAAATGGTTGTATTTAACCATTTAGTAGTAGTATTACTAGAGACGTAATGATGGACATTTGTCTTTTCAGTCTGAAATATTATGTAACTATCATTTTCCTTTGCCATTTTTTGATTGTCATTAAGCACAGAAAGAACAAAAGCCTGCACAAGAAGAAGAAATGGATTTCTCTCCAACTGCTACTTCACTGAGTTTGTAAAGCCATTTTTGGTTTGTATATTGTGTTAGGTCAATTGCCTCAAAAGTCACATGGGACACAAGAGAGAAGAAATAAGTGCTTTGGAGTACAATTAGTTTACACACAGTGGACACCGCTTTGAAATATGTTGAATTCTTAAATAAAACAATGAACATGTTGTAGAGAAAGCAACATTACCTAAGCTATTGCATAGACTTTGGCACACAGATGCTAACGTTAAACCCTAATTTAGGCTAACCATTCAGCAATCAGCTAGTGCATACATTAGTTTAATTAGTGCAGCCTCTTAAATGAATATTCAGTGCACTAATTCATTCTTAACTGCCCACTGAGAATTTCCTGAAAAGTGCCCCAGATAATTCTAGAGCCTGTTTATTTGCATGTTTTTCATTATTTAATGATTTAGATAATTACTACATTAGCTGCACAAAATTAACTGTGCAATTATAAACACCCTTTCAATGCTGGCATGTAAATGGGATGCTTTTTTGCCCTCAATTAATGACAGATCAGAGCTATATAACACTTTAATAAAATTAATAGATTAATTCTTACAACTAAGGAGCACCCAATTTGTGTTGATAATGTTCCTCCATATTGCAGAAAATAATTCAAGCCAAGGACCAACTCCAATATTTTGGAATTACAACAGCTAAAAAGTGTATTATTATTTATTCATTTCTTGAAAAACAATTTGGGGCCTTCACTTTTTGCCCTTTTAATACTCACTCATTTCTGGCAAGTTTTAAGAAATAACTTATATATATATATATATATATTTATGTATATATATACTGTATATATACAGTATATAACTAAACTAAACTGCGGGGAAGTGGGCGTAGACCACAGTGTATACAGACCACAGCTTTGTATACACTGTGGTCTGCGCCCACTTCCCCGCAGCAGTTCCCCCTGAAACAACACCGGAATCCTTTCTCTTTGAGATGTAGAACTATTAATGCTTCATCAAGGTATTATGCAGCCTTATGTTTTATTACATCTATGGCCTTTTATGTATTAACCTAATTTAGCGCTAACTGTGGTGTCATTAATAGGGTGGTGTGTTACTATTCCGGGAATGGAATTACTTTCTTAGTCCACTATCGTCTAAAGCTTTACTTTTCTAATTGACACGCAGTACGGTGCTGTTTAAAGTAATTCTCTGTTATGTACCGCTTCCCTTACATTTAAGCAACAACCTTTCACACAGTTCACCGTTACAGTGTTGCATGTTTATGTTTACTTGACAGCATGGGGATACTCCATTACAATGTTTGATTTTACTGCAATATGTATGTGTTATTCACTTTAGTTTATGTTCACTGCACAATGTCTATTTATGCACTGTTATGCAAATGATGCAGGATGACATCATTAGCTCTCCCTTCCCACCACTAGGGGTTTAAATTTGGTTGACGTTGTTTTTGTGTCACTTATAAAATATGACTATGAAGATTTTCATTCATACAGGTCATGTTATATCTAATATAAGTAATTCTAAAACAACTGGACTTGCTGAGTAATCATTGAAAACATTTCACTACTCATGCAAGCAGCTTCTTCAGTTCATCTGACTGGTTTGGGAAGTGCAGCATTCTACTCTTCCACTTATCCATTCACAACTGTAACTCTTCAAAGAGGTGACATCTCAATTTACAGAGGTGTTGATTCTGTGTAGTTACTGTGATAGTTTTACCAATGTGTCATGCAACTCCTAGACACAGGTGTTACTTGTGAGAGTAACATGAATTGATGTATGAAGTGATCTTATACTACTGGGGTACAGATGTCAGAACAGCATTGTATGTAGCAGAAATGTGGTGTCAAAGGCCCCCACCCCTATTCAGGGATGGTTTCTCCACCTTGACATGAATTTCCAAGTTCAAATCAGGGGTCTTCTTTATCCAAGATTTGGACCTTGTTATCTTCAAAAGAGTGTCCCTTGTATTTTAGATGTAGAAATACAGCTGAGATTTTCCCTGTAGAGTTCGCTCTCCTATGCTGAGACATTTGCTTGGTGAGCAGTTGCTTGGTCTCCCCAATGTATAGATCTGTGCACTTCTCACTACACTGGACTCTGTTTACCACGTTGCTTTGTTTTTCTTTTGTTGTTGGAGTTGGTTTTAACAGTTTTTGTCTCAGTTTGTTGCTAGGTTTGAAAAACACATGGACGTGGTGTTTGTTGAAAATCCTCCTGAGTTTCTCCGACACTCCAGCTATGTATGGGATGACTACAGTATGTTTCGCCTACTATGTGTTTCCGGGCGGTTATTTCTTTTGATGTTCCTGTTGGGCTTGGATGCTGCAGTTACCCCCCTCTTGGATCAAACAGTCCACAAAGGCAAGTTTGTGTAGTGTTTGATATGCATCCAAGAGGGGTAACTTGAAAACGGAAGTATACAGGAAACCCACTCATACGGATAAATATCTGATGTTCGATTCCCACCATCTGCTGGAACACAAACTGGGTATCATTAGAACTCTGCACCACAGGGCGGAATGTTTGGCAACTGATACAGAATCCAAAGATAAATAACAAAAAAACATCTCAGAGGAGCTTTGAAAGTTTGTGACTACCCAGAATAGGCCTTTGTCAAAACAGCAGCATCCAAGCCCAATAGGAACACAAGGGATCGTCATCAGGATAGTGTATAAAAGTGAAACATACTTTTTATTCCACAAATCCACCAATGCACTGCATCCATCTTGTAAGAAAAATAGACCACAAGTTCACTCTTTGCACTTGAAGTGCACATGTGCAAAATATCAATAAATAGTCCAGTGGTAACTTGTGGGATTTTTTGTACAAGATGTATGAACTGCATAGCACTGATGGTGCAATGAAAAGTGTGTTTCACTTTTAAACACTATCCTGATGATGGTACCTTGTGGATCAAAATTCGTATATGTGGTTGGAGGGATAAAATTATTCTTATCCTTTCATAAGAGTTGTGCTATGAGTGCTTTCTGCCTGTGGACTATATTTATATTGCTGAGCACCCAGCTTTTACCGATTTGAGTGGTGAGTGCCGATACACGGATCATATATATGTATATATAATGTAAAGCTGAGCACACATGAGTTGATTTTGTCAGCTACCTTGGATAAATTGGTCATGCAAATTTCTGTGTGGTTCTACTAAATAAAAACTCATTATGCAGTAGCACAGGATATAATAACCTGGGTGTATTGGAAGTAGAACAATTTTTCCTTTACCACATAAATATATCTGCACATTTCTTCATATCAATGAAATTAGTGGAAGCAATAGCCATGGCTGAAAGATCAACAAATTCCAACATTATCAGTAAATATATGTGATTGCATGTGCTCAGCAATAACCTTTTTTAGCAAAGCTCTAGACAGCACATACCGACCAATGAGAAGTTCCAAATTATAAATACCATACATATACATGATAATAATTTATATTTCCACATTTTAAAAATATCCAGCATGCAAAACATAATGTTGATCTTAACTGAAAATAGCTGCAATTGTCATGGCCATTTGCTAGTAAAAAATAGTAAATAGCTTCCATAGTTTGCTTCCAAAATGTTCCCGGCAAACATCATAAGTGGATGACATGTTTTACAAGTTCCCCTCCGTCATATCCTGTTAATTTTTTCCCACCCATATTCATTTCCTGTTAACTGCATAAAGCATTTATAACTGAATTATATAAAAATAGTTACAACTTTGTCTTAAAAGTTGTATACAGATGCAGTCACTTGGATTTGTGTGTTAAATGCGTCTGCACCAGGAAGAAGGGGAAACAAGCTGCTGATAACACAGAAACCAGAGCAGACTTGCAGCAGGGACTAAGGTACATTAATCTGGGGAGCTGTTTAGAGCAAATTTACAGATAGAAAAAAAAAGGTTTACTTGTTCTTTAACTCATCTATCCCATTTATCCCACTTAGCACAGAATATTGTGTCACAGCATCCCATCCAATTAAAGAGTTCACCATTGAAAACAATTGTACTTTGGTATGCTAATGAAAAGGTTAAATGCATTAAATGAGTTAAGATAATTTTGGATAACACAGTTTCTTCAATTAGCCCTGAGTCACGACGCATTTAACTTACAAATCCAAGTGACTGCATCTGTACATAAGCACCCTTCAGAAAATTATCCCCATCATTTAATGGAAGTAGAAGCAGCAAAGAAATGACACCAGTCTGCATGATTTAGGCTCATTGACAAATGCAATAACCAAAATAGCAACTCCTAAATACAACCCTAAAGCCAGTGTATATAATTTAGATGAAAAAACTTTCTTCCAATATAAACTAAATGCCAGCTTTGAATGATACTTTTGCATGATTGTACAAGAAGTGGACATGCATTATCCCGAATCATGTAATGGCTAAGCAAAGGGAATAAACGTTTTGTGTTAATTTGTTAAATTACCTAGAAAGTGAAAAAGTAAAGGAAAAATTCTGAAAAGTAGTTTACAGACCATCCAACTCAAGGTTTATATTTAAAAAGGTCAGATTACAAAAAGCTAATAATGTATAATATAATGAAGAATGCACTTAATGAGGCAAGAGCTATTCCTCTAAAATGTTAATAGCCCCAATTTACAAGACGAGTAAAGTGGGCAAGATATTTGACCATTATTAGTGAGCATTATACCAGCAAATAAAAAATGAATCAATATTCTAATTTACGTATTTTTATTTTTCTGTATCTCACGGTCAATAGTAGGCTGCAGTAATCTGTAAATAGCTGGCCTTTCAGACAAGAATGATAATTGGATTTATAAAATATACCTTGCCCTTTTGTGAAACACTTGAATTATTTACTTTATTTAAAGTATCACTAAAGAGGGAATACATCTCAATTATATTCCCACTTTATGGGAGCATTACCAGCTGTTTCAGTTAAAGCCAAGCAATTGTCAGATAAAATTTATGGATGTTTACTTCCTATTCTTCTTAGGATATGTGCAAATGTAGCATAATCTGATATACATGCCAAAGGCTTTGCAGGTGCTTTTCTTTCCAGATGGCACTGAAGTGAACAACAGTGCAACACTGGAAATAGCTTAATGCATGTGTAGAAAGTACTTTTACTAAATCAGGCATGCACTAACAACCAGGTATTGTTATACTAAAGTATCTAAAGAAAGGGGGGATTGGGAACTGTAGTTCAAGAACAGCTTTAGGGCAGAAGGCTGGGTACAATGTTGGTTGTTCTTTGAAATAAGTAAATTAGATATTTCAATACTTCTTCTAAACACTATAACAACTTTAGAATGATTGTTAAAATATTGGCTGAAATATACAGTACAGGCAACAGTAGCAAATAATTTCAGAAGAGCAATACCTGTGTTTTTACATGCAAACTTTGTTTTAGCATCACATTGACGGAGTGTTCCATTGCAGCCTCTCTCATCACTACCATCTTCACAATCCTTTTCTCCATCACAAATCCATAATTCTGGGATACAATTCCCATCAGGATGGCACTGGAATTGTTTTGCTTCACAAACCCCAAAGACAGGAGAAACTTAAAACAAAAAATAGGAGTTTAGAGCCATAAACCAATTTACAGAAAATTGAGATTAATTTCTAAGATAAAGTTAAATGTAAAAAAGCAATAATTAATACAACACTTGACAGATTTTGCCATCAGAAGGCAAAGTTCTAAGTGCTGAAATAGGTGCAGAATTGTTTCTTTCAAATCACATTCACTAACATACATACTATCATCTGGTATTGTGTTACCATTTAAAGGTAATAATGAAAAAACAAATAAAGACAAACAAATTCTGTGCAATTATTATACCATATAATTCTTCTGTCTAGGTTGCAATGATGAGTGGTTAAAAACTCCCAAATTTACAAAACAATATTTCAACATTTTATAATTAATAGTCTGTAGCTAAGGAGGGGGAACTGATGGACTTTCAACCCCTCAAAACCAAATATAATCTTCCTAATAAGATATTCAGTTCATCCAACTGAGACACACAATACAATCTCATTTCCAAGGCATACCAGTGCAAATGTCCCATATAGAACAAGTGCATATCTTTGCATGTACCAAGTGCCTCTCATGCTTCTATGCTCACTTAAAACTAGCCAATGACAATCTTCTAAGAAAACCATATAATAAAAAGAAATATCACTGATATGGAAATCAGTCTATGGAAGGATACTCTTGAATCAATATTTGATGATAAATAGTAAGTTTTTTGTTTCTCATAAATTTCACCTTTTGATTGAACTTTAAAACCTGAGAGTGCTTGTCTATCTCAACTTATATCTATGCTCTCTGCTGGAAGCACCCAGGCATCAAACACTCATTATACGAGCAGTGCCGGCCTAACCAACACATGAAAACGATTTTTTTTAAAACTAGCACAATATATAGGATGTGTTGAAAATGCATTCTATATATTTCTGTAATAATTTAACTCTGATTATTACCATGTATCATTTGTAATAAATATCACTGATTATTATTATTTTAATTCAAGTTTACATCATGGAAAATAGTGCCATCCTTTGAATAGACTTTAGTTATTATATTCTACTTGTGTAACATAAAGTACACTATTATCCCATACAGTAGATGTGGGGTTTGTATTCTTTATAATAAGAACCCTTACTAAAAGCTAACAAGTTAAAAGGCTTTTACCTGATAAGAACAAAAAACTTTGTTCTGGCAGAGTACAATATTTTATAAAGATCAAAGAACTTCAAACACACGCTTTTACTAGTAATGAAAATTATATGGTACTGTGAGTCTGCTCTAGAGTTCTATGTATGAACAGTATAAAATGTTATCTGGTCACCAAATCCTTGTCAAGTACATATACAAGATTCTAAAGATTAACTTAGAATAGTAGAAATATTTTCCATATATCTTCTAAATAACATACATATATGTTATCAGCTAATTGCTGCATGTGTTATTTTTAGTTGTAAAAGTTGGTATTCAAATATATTAGAAACTGCCAGAACACTTTTTAAAGACTTTGCATTTTTTCCACTTTTATTGTTCTATGTTGCAAATTGCCATAACACATAAGGTGTGGCATACAGCAGAGAAACCCAGAACATCAATTAATCATGATGAGGGTGCTATTGCGTCTTTGACATCGGTCTCAAAAAAGTCAAGTTATATTTCCATAGAGCATAGTGTCAATAAATTGCACAATATTTTCTCAGAATAACAGCCCTGGACAGTATACAGTACTTTTGAGCACTCAAGGTCCCCTAGCTGTTTCTTAGAGGTGCACTTCATTTACATACAATGCCCCGCCTCCACTTTCTGGGGTCCATGTGTTTATGTAATTCACTGTAATCTTAAAGCATATCCTGTTAAAATAACATGGCCTATATAACATAATTGATACAAACAGCATTTATAGTAAATTTGCTATATCAATTTAAGGGCAGATTTACTAAATTCAAATAAATTCACATGAGGGATTCGAATATTCGATCAAATTTTCAAAAATATTCGAATTCGAATTTCGAATATGCAAATTAGACAAATTCGACCAAATTCAACCAAATTCGACCATCGAATACTCAAATTCGAAAGAATTCAAATTTAATTTTATTCGAAAATTCGATGGTCGAATACTTCCCTTTTAAATTTAAATTTGATCACCTACTTTGCTAGATTAAACCTACCGAAATGGGGATCATTCCCTGAGATCAAATAAGAAAAATTTGATTGATCGCTTAAAAATCGTTTGAATATTCGTTTCGATTCGATCGATCAAATTTTCCCTATTTTGATTGATCGAATTGTGCTAAAAAACTTCAAATTCGATATTTGAATTTGAATTTTTTTAATTCCCCACTATTCCCCCACTATTCCCTGGTCGAATTTCAATTTTTTTTTCATTCGGAATTCGACCCTTAGTATATCTGCCCCTAAGTGTATGAATAAATATTCTGATAAAAGCAAGTATAAATTTACTTAGGAAGTAATGACTTGATAAAGTCAAGCCAAAAGAAGGGGGTTTGGTAAAAAGTATGCTTTTTAGTGGATAAATATATGCAAGAACTGAAATAGAACTTTTCAGTTTAAACTAGAATGCAGCAAGCCCATTCAGTTTGAGGAGGAGACAGGTAGCAGCTTCAATTTTCACAAGATGAATGTCTAAAATGCAAAACGCAATAATAAACAGAACAGAAGTAGTGAAGTAGTTTCTGTTTTTTGTTTTTATTTTTAAGTGCAAACTAATGGGCAGTCATATAAAATAGGAAATTGTACAGCTTTCCTTCAGAATTGCTAAGCAATTGATCTTTGATTTAAATTTAGCTAAGCAATCAAATACCTGCTTAAAACTTCAGACAAACATTCTATAGAAACTGAAACCATTCAATAAATAATACATTGTGATGGGCAAATTTATTTGCCAGGGGCGAATTCGCTGCGAATTCCTGTGATTCGCCACTGGCGAATAAATTCGCGAAACGCCAGCGAAAATTCGCCTGGCAAAATTCGCGAAAAAAAAACGAGTCGCGCATCGTTTTCGACGCGATGAAAACTACGCGACACGCGGCGGAAATTATGCGACTAAAACGACGAAAATGACGCGACACGTCAAAAGTGTGCCACGACTTGTTTTGCAAATTTTTTCGCCAATTCGCAAATTTCCGGCGAAGCGAAACTGGATAGATTCACCCATCACTAGTAATACAATATATATATATATATATATATAATAAATTTAGTTTAAAACATTGCATACTAAATATTACTGATTCAATAAAGATAAATAAATTTTAATTTCATGGGTACAGTTGTTTTAACATATATTGTATTCAATTTGATAAGATAAGATAGTTCAATTCCATTATAAGTGTTATACTGTAAGTGTAATCTGTTGCTAAAATATATTTATGGATAATACATACATAGCATTTAAAAAAATGTGTAATCTATCTATATTTGTTTCAGTTGATTTCATATTGTTAACAGCTAATTAACAGCAGAGTTTGCATATCACAATGTACATATTTGAACATATTTAAATTAGAAGAAATAGGAGTATAAATATCACACTGATTTCCATAAGGGCAGAAATGAAACTATGAGTTGTCTACTTATCTACCTTATTTAAAAAAGGTAATACAATCTGTGAGAGAACCCAGCTACTTAAAATAATAATTGAAAACACATGGTCAGCAATAAAAAGTGACATTTCTTTCCCTTGTTAACTTTATTTGAAATTTAACCAAGATATCACAAATGCTCTGCAGTAATCTCCAGTTAAATTAACTCAGAGGGCAGCTGGCTCCTTCTTTGCAATAAGGTAAATTTCATCAGCACAATGACTGACACTAATGGTAGATTACATCCAGTACAACCTCAGTCTGACTCTTGAAGAAAAGATTATTAACTAGGATAATGCAATATTATGTATGTGCTTATGGTTTATTAAAATAGCAATGTTAGAAATGCATGCTTTAAATTTCCATAATTAAAATATGCTTATGTATTAGGTTCTGCTTCTTTCACTTTTATTTAGAATTAGTATGCATTTTCTTAATTTACAAAATAGAAAATGGTTTCTAAGAGTAATTTCTTTGTCTACCATTGTATTCTCTGTTGGTATTCGGAGACAAAGATTGGTAGCCAATCCTACAATACATGTATGATTAATATTTGCAACAGATGTCCACAGGTACGTTGTAGTTGTTTGAATTCATGTTTCTTTTTTGGTTACACTGACCTGTTCTTGAACAGTTAAAATGAGTCTCATCACTAAAGTCTCCACAGTCATTGTCACCATCACAAACCCAGTGTGCAGGAATACATCTTCCACTTAAGCATCTAAACTGCTTATCAGTACATGAGATAAAACAGCCACTCTCATCACTGCCATCACCACAGTCATCATCTGAAACAAATACATGTTAATCTAAATGTAGAATCAAAAAGTATGCCAATGAACTATTTTACAAATGCATATTCTAATAAATTCAAGACAATGGTTTGAAGTACTTACATTTTCACGTATGAGCATTTCTAAAACAAAAAGTGTCCATCTGGCTGCCCCATGGCTAAAAAGAGGATTAAGCATTTGTCTATACTTTTCTATGGACTGTTGAGTTAAATTATTATGAAAAGAAATAAACATCTTGAACACAACAGAAATAATTCTACTCAACAGCTGCCATGTTAGTAAAACAAAATGCCACAGAACTATATATAATAATACATTATCAATAATCCTACCTAGCAAACCAAGGTTTCCTATGGAAGGTAATGATTTGGGGTCATCTTCTTTTAAAGTTCATGTATCTCAGTAACAAAAATATATGTTTCTGCAAGAAAACTAGAAAAATGTGTGTAAGAATCATGGGAAACTCTAAGGCAAACTTTGCCAAGTACAAGTTGTCGAGGTGCTATAGAATTCAATGGACTGGTCCTATTGGACTGATTTAAATCAATTCAGACTTTTTCTTTGCTACAAATTGTTTGAAAAACTCAAATTGTAGAGACTTTCAAGACTTTTGTATTTTTTTGTACTAATTTTTCCACGAAAACTTAATTTTTTTTTGTCAGGAGTAAATGCAAAAAATCCAATTTTTCCCAATTAGATTTTTTCTGTGTTTTTTTTCATCTAGTTTGGATGGACTTTTTTTATTTATAAAATCAGAAAAGTTTGGATTTTGATAAATAACCCCCTTTTTATTTTATTTTATGTTTAAATAAATTCAATGACAGTCGTGGTTTTAGAGTTAAGTCATGGTTTAAAAAACTTCTTAAACCACTAAAATATGAAAATGCATATCTGAACTTGCCTGAATCACAGTGCCACTTATTGCTAATGCATCGGCCATTTCCGCACACAAATTGAGTATCAGATTCACATGTCTGAGGTTCTGAAAAATAAAGAAACATATATAAAAAAAAGCTCAAATGAATATTTCAATATGTTCAAGGGAACTTAAGACCAGTTGAAAATGTGTACATTATCCTGTGTAAAAGTTGAACATTAAAAGCCTACAACAAGTATTTATTAGAAGATTATGAATGAAGTTAAATATTTGCACATCACATTCCAAGTCAAAGCATGAAGAATAATTTATCAAATATGTGTTATTATTTTCCAGAAAGTGAAGAAAATGGAATATAAGGCTGTTCCAAAAATAGTAGTGTCTGCATTCTTCTTTACAAACTCAAACACAAACTCCCCATATCATGGTGCTTGCACCACCATGCTTCACTATCTTTGCGGTGTATGTGGCTTGAATTCTAGACCCAAAAAGAACAATCTTGCTTTCATCAGTCCACCAAATGCTGTGCCACTTCTCGTTAGACCCCTCAAAGTGTTCTTTGGCAAATTGTAACCTCTTCAGCATGTCTTTTTCTCAACAAGGGGACTTTGTGGGGGTCTCTTGCCTAAAGTTTGGCTTTACATACTGATGCAGCCACTTGGATATGTATGTTAAATTTGTCGTGACTCATGATTAATTGAAGAAACTGTGTTATCTAAAGTCATCTTGTATGTATGTATATATAACTTTATTTGTAAAGCGCTGTTAAGGAGCCACAGCGCTGTACAGTGCATAAAAATACAATATATATAAAAGTATACATGGGGAGACAAATCACATAATAAATATATGCAGAATCATAGGACAAAGACGTTAAGTGCTATGTGGTAAGAGACATTGTGGGAAGGAGGTCCCTGCCCCGTAGAGCTTACAGTCTAAGTGGATCAGAGGTTAACATACAGGTACAAATTGGAGATGAAAAAGTACACATGGTAAGGCATAGACAGTAGGTGCAGGGCTAGTCTACTGTTCTAGTGCTCTAAAGGGTAGGCATTTAGATTCATTTTGAAGAGATTGGGAGAGGATTCCTTACGGAGGAATTCAAGGATGGAATTCCAGAGGTAAGGAGCAGCAAGATAGAAGGGTCTGAGATGAGAGGTGGCAGTGGATGTGGGTAGTGTAAAGAGAAGGTGGTTCTGAGAAGAGTGGAGAAGACGACCAGGAATGTATAGCGAGACAAGAGAAGAGATATAGTGAGGAGCAGAGGAGTGAAGGGCTTTGAATGTTAGCAGAAGGATTTTATATACTATCCTTTGCTTGACAGGCAGCCATGCTAAGGATTTTAGTTGGGGTTGAGCAGATTCTCTTTTAGGAGAGAGTAGAAGAATCCTGGTAGCAGAGTTTAAGATTGATTGGAGGGGAGAGAGATGGGAGTCAGGAAGACCAGTTAGAAGGAGATTGCAGTAGTCTAAGCAAAGATAAGATAAGGGCATGGATTAGTGTTTTGGCTGTTGTTTGAGAAAGAAATGGGTGTATCTTGGCTATGTTGCGGAGGAAGGAACGACAGGTTTTGGCTGTTTTATTATTGAGATAAGAGAAGGTGAGGGACTGGTCTAAGCAGCGTGCTGAGTTAACTGGGTTAATGGTCATGCCATCAATAGTAAATGGTGAAAGGTTTGGGTTGAAAAACCATGAGCTCAGTCTTGGCCAAGTTGAGCTTGAGGTGGTGTTGGTTCATCCAGGAAGAAATAGCTACTAAGCAGTCTGCTATCTGGGTTTGAACGTCAGTGGTTAGTGAGGGTGTGTCTAAATATATCTGAATGTCAGCATATAGGTGATATTTAAGACCAAAAGAAGATATAAGGTCTCCTAAAGAGAGAGTATATAAGGAGAACAACAGAGGTCCAAGTACAGAACCTTGAGGTACCCCCACATTAAGATGCACAGGAGGAGATGATTTGTTTGCAGAAGTAACACAGAAGGAGCGGTCAGAGAGGAAGAGAACCAGGATGCAACTTGATCACAGATACCAATAGAGTGGAGAACTTGCATTAGAACAGAATGGCTAACAGTATCAAAAACAGAGGATAAGTACAGGAGAATGAGAATAGAGTAATGGCCTTTGGCCTTAGCAGTCTGGAGATCATTTGCAACTCTACATAAGGCAGTCTCAGTGGATTGTGCAGGTCAAAAGCCAGACTGCATAGGGTCTAGTAGAGTATTGGTTCAGAGAAAGTTAGTAATACGGGAGAAGGCAAGACGTTCCAGAAGTTTAGAGGCTAGTGGCAAGAGAGAGACAGGATGGTAGTTAGACAAACGGGATGGGTCCAGTGTAGCCTTTTTTAGGATGGGCTTTACACAATTTTGAAATCACCATTCGCCACCTTAAAGCTGCCAAATTGTAATTTTACCCTATGGGGGACCTCCTGTAACCAAACTTTGAAAAAATCACTGTAACGGTTCCAGTAGAAAATGCCCTTGAAAAAATTTGATGGTCTAATTTCAAAGTTTTTTTACTTTGAAATTTGACCCTTAGTAAATCTGACCCTAAAAGTACTAGTAAGTGCTTCTGATTATATACCATTACAAAAATCATGAAATTGGGTAAATAGCAATAACATTTGTCTGATAAGAAAAACTATGCCATCAATATTTAAATTACTGGAATTGAGTCTATTAAAATTGAAGTTTTTTTTTATAACTGTGGAAGTGGAAGAAAAATACCTTTCCCTGCTCTCGTCAACTAATAATTATTCCTGGTTATAAGAATATATTAATAAAAGAGATAATTCAATGTCAACTGAAAATATGACACCACATGGAAACAGTTCAAGGAAGTTTAAGGTTCTCCTTCTAGGGTGACAATGCCTCATATGTTCAGGATTCCATACAGCTATCAATCCTTGTTGGAGCAAAGGCTGTTCTTTATAATTTGGCCTAACTGTCTCACTTTCCCAGAAAGTGCTATTACATTAAATAATCTGTAACTGACTAAAAGCATGTTTACAGAGTCCCTGTTCCCTGACTTCATTAAAGAGGTTGGGCAATTGAAATCAGTCCTGACCTTTATACACCCCATACAATAAAATATGTAAGATATTACACAAGCAAGTCTCCCTGTGGTAACAATTGGTAACACATTGCATGGAAAGATCAAAAGGCTATTACTTGCAAAAGGAAAAAGTGTTTTGATAACAGAGGCTTCGTAAAAGCCATGATACTGTAGGGCATTTTATAAACTTTATGTAGCGAATAAAGTAGAACTCCTCTTTTTCTTTTCCCGAGGGCAACAAATCAACTTAAATTTCAGGAAAATTCAGAAAAAAACAAACAGTGCTTACCCTTGCCAGACCACAAACAATTGTTGAAATTTTTGGAAAAACATTAATTCCAGGTACATAACGTGGGGTTTTACTGTATTTATTAGTATTAGTTGTTTTGTGCATGTTTCTTCTAAATGCTTAAACATTGCATTGCTGTTGCCATCTTTCCATTTTTTGTGCAACACAGTGAGATATGCATTGTGCATGAATTTTTATGAATGAGATGTTGTATTTGCATTAGCAAGCATGTCATTTTCTTTACCATCAAAGTTATATGCAACTTGCGATTATGGTATATTTGACATGCTCTTGTAACAACTCACCTTGGTGGTCTAGTGGTTCAGCCGGGATGCCCACCGTGCCATTGGGGGGAACGCCCACCACGCTGCTCCTCTTCTTCCTTTGCACTGGTAACTTAGGGCAAGAGGCGAGCATCTTCTTTATTTATAGGTACATGCGAGCTGGCGTTTCTTTAAACTAAACGTTAAATTAAATGTTTGAATTTTCTCATTTCCCGTTATAGGTTTTCTTGTGAGTTCCTGGTGCTTCTGTGCTGTTTGAGCTTCTGATATCTGATTACCTATTGTGACCCCTGCCTGTTTGTGACAAATCCTGACTTCTAAAATCCTGACCCTGCCTGGTAATCAACTCTTCTATTCTGTACCCCTTCTGATTGATCTCCTGGTTTGACCTGTCTGACTCCATTTGTACTCTGCCTGCAATGACCCAGCCTGATTTGACTACACTATCTGTCTACACCTTGTTCTGTTACCTTCTGCCCAAAAGACTTTGCTTTACTGTCGTGCCCCTTTGCTCATCCAGAACTCTTCGCTTTGCATCTCTCTTAATAAGACCTGGTGGCATCCAATTAGCTGAGGGCTCCTCCCGATGTGAAAGGTGGCTGTTAGAGGCAGTTTTAGGGTGCCGACTGTGACATTATAATGGGCTATGGATGCCGAAGGTCATTCTGCCGCTGCTTCTCCGGCTACAGAAGCGCTCCTCACTGCCCTTCTTCAGCGTTTGGAGGTCCAAGAGCAGAAGCAGGACTAACTGGTGAAAGGATTGCACAACCTGTCATGCAGATTGGACGCTTCTGAACAGATGCCAAAGCCAGTAGTCCAATCTCCTGTTACTGGGCCCTGAAAAATTTAATGGGGATAGAACCACATTTATCATCTTCCAGGATGCATGCAAATTGTAGCTTTTTCCCCCCACTCTTTCGCTACTGGTGAGAAAAAAGTGAGGTTTGTAACAACCCTGTTACAGGGTGACCCCCAAATTTGGGCCCTAAGATTATCCACCTCTGACCCTGCCTGTTTATCCTTAGAAACCTTCTTCAATACTATGGTGATATTCTATGATGACCCGGATCATGCTTCTACAACCGACTATACGATTAGTACGCCAAGGGAAACAGTATGCAGCTGGTGGGTTGTAGAAACTGGCTGGAATGACAGGACTCTTCATAGCCAATTTCAGTTAGGGCTCGCTGATGCTGTAAAAGACAGTCTACTATCCTCTCTCTACTAATCTGGATGATCTCATGTCTCTAGCCATCCAAGGAGATAGAAGACAGAGGGAGCGAAGGAAGGGGTGAGAAGGGTACCTCCGTTCTTACTGTGTTTACTAATGCTAAGACATCTAACCCCCTCAGTGCCCCTACCTCAGGAAGAACTCATGGAATTGGGTATCACTCCTCTAACTCCTGAGGAAAAGGCCCACAGGTGGTCTCTGGGGCTGTGTATTTACTGTGGGGAAAAGGGCCAATTTCTCAAACCAGTGTTCTAAGAGGCCGGGAAACTTCAAAGCCTAAATGGAGAAGGGAAGCTCCATTTGGGTCTAGAAGCTTAATCTCTCCAATTTTCCTCTAAGATCACAGTACTTGTTAAGTTAACCTAGTCTATGGGCTCTGTTAAGGTTTCTGCTTTTGTGGATTTAGGGGCGGCAGGGAATTTCATGGATGCAGCCTTCGCAATAAGGTTTAATATTCCTCTAATACCCCTTAAAGATATGTGGCCTTGTCCTTGTTCATTAACAACTCGCATTCTGACAAGTTATCCTTCTATGTTATCAAGGGTTATTCTTCTCCTCTAATTTTAGGGTTACCTTGGTTACAGATTCATAACTCATAGACTGGGTAACTAGGGAAATTCTTGAATGGGGTGAAATATGTAAGGGCTCTTGCATAAGTGTTCCTCAACTGGTGGCTGTCACATCCCTAGAGTGTTTACCAGTGGCTTATGTTGATTTCACTGATGTGTTCTCTAAAAAAGCTGTGGAAACATTACCCCCACGTAGGCATTATGACTGCCCAATTGACCTCATTCCTGGGTCTACTACTCCTAGTGGGAGAACTTTTACTCTTTCATTGCCTGAAGCCCAAGCAATGAAAGAGCACATCAAAGAAAATCTTGAAAGAGGTTTTATTAGGCCCTCTAGTTCCCCTGCTGGTGCTGGGTTCTTTTTCATGGGCAAGAAGGATGGAGTTCTTCACCCATATATTGATTATAGGGGTGTATAGATATATGAGTCGTTCGATCAGGTCAAGAATGCTACCATTTATTCCAAACTTGACCTTAGGGGTGAATATAACCTTATTAGTATTAGATAAGGGGATGAATGGAAAATTTCCTTTAAAACTAGGGATGGTCACTATGAATATTTGGTTGTGCCTTTTGGTCTTTGCAATATCCCCACTGTGTTCCAGGAATTTGTCGGACCTGCTATTCATAGTGATATTCTAATTTTCTTTTCTAACTTCTCTTCTAACTTGAATGACCATCAGAAACATGTCTGTGAGGTTTTGCTCAGGTTAAGGAAAAATAATTTATTTGCCAAACTTGAGAAATGCACCTTTGAGGTTTCTTCTGTTCAATTTTTGGGGTTTAATATTTCCAGTAAGGGTTTTGAAATGGATCCTGGGAAGTTCAAAGCTATATTGGACTGGGCTCAGGCTCTTTCTTTACATGCTACCCAAAGGTTCTTAGGTTTTGCTAATTATTATCATCAATTTATTCAAAACTAGTGATGGGCGAATTTATTCGCCAGGGGCGAATACCCGCGATTCGCCGCTGACGAATAAATTCGCGAATCGACAGCAAAATTTTGCTTAGCGAAAATTCGCTGGAAAAACGTTGCGAAGCGCGCCAAAAATGACGCGACGCGTGTCAAAAGCGTCCCGGGACTCGTTTCGCAAATTTTTTGCCAATTCGCAAATTTCTATGGAAATCCGCAAATTTTTCGGCGAAGCGAATCTCGGGATCACTATTCAAAACTTTTCCTTGGTATTGTCTCCAAATAGGCCTTTGAGGAATGGTGACTTTAGAAGGGGCTAAACATGCCATAACAGTTTTTACTGACCACAAAAACCTCTTATACATTGAGTTTGCTAAATGGTTGAATCCCAGGCAGGCTAGATGGGCTTTATTTTCATCTGGTTTAATTTCTCTCTCACATACCTGATTCCAAAAACACTAAGGCAGGCGCACTCTCTAGGAGTTTTCAGTCTAACCCATCTGAACCTAGTGAGTGTGTTCCCATCATTCCTAGTGAGTTGATTGTGATGGCTCTGGGATCAGATCTTGCCCAACTGCTGTGTCCAATACAATCCTCTGCTCCTGTTGATACTCCTCCTGGGAGGTTATGTTTACTGGAGGTTCTGGGTGAGGCTTATAATTCTAAAATGGTGGGATATCCTGGTATTTCAAAAAACTTTTTCTTTATTGTCTTGTAATGTGTGGTGACCTTCATTGAGACAAGATATAAAAAAATGTTGTGAATTCATGCCCGGTCTGTCAAAGGTCAAAAGCTTCTAGAAACTTGTCACAGGGATTATTGAGGCCATTGCCTATTCCTGACGGACCCTGGTCCCATCTGTCTTTGGATTTTGTGGTTGACCTCCCTCCATCTCAAGGGAAAACTGTGATTTGGGTGGTGGTGGATAGACAGGTTCAGCAAAATTAGTCACTTCATTTACCTCCCACACCTCACATCTGCTAAGACGAGTTATTTATTTCTAATATTTTTAAACTACATGGTTTTCCAGTCAATATTGTTTCTGATGGAGGGGTAAAGTTTTTTCCAAAGTTCTGGTGAGCATTCTGCTCTTTGGTGGGGATTGATTTGTCATTCTCAATTCTCAGTTCAGTTCCTCGAACAATTCTTAAGGTGTTGTGTTTCTGACAACCAGTCCTCTTGGTCTGAACTATTACCCTGGGCAGAATTTGCTTATAATAATGCAACCCATGCTTCTACTGGTCAATCTCTGTTTTTTATTGTTAATGGTTTACATCCCAAAGCATTTTCTTCTTCTTCTACTGGCTCAATATCCTCTGTACCATCTGCTAATTCTTCTGTCAAACAATTTGCCAAAATCTGGTCAGGGGTGCACGATTCCCTTTCTGCAGCTACGGCCTCTCAAAAAAGGACAGCTGATAGGTCTCATAGGGAAGCACCCAAATATTAGGTAGGAGACTCTGTATTGTTATCCAAAAAAAACATCAAATTTAATATTCCTGCACTCAAGTTAGGACCCAGGTTTATTGGTCCATATCTCATTACTAAAATAATCAATCCTTCTTCTGACAATTTTAAAATATCTAATTCATTTCATGTATCTCTTTTGAAACCAGCCTCACAGGTCTGTCCACAATCCTTTCCTCCCCCAGTGTTGGTAGAGGGTAAACCTGAATTTGTAGTGCAAGAGCTCCTTGACTCTCACCTTGTGCGGGGTAAGTTACAATATCTTGTATATTGGAAGGGTTATTTCCCTGAGGAGAACTCTTGGGTTCCTGTTTGTGATGTGAGGGCTGATCGTCTCAGGAAACAATTCCACCTTAAGAAACCTGGGGGACCCTCCTCGAGGGAGGGTAATGTAACAACTCACCCTGGTGATCTAGTGGTGTGGCGGGGAAGGAGGAAGGCGCTCCTCTTCTTCCTCTGCGCCAGTAACTTAGAGTGCTCACATCTTCTTTATTTATTTAGAGGCAAATGCGCACTGGCATGATGACGTCATCACATAATGGCGCGAAATTGAAACTATTTAGAGAAACATTTGGATTTTCTCATTGCCCATTATAGGTTTTCTCCTTGTGAGTTCCTGGTGCTTCTGTGCTGTTTGAGCTTCTGAAATCTGATTACCTGTTGTGACTGCTGCCTCTTTGTGACAAATCCTGACTTCTGAAATCATGACCCTGCCTGGTAACTGGCTCTTCTATTCCATACCCCTTCTGATTGACCTTAAGGTTTGACCCTTGCCTGTCTGATTCTGCCTGCATCGACTCGGCTGATTTGACTACGCTATCTGTCTAAGCCATGTACACTGACCTTCTGCCCAAAAGACTTTTCATTGCACGTCTCTTAATAAGACCTGGTGGCATCTGATTAGCTAAGGGCTCCTTCCAAGGTGAAAGGCAGGAGCAAGAGCTGAGAACATTATTTTTTGCATGTCAAAAACACCAGTTTTGTAGCACTTGATAAATATAAAAACATGTGCAGGGCAAATATGTTAACTGTGTGAATCAAGATGTGCTACATTTATAAATGAGCTCTAGTAGCTTTACCTACTATATTTTTCCTTTCCTCATTTTCTTACTTCTAATCATACCATGCTTATTTCCAAGTAATTTTTGGCCCCTCTTCTTCTACATTTTATGATAACTCTATAAAGACAATTGTCTATAAATACAATTTTAAACATTTCATCTAAAATAACCCAAGGTTTTTTTTTTCTGAACAGATACAATACAATAAAATACTATTTCACTTGAGAGGCTTCTCTACTCTGGAGAATAACAGAACACTAAATATTAGCCATTTATCTGTCCATGTGTGTATTTTGTAAATGTATTTCCATAATCATATTCTCCTGTATTTACCTTAATGTATAGCACAGAGTAAAATGATTTCACTTAAGCATTCTTTTATAGTTTATGGGCACACTCAAATGTATTATATTGTTACTGATCTTAACAGAAACTTTTATAGAAAATGGCTACTTAAAATTGAATTGTGTATTGATGTGCAGAATATTTTCATTAATGACCATATTTGAATTAGCATTCAAAAAGAATGTCACCAATGTCAGAATAGTACCAAGATTGTTTACATGTTGTACTTGTTTACACTAATCTTCTCTTAAATGCAGAAAATGTTTATTTTGTTTTCATAAATTATCACTACCATAAACTTTGTTGGCAAATCTTTGCTTCTGCAGATTGCTTTGGCAGAAACAAGCACCTTGTGAGATCCCATTAAAATATACCCATGCAAATATACAGATACTTATGTTCTGTCCATACAATAATCTATACTCGCATAATATACTTTATAAAAAATAATATTAAAAAATAATATCTACGAATATAAACATGCAGTGAAGAATTGTTCTATACTCTATAATAAGCTGTGCTGTACTAATAAATTGAATAGGTGGAAACAATATGGAATCTCCTATGCAGTTGTGTAAATATAGAGGAGGAATGTCCTAAACACACAATAAGCTGTTAAATTTTTGTGTGAAGGCTTACCTTTATTTACTTGTGCAAGGAACAAATGCACTTCAATATTCAGCAGATGGCAGTTTAGCCCAGAGAATATTGTATTCAATATATTCAAAAATAATTTGCAAGATTTATACAATATTTCTCAAGAAGAATATTATATTTAGCATCCAGTAACAATACACATTTCAACATTCCTTGCATATGAATGAAGATCACTGTTATGAGTTGACAGCTTTTCACTAATGGGAAGTTTAAAACTTCATAACTAATAAAAATGAAATTACATTCACAGAGGATTCTTAAATATCTATTTTTTATTTCATTTTAAGGCTAAATGCTTGTACTGTTTGGGCTGATAACCATAATCTCTCCATATTTCGCCAGCACCTTTCCATTGAAATTTGGTCTTGAGCTTTAAATTTTTCTGCTTTCTTGTGTTAAACCATCCCTCTTATAGGCCATGATGTAATTAAATATGCATCATTCTCTCTTGCCCCTTAAAATAAACATAATTTCCTGTTTCGCTAAATCTCAAGCCATTTAATGGTTTATATTCATGCAGTTTTCAGATGTATGTAATAAGCTATAATGAGCAACTTTAAATGAGAAATAAAGCTTAACTAAAGAAGTAGTTGTCAGGAGGCTTACCTTTAGCTCCACAATGGCGGCGTCCGTAGCCGCAACATGGATAGCGGCGCCGGGTAGTGACGTCATCACGTCACGCCAAATTCGAATATTTAAAGCTCCCTGGATGCCATTATGGTGCCCAATGATAGGACTCCATTGTTATTGTTCCTGGGTGTTATTTTGTTCCTGATTGCTGTATTTTTGATCTTGCCTGGACTTTGTTTTGCCTTTTGCTACCAATATAAACCTTTGCTTGGACTTTGACCTTGTTTCCTGCTTGATCCTTGCCTGTACCACTCTATTGGAACCTTAACCCCTAAGCTTCCTCCTTGGTCCCTACTACTTCCCTAGGGCGCCTACTAGGCCTACCCTGACAGTAGTGTGGGCATGTTGTACATTATGTTTTAAGCTTCTGCACCAGCCCAAGCAGGGAAGATCTGTGACTCTGAACATGCCCCAGTAGATCCCCATCTTCTTTGCTGCCAATTCATTGCACATGCTTTGTGCTGCTGTCAGTTACTGAACAGACTCAAAATATACAGTATACATAGACTGGAAATGTCACAAAATAAGACTAATTATAGACTGATTATTACTTAGAGATAAAGATAATTTCTGCACAGAAAACCAGGGCAAAATAATTTAATAATCAGTCTTGTAACATCAGATGAAATTACAGGCCAACCACATTTTCAGGTTGATGATTTGCAACAACTCTTAAGCTTAGCTTCTGAACAGCTGTTTAGAGCACACTGAGTGTGTGAGTGTTGAAGACACTTTCCAATATGGTGACCCCCTGTGAGAAGTTTGAAGTCCTGGATCATTGTTGCCATTGACAAGCTGGAACTTTAGGCTGGTGCAAAAAGTTAAGTATAGAAAATACAGCATTTTTAACCATAATAATTTTTAAGGTTGCAGTATTTATATATGTGTTACATAATATGCTCTACCTACATAGAGTTAATATCCAATATAGATAAAACATAACTATGTTTTAGAATCTCAGATATACATGGATAGAGAGCAGTTTGCTTTTGCACCTGACATTATTCATTATGTCGAAACACTTTGCCAGTGAATTCCATAGTAGTGCACCTGCCACTTCAGCAAACTGTGCCCCATCTGTATGGGGGGAATTCACTAAGCGGCGAAAATTCGCTAGCGTTGCCTTCGATAACGTTCGCTAGTGTTACTTCACCAGGCAAAACGCATTTACACTAGCAACGCCTAATTTACATACGGCGCAAATTTCAAAGTATAATAGAAGTATATGTTACAGCCACTACATTGCACTACACAAGCCCAGGAAACCATTAATAAAAAAAATAAAGTTGTCCTATTCCCCTACATGTGCCCCCTATATAGTTGTGTTGCCATATGTTAGGAAATGTGGGGGGAAGGAGGGTAACCCCCCCCAAAAAATGTTGCCCTTTTTCAGACTATCACCCTAGAAAGGTAAAACATGCCAGCGTTTTTTTGGGACTTAGAAAAAATTTCCATTTTTTTTTCAAGCTACTATCTATTGTATTGAACCTCGCCAGGTCTGACCTGGCAAAGTAACGTCTAGTCTAAGTGGTAACGTTCAGTAAAATGGTCATCTTAGTGAATTTGCTAAATTACGATCCTTCGTCAGTGCACAACTTCGCCTGGCGTAAGAGTGTGAAGTTGCGCTAGTCTATCTACTTCGCTAGCAAAAATTCGCCAGAGTCGGCGTTAGTAAATTTGCGAAGTTAAGAAATGATGTCACGCTGGTGAATTAGCACTAGCTTTAGATGCTTCGTGCTTTAGTGAATTTCCCCCTATGACTCTTCAGTTATAGCTAGGCTCTACAATATTTATTGCAACAGTGAAGAGCCACAGCTTTTATTCTTTAAATAAAGTGGCCACTAAGCATGTGAAAAACTCACTAATGAATTGTTTATTAAACAAATAGGGACTGTAATAAACAATAAAGAGTTTTAAACTTTAACAACAGACACAGTTTACATAGTTTTACAAGTATGGTTAATAGATTTTTAGGACAGTGTCTGTGTTTTGGTATAGCAAAAGGGTTTTTTGTGACAAAACATTTAATGAAACTCCAGGGCAGGTGTAAATTCTAAACAGTGCTTAGCAATAATATACAAGTAATATTCACCAGCAATTTTTTTTATTGCCAGCAGCACTAAACATTCACAAAAATGCAATTTTAAGTAACACTTGTGATTTTAATTACATTCTACCCAATGAATGCGAGCATCTCTTCATTATAAAATGGCCTAGCTAGAAATATTTATGCCATTCCACATGCTCCCATACGTATACATTGTTCACTGCTACATGTGTCATACCTTTTCAATCACTTGTTCTATAAAAGGTTGGTTCATGCATACACAGTGTATAATCTATGTGACCGTTAGTACAAGACTTAATTGCAAATCTTAAATTGTGACAATAGTTTCTTTATCAATATAACACTTTTTTCCATAAATACTGTATTTTGTTGTTTCCTGGGTATTTTACTATTGATTCTTTTTTTACATTTCTAACATTAATCATGGCCATTTTAAATATACTGTAAGCAGCAAGAGATATTAGGCTGCCTCAGTGGGCTATTGTCAGTGTAAATTGGCTTCCAGAACTCAGTGCTGAGTGCATAAGTGTGTGTCTGAATTTGTGACACAAATAATTGCATGAATATTGTGAATACATTTGTAGTGAGTTTACAGAAAAATACAATTTGATTGACTTAAACTGATATAAATAAATGATTCTCTATCATTAATCTAAAATGATATAACACTTTTAAAGATTTGATTTGGAAAGTATCACTTGAATAAGCTTACAATCCATCTGTCCTGATTTGGGCATACCTTAAATAAGCTAGTCCATTAATGACTGTGTGCCGTGATTGATGATAGACTAAATGGATGACTAGGTTTAACCTGAACTGGTGAGTCAAATCAAGGTGGAAATTAAATATTCTAGTTTTTCATCAAGCCATGACATGAGTTTATGCTTAGCTATAGAATATATGTAGGGTGATGGTGAATTTTAATAATGATACATTTTCCAAGGTATTATCAATCAATACAATTTCAATTTTTTTTTCAACAGCATTTCAGCAGCTTCCAAATAATATTTCAAATCCTCTTTTCATTAGGGTTTAGGTTTTAGGTTGCAGTGCTCTGCTCTTGAGACGCCACAAGAACTATTACATCATAGAACATGAAAGTGTTTGACTGTGCAAATCACATTCTAATGAACTGACTAATAAATATATCAGCTGATTAAAAACTTCTTGTTGAATGGGAAAAATAACAAACTTTAATTTTTCAATATAAAGTTGAAGGAATGTTCTTTCATTTTTATTATCAAAGAGAAAATATTTGTGTATACAAAAAGATTGGATTCTATACAAAAACAAGATTATGTGGTAATTGGTAAATATTTCAAATAAAGAAAGTAAAGTGAAACTAATGTGAAAATAACAAGTTTGCTTTTGCCAATCTAACTTCAGCACTAAAATTAAAAAGAAAAAAATGCAAAAGAATAGCTTTCAGTCTAAAATATCTAACACAAGTAACTCAAATCAACTGGACTTGAGTTACTTGTGTTACATATTCCCTGACCTGGATGAATGAGAATCGTCATAGTCAAATTTCAGTCTAAAAGTAAATTGAATGAATTAAAACACAATTCAATAAAAAGTAGTTTTAGCAATATCAGTATAGACTAGTGATGGACGAATCTCCCGCGATTCGCTTCGACGAAAAAATTGCGAAACGAGTCGCGGGACGATTTTGTCGCGCGTCGCGTCAACTTTGATGCGCGTCACGTCGTTTTCGTCGCGCATCGCGTCGTTTTCGTCGCGTCGCGTCAAAAACTACGCGCGACTGACGCGCGACTCGTTTTCGCCGAATTTTCACCAAGCGAAATTTCGCTGGTGATTCACGAATTTATTCGCCAGCGGCGAATCGCGGGAATTCGCTGCGAATTCGACCTAGGCGAATAAATTCGCCCATCACTAGTATAGACATATTTCTTAAATATAAATTTTAATTAAAATAAATAACATATTATATTTTCCCTTTCTCGCTGATTTTTTTTGACAAATTTCTAAACTATACATTTAGGGGCAGATTTACAAAGGGTTGAATTTCTAGGGTTAATTATCAAAAAAATTGATGAATCGATCAATAAAATAGTTTGAATCGAATTATTCGAACAATTTTAACCATTCGATCGAATTTCTTGTATTCAGTCAAAAAAACTTGGAAAAATCCCATGGGAGCTTCTTACAGGGATATATAGCAATTTGGTAGGTTTTATCTGCCAAATTGTTATATCAATTTTTTTTTTAAAAGGGCCAGTACTTCAACAATCGAATTCAAATTTGAATTTTCGAATGTGGCAAATTTGAATCAAATTTTGGGCTATTCGATAGTCGAATAAGCCCAAAATAAATTCAGATTTTTAATTTTTTTTATTCAAATTTGATTAAATTTTTCACTTTGAATCAATTCGAACCTTAGTAAATCTGCCCCAATAGTGTATTCTGCATCAAAACAAATGAGTCCCTTAATGCTCACACTTCTACACAGGTGATAGCAAAGACCCCTATAGTGGATACCTAAAAACTGAAGCTTCTAGGAGAGCATGGGAATTGGTTACATTAATTTGCCACTCTTAATTAAAGGTAAATAAGCAAATGTATTCAAATATTACTCTACAAATAGCAGTATCCTGAAAATAAAGCTCCATTAAGAAATTCTCAAGTACTTACCACATAAAGCCATTTCATCAGAATGATCACCACAATCATCTTCTTGATCACATAGCCAAGATAAAGAAATACACCTCCCATTGTTACAAGAATATTGATGAGGCTGACAAGTCCTTGCTGCAATGTATGAACAAACAATGCACAAACACAAATAAGGTCTACATTTATCACAGTCTGTAAGTTTCCAGTTGCCTAAAAATAGCAATTATATATCCTAAAAAGTACAGGGAAGTGTGCTTTTAAAGGAAAAGTAAATGTTTTTCTTTTTCTTTCTGTAAATTTGCTCTAAACAGCCCCCCAGATTAATGTACCTTAGTCCCTGCTGCAAGTCTGCTCTGGTTTCTGTCTTATCAGCAGTTTGTTTCCCCTTCTTCCTGGTGCAGAGTGAAGCCCAGCCCCTTAGTTTACTGAGCAGTCCATTTGCTGCTGTTCCACAATAGAGAGGAAGAGGGAGCCAGTGTGTGCATTAGTAAGCTAGTTTCCCCAAGCAAAAGCTTCTACACACACTGCTCTCTGCTATGTCATAGTATGCAAATGATCTTCTGGACTAGTCCAAGATATAAGGTCAGCTCAGAAAGCTATGGGGCGGGCCTTCACTCTGCACCAGGAAGAAGGTGAAACAAGCTGCTGATAACACAGAAACCAGAGCAGACTTGCAGCAGGGACTAAGGTACATTAATTTGAGGGGCTGTTTAGAGCAAATTTAGAGATAGAAAAAAAAAACGTTTACTTGTTCTTTAAGGTGAATTATATGGACTTCTCTCTTACTCACCAAGGCAACCAAGTTAACAGCAGTGCTGAAAACAGAGGTAAAATGGATGTGCACCTATGCCTGGAGTGTCTCATCTGTGTGTGTGTGTGAGAGAGCCTCGGAGAGAAACAAGGGACATGCAGAGCCTGAGCCTCAACTAAGGTTGAGTGACAGAACAGACAAGAAGTTTATTAATTGTAAGCAACAGGATGTGATTCAGTGTCAAGAGATGTTGGATAGGAGTATTCTTTATAATTATGGAAATGATATTACTACATAATAGCGGAAGGTTCTTAAAATATCCTATGAGAGAGCTAACAATGTAAGCAAAGGACCTACAGTAGTGGTGGCCAAGGGCCCAGAAGTAGAGAGGGCACAATAAGATCCAAGCAAAATGGGCAGTTTTAATAAAAAGGACCATCTAAAATAATGTTAAATTCAAGTTATGCCACAAGACCCTTACAATTTTTACTTCTTTACTTTTAAAAAGACTTTAAAAAAAAAACAATCATCAAACCCTTTAGTGGAAGGGCAGTGACAGCAAAAAGTATTTTTTGGACGCTGCATTATTTAATTCACCAAAACATTATACTCTATTCCCAACAATTAGAATTGAATGAGAGCACTGTGCAGACAGCTTTAGGGCTCATAAACACAGATGTATCTTATGCATTTACATATATTGCATTTATATGAATTTTTAAACACATGTAAATGTTTTTTTGTCAGTTCCAGACACAACCCTCTATTTTATTTGTTTCTGAACATGAGTGAAGTGCAAGAGGATACAGCATGCTGTGTCTTAAAAAATGAGGTGAAACACAAATGGAATGAACTACAACTCATGCAGAATTTTATAGAATATGAGTTTAGGTGTGCTCAAACCTGTCTCTCAATTGTATGTCCAACACATAAAATATGCCCCTGTTCAAAGTCCTTAGTGTACATTCTGGAAAATGGAGGAGCAGCCAGGCATTTTCATTTGGGAGAAGTTGTGTTGGACACCCTAGTTTTTTTAATCACAATGAATTAAAAGCAATGTAATGACTTCACATATATTTTTGTCAGTAAATTGATTTTTATTTCTTGATTATTACTTTTTCTTTCCAACTAAGCATATGCTAGACCACTGCTAAAAAAGATGAACTGCTTTTCCCTTTTAAGAAAACCAGAGTAGTTGCATTCATACCATGTTTTACTCTGACTACATTTACATAAATTTAGGTCATCGTCAAATGAATCCAGAAGATGAAGAATTTGGGTGATTGTAAGAAGGACTCATTTGCATCTGATTTGTATCTCATTATCACCTAAGCCTATTTGTTACTCTAACATAGTATGAATGTCACGTAATAAGGAAAGAAGACAAGAATAGGTATTAAGAAATGTTGAAATGTTGTGGGGGGATAGGAAAGAAATCTCTTTATAGTCTTTACAAAACAACTCAGTGAATGTCAATTAATCCAATAATTCTTTTGTAGATTACATTTCTTTATGATCCCAGTCAACTCAAGAGCATTTAAAGACTTAAAGGACCAGTAACATCTAAAACTGAAATTAATTTAAAGTAGTAAAAATATAATGAAGTGTTGCCCTGCACTGGTAAAACTGCAGTGTTTGCTTCAGAAGCACAACTACTGTTTATATAAATAAGCTGTTGTGTAGCCATGGGGGCAGCCATTCAAAGGAGAAAAGGCTGAAATTACACAGCAGATAGCCTATAAGCTCTGTAGAACATAATGTTATCTGTTATCTTGTGCCATATAGCCGTTTTTCAATTCCCGCCATTGCTACTTAGCAGCTTGTTTATATGAACTATAGTAGTGTTTCTGAAACAAACAGATCAGTTTTAACAGCGCAGGGCAACACTACATGATGTTTTCTTTACTTTAAAACACTTTAATTTTTTTATGTTACTGTTCCTTTAATTACAGCTCAATGCCACAATTAGAGAACAACAACACACAATAGATTCCATGGGGGGGCACCACTGTCATTTCTTGATTGAGGGATGCACAGTGTATACCTTTGACTTAACAAATGTAGGTTATGATACCGTATTTCTGAAATAAATGGTTCTGCCAATAGCATGTTAGTGAAGGTTGGTCAGAGTCTAAATTACAAAGACAGAAATAAGAACTCACCAGAATATATTCAAGCAGTGCTGCATATCTGCTGTGAATTTCCATCACCCCTAACCCTCTACACCATCAGCATACAAGTTCATAATAGGAAAATGGTTAGCAGATTATTAACCAAAAGAGTCTGTATTTTAAAAGACTTGTTTAATTATTCCTGTATAGCCCTGCCCTATCATTAGTTTTATTAACAAAAAGACATGCTGTTTTAACTGAAACTACATAGCTTACATTGAGCTTGGCAAAAGGGCAAACCAGAAAATCAGTGAGCCTTGTCTTATTTGCTTGTATGTCAACAAACTTTCAGAAATTCATCTTTGAACTGTGCAATGTAAAGTCTGAGATGCTGTCCTGCTAATGAGACTTTACGTGCTTCTTGCTCTAATTGCCACTTCACTATAATCTCTACAAAATGCTGAAACATGTGAAGGGAGTGTGATTTCATATAGTTAGATAATGCAAAACTAAATATATATATATATATATATATATATATTTTATATATATATATATATATATATATATATATATTTTGCACTTCATTTTCCTTTACTAAATATGTACTATAATATATACTTTTCATTAAATTGAATATGACATGCATTAACACTGCTGCAGAGTTTGTTCCTTTCCCTTGCTAAGCATTCCTATCCTTATGATTCTAATAATTGTCCTGCAGTGATGAGAGTGGGTTTTAAAAAGGTTATATGACAGAATGTTCTCTTATAATGAAACATTAAAATTATTATAATAAAACATTTAGATGCATAACAATTATGTTGGCCTGTTAAAATGATGTATACTTTTTTTTTATATGTATAGTAAGTTATGTGTAATTATTTGTATAGTAGGGTTGTTATCTTTCCTCTCTGCTAACTCCAGGTGGGGTAGTGATATCATGTGTAGTAATGGGCTAATGTAATCGGGTGAGGCGAATTTGCGGTGAATTCCAATGATTTGTAAAACGCCAGCAAAATTTCTCCGGCGTCTTGTTTTAGACCAAAACCGACACCCTCGTCCAAAGCGAGATGATTCGCCCATCACTAATCATGTGGTGAATCTCTGATGTTGCGGTGATATTGCAATGGTAGGGTGATGTCACTGGGCCACACCATGACACAAAAAATTGGCTGATTGCTGCGTCAGTCTCAGTAATTCCTACCCATTTGTCCTTATGTGAGAAACAAGCGAGTTTTGACAATGGAAGCCTGGTCAAGCCCTAAAAGGTAGCAACACTAACCATCAGGACAGAACTACTATTTACAGTGAATTTTACATGATATTTATGCTCACTGTAAAAGAATGCTCTATTATAGATACAGTTTAGCAAGAATCTAAACCAAAGCAGGGCAAGAACAATGAACGTTGTTGCAAAACAAAACCTTTTTGGTTCAATAGGAGTGTTGGTGTTGAGGTGGGT
>CM044448.1:53301519-53371015 GCA_024363595.1 Xenopus borealis
ACTTGATGGACTCGGTCTTTTTTCAACCCGATTTAACTATGTAACTATGTAACTATGTAAGAGTCCTACTTACAATGGGTATTAGATAGGGATTTCTTTTTATTAATAGTAAAAACAACACATTGCACCAAAAATAAAGAAACCATAATACATTGTAACATTTTCTTAATTATACCAGTTCTACATTCCATTATGCACTTAAAGCCAAGAAGCCATTGCCCTTACACTCTCTCATACTACAAACATGGCTATATGCATGAAAGAGTATCTCTGCCTCACCTTTTTACCCCTTTCTCTTTTTTCTCCATTCTCTTTTTCCTCTTCCTCCTATCCAATCCAGGTCTCCCTCCAGAAGCACAAATAAGTTCTTTGTCTCAATCACACTGACAATGACCTTGGGTTCCCTGAAGGGTCCCCTGTCCATCACCTTCCAATTGTCACACTTCAGCCTCTTCTCCTCAGCACCTTCAGATTGACATTATTTCACTTTAACAGGTACAGCATTGTCCCAGGCCTACACACAAGCCACACAAGTGACTGATGGAGCCACACTTATAGTATTGTTTGGGCTTCCCCTGATAGAAACATGCCCCCTGTCCCCATAAGTAAAAAAGGAATCAGGCAGGTGCCTTGGCACATGATTGTGTATCCTCAGCTTCAATGTACCTTCCAAACACCCACCCAGAATCCCTCCTCATCAGCCATTGGCACCAAAGGGGACAAGACAGTGCATTTACCAACCAGGCCAGCATCTCCCAAGGACACCCAATTCCATTCTAAAATATGATGGACACAGTTTTTGTCTCAGGTCTGGATATTGGAACTGCCTTGTGTTGCTATTCCTTCTCTTGCTTCACTACATATTACCTTTAGAACATCCCCAGCCCCTGAGGTAGCTAAAAACTGACAACTCAATATCTCACACAGAAATCATAGCAAAAAAACTGATTTGATATAAACTTCAATGATTCCTTTATGAGACTGCTGACAACATGCCTGCTGAGAAACTCATCTCTGTCCCCATCCATTGAATCCTGACCACATTTCTCTTTTTCCTTTATTATCGACTCAGCCTTCGAGCACCTGTTCATAAAACTGTTTGTTAAATTTTCCAATTTTTCACTAAAACCTAAACCCCATTTCTTCAACAATTTTTACACCTAACTCAATATGCTATGAAAACCCAACCCCCCATCTGGACCATCTTTAGACTACCACCTCCATGTAGTCTCAAATAAAAGGCAAAACCCAAGATCCCATATCCTTTGACCCAGCTTCCCAAAATTGAATATAAGGAAAATGGTGCCAAAAAAGGTGATTGGACAAAACATCCCTAAACCTCCCTCTTTCCTCTGCAGAAACATTATCCCTCTTTTTAATGGGTTCAGTTTGCTCCCCCAGAGCATCTGGAAGAACAAACTACAGACCCTAATATACAAAGATTCTGGCAAGGGAAACACATAAGCAACAAAAAGAAACAATGGGATCAAAAAGGTCTTGATCAGATTAACCCTATCTCTATAGGTCAACTTCCAAGATTTCTAACTCTGAACTTTTCATCGGAATCATATAGGATCTGTTCCACTGTGACAGACTGCTTTGTTATACAAATTGCTAGAATTTCAGCCATAAAGCAGGACAAGACTGCTGCTTACAATGAGTACAATCAGATAGGATATGTGCCACTTTGAAGGAATGTTCTGTACTGTAGAGAGTTGAATATGGCCTAGACATTTGCAGAGCGGTAGCCCACAAATGAAGTGATCATGGATTTCCTATTTCTGGAATGCTGGATTTTGAGATCTCACAAAAATTGTGTATGCTTGACTACCATTTTTTTCTGGTTCAATAAAGGTAAACTGTTTCAATAACAGTTGAATCATAGTTACATAGTTACATAGTTAAATTGGGTTGAAAAAAGACCGAGTCCATCAAGTTCAACCCATCCAAATTAAAAACCCAGCATACATACACACACACAATCTCCACTCTTTCAAACACAAACCATATACCTGTATGCCCATAGCTATACTAACTGTAGATTTTAATATCAAAATAGCCTTTGATAATATGTCTGTCCAAAAAATCATCCAAACCCCTCTTAAAAGCATCAACAGAATGAGCCATCACAACATCACCCGGCAGTGCATTCCACAACCTCACCGTCCTGACTGTGAAGAACCACCTACGCTGCTTCAAATGAAAGTCCTTTTATTCTAGTCTGAAGGGGTGGCCTCTGGTGCGGTGATCTTCTTTATGGGTAAAAAGGTCCCCTGATATTTGTCTATAATGTCCTCGAATATATTTGTAAAGTGTAATCATGTCCCCTCGCAAGTGCCTTTTTTCCAGAGAAAACAACCCCAACCTGGACAGTCTCCCCTCATAATTTAAGTCTTCCATCCCCCTAACCAGTTTAGTTGCACGTCTCTGCACTCTCTCCAGCTCATTTACATCCCTCCTAAGGACTGGAGTCCAAAACTGCACTGCATACTCCAGATGAGGCCTTACTAGCGATCTATAAAGAGGTATGATTATGTTTTCATCCCTTGAGTTTATGCCCTTTTTTATGCAAGACAGAACTTTATTTGCTTTAGTAGCTACAGAATGACACTGTCCAGAATTAGACAACTTGTTATCTATAAAAACCCCAAGATCCTTCTCACTTAAGGAAACTCCCAACACACTGCCATTTAGTGTATAACTTGCATTTATATTATTTTTGCCAAAGTGCATAACCTTGCATTTATCAACATTAAACCTCATTTTCCAGTTTGCTATCCAGTTTCCCAACTTAGACAAATCACCCTGCAAAGTGGCAGCATCCTGCAAGGAACCTATAGCTCTGCACAATTTAGTATCATCTGCAAAAATAGAAACCGTACTTTCAATGCCCACATCCAGGTCATTAATAAACAAGGTGAAAAGCAAGGGACCCAGTATAGAGCCCTGCGGTACCCCACTAACAACACTGGTCCAATTAGAAAATGTTCCATTTACCACCACTCTTTGTAGTCTATCTTTTAGCCAGTTCTCTATCCAGGTGGAAATGCTATGTTCAAGGCCAACATTCATTAATTTAACCAGTAACCTTCTGTGTGGCACTGTATCGAATGCTTTAGCAAAGTCTAAGTAAATCACATCCACTGCCATCCCAGAATCGAGGTCCCTGCTTACCTTCTCATAAAAAGAAATTAAGTTAGTCTGGCAAGATCTATTACGCATAAAACCATGCTGGCACAAACTCATAGTATTGTTATTTGTTATGAAGTCCAGTATCCTATCCTTAATTAATCCTTCAAAAAGCTTTCCTACCACGACGTCAGACTAACTGGCCTATAGTTTTGAGGCTGAGAATGGGATCCCTTTTTGAATAGCGGCACCACATTAGCAATTCGCCAGTCTCTCGGCACCATGCCAGACCTCAAAGAATCCTGAAAAATTAAGTATAGAGGTTTGGCAATCACAGAGCTAAGTTCATTAAGTACCCTGGGGTGAATCCCATCTGGGCCTGGACCATGTCATTTGAAGCTGTCTTCTAGAAAATATAAATTCTGGGTTTTACTAAACTGAAATACTGTATATTTCCTGTCCATCACATAAAAAGGATATAATATTTTCATTATAGATTCTTACCAAACCAATTATCTGTACATTTCAATATTGTTCAATTCTTAGGTATAGCAAAATAGTGAAACACTGTTTTATTACCTTTTAAATATATATATATATATATATATATATATATATATACACATACTTTACAATACAAAGACAGCTGTCAGCCTGCCCTGATAATATTGATGTCAAAAGGCTAAAGTTGTGCAGACCTTCTCTCCATAGCCTTTCTGTCAACAAATGTTCATTAAATCATCTTTGAACCATGCAGTGCACAAATGCATTCTTGAGTTCTTTACAAGCTACAGTATCTAAGCTTCTAATTGCCTGTTCTGCAACATCTCAGCATTCATCTGTATATGCTGCCATTAAATGTTAAGCATTTTAGACACGTCCAGGAGTACAGATATTCTCATCAGCAGAAAACATTAAAAGATTGTGAGTGACGCATAATGAATAGAAAAAAATAAAGCTGGTATACCTCCTGTTCAGAATCCATAGGATCAGTAATGCAAATATTTTTTATAAGATATAGAATATAAATTTGCCAAAAATGCAAGTAGTCAATGAAATTAGATTGCAGTAAAGGCATTTTAGCACTGTAATCTTGATTCAATTGCCCTACAGTGTTACAGAAGTTCCTTTCCACTATGCTACAACTTTTCCTCCTAGAAAAGAAGCCTCAACCCATCCTTTTTTCACAGTTGCTGAGGCCAGGATTTGCTAAAACAAATGGTTGAGATGGTTTCAAGAATTGTTCATTCTCACATATTGAATTGCTCCATTTGTAGTTATTGTTTTCTGTTCTTAAGCATATATTGGAAAGTAAAAAGATATTCATTATGAGTCACAAACCTGGTATAACATATAGAGCAGAAGTGGGAGCAGATTATCTAGGAGAAATGGATACATTTGTGATCCTATTGGCCAGTGATATTCTATCTATGGGGACCAGATAAAATGGGACGGTTGCCTATATTAAACTGAGATCTGTTACTTGTGGCCTAAACTTAGGTGAAGGAAATTCGACCCAGAAGATATTTGCTTAAATTCATTTGTACATTTATGCCAAATAAATTACTTTTTTATTTATAATGCAGTAGGCTAAAACCTCTGCAAGTTCCACGCAGAAAGTACTTTCTGTTAGAAGAGATAGAAGCAAATTGTAAGCATAAATTGCCCTTGTCATTTTCCACATTCCCTACAGCAAAAGCATAGTTATAACATTTCTTGGTTCTATGACTGCTTCTTTAGATCTGTGTCTGCTCATGACAAAATAAAAATGCAATATGTTTGTTTTCAGGATAAAAGATTGTGGTTGTAAGTATTTTTTATCTACTCGATAAAGGGAGGTTTTATCACTGGCTCATACACTATAATCTTGTGTGTTTGTATAAGTAAAAGCTTTCAACAAAAGTCATCATGATCACTTCAAATTTTATCTGCACAACTTATCAGCTTTCACTTAAATCACACAGGACTTACTGATTATTAACATCAGAGCACTCTAAGATTCAGTGTGGGCTGCAAACTGCCTAAAAAGTTATTGTTTCTGTACTGTTCTTGTTCTGTTAGACTTTCAATGTATGTAATTACCCTCGATCACATGCAAGAGTGACATCAGTTCACCAGTGATCATATACAGTATGGGATAACGCTGATATTAAAGCAATTTGACTAGTAAAAAGTTGGATAATCCTACTACTAGATACAAAGATTAAAAAAAAAGCTTCATCAGAACAGATCTGGCAAGACACATGGCAGCACCAATACAATAACACTGACGTTCCAGTCATGCCCCATCAAAATTGATATCCTGGACCCCCCACTTGAAGAAACTGCAGGTCACCTGTGATGCATGCAAAATAATAGGTGTCAGAGGGCAACAAAACTGAAGGTCACACACGGCTACCTTAGGCCTCTGTATAAATAAAGCAGACACTGAGCACCCCCCCCCCCTGCCGCTTCTCCTATATAGCACTCTATTCAACAGGGACAGCAAGACCCTAGACAAAGGGCTTTTTAAAGGACAAGGAAAGGCAAAAAATAAAATCCCATTTTAACTTTCTTTAATGAAAAAGAAAACTATCTACAATATACTTTAATTAAAAAAATGTTTACTGTTTTTATAAGAAACCCGACTGTATGGAGTGATATTCTCCCTTCATTTTCTATCATGGATAGGAATTGTCAGATGGTCCCTAACTTCTGGGCAGGGGAACAATCAAACTTATGAACAGCAGGGGGAGCCCCCACCTTACTTCCCAGCCATGCAGAACTCCAGCAGCTTTGCTTCCCTTTAGAGCAATTACTGACTGTGTAGAGATTTGTATTGGATTTTATTTTTGCTTTTACAGCCCCTTTACTGTTTCCAACTCCAGCTGCAGGGACAAAGATCAAGGAGCCACATATAAACAGATAAACTGGGATTCTATCTGGAGTTGGAGAAAGTTTGTATTTAAATACAAAATCTATAAAATCTGCATTAGATTACATGACAACACAGGGTCCACTGCAGTCTGTATATTTTGATTATTATGATCAGTTTTGCTTTACTGGCTTCTGGCAGATATTATTTGACTTGTGCTGTTTGGATCATTTATGATAATCCCTAAGCAGCCCAGGCCACACTGAGTATGTGCACAGTCTTGGTCGAGCAAAAATGTTTAACAAAGTTAAAGATGACAGCCCCCTGTGCCCTTTGAAAGCATAAATCATTTGTTTGATTAGGCTTGTGGTGCAGTAAGTTCATGTTTATGTTTAGTATACAAAATACAGCATTTCTAGCCTTGTTCTATTTTAGAATTTTCTTGTACTTTAAATGAGCACCAGTTCTCTCTCATTTGTGTTTGGGGTCTCTGTAAATAACTTTTAACTTTAATTTACAAGTGATGCTATGTTAGCAAACAACTCTAGCATCTTATCTTTACTGGTAGCTAAATTTAAGCTGCATGAAAAGTTATGGAGATACAGTTAAAATTAAAGACTGGAAAAGTTGAAGTCAGTTGGATATTCTGGTGAAAAATGCTAACATGATTTTTAAGGGATGGGGGTGAATATATGAAAAAAGGCAGTTTGAGTTATACTCATTGCCAATGCTTTACCTCCAATAACATGTGCAATCAATTTGCAATCAGAACTATCCAGATAACTGCATTTTCTACCCATTTATTTTCAAATGATCTGTTAACCTTCCCGTAAGAAGTTCTTGCTCTTTATTTCCATGTGACAAAAAGCATTTCCATTTGAGATGCTGATCTTCTGAGTGCAATTAAAGGTTCAAGGTTTTCAGGACCTCCAAATGTGTCCATAATTTTTAAAACTGTCAATTGCTTTTCCCTCACCTCTTTTTCATAATGTGCCAGAAATTATCAACTATGATCAGTATCTGGCTAGTTATAAGTGGGATTCTAATGAATAAGATGTTTACCTGATATCAATGTTACTTAAACGACATGGTATTATCCTTGGTGGAACAATGTGTTCAATAAAACAAAACGACAACACAAGTTTTGTGTTATTTGTTTGGTGAAGAATGTACTTGAAGTTGAGAAAAAGTTGACCACAAAGATGATGGTCTAAATTTGTATCCATGCTCCATCTGTACTGTTGACTATAGCATCTTCGAATGGTTAGAAATATACAATATAAATACCAACATGCCTCATGTATGGAAGATTATTGGGGATGTATTATTTAACATTTACAACCAGGGCTGTTTACCCAATCTCTTTTTACTGAAAATCCTATAGTAAAGTGGGATAACAAGAAAGTTACTAGAAGCTAAAGAATTTCTTGACATATGTACTGTAGGTTGATCCCCATGGCTAAATGGGTTAACACGAAGGTTATAGGGAGCAACAGAAGTTCATAACAAATGTAGTTTGAATCCCATGGCTAAATTATAGAGAAGCTGCATAAGAAATGTGTATGAATGGAAATCATTTCAAGCAGGCTCACATCCAATTAGTACAGCTCATACTTTATTTCATGTCAAATTAACAAAAATTACTTTATCTAAATCACAGTGATTTATAAGGATAATCACAGGTGATTCATTCTACTGTAACTACAGTTTCACAGTTTCTATAACAAGCCAACAGAAATGTTTTTTTAGTAATCACAAGTTACCACTTACCGTGGAGGAGCACCAATAAATCAAATTAGATGTACATTTTTTTTTCTCATTTACAAGCAAATTAACAATGGCAAGAACAAAAGGGAAAAGGAGACATCTTGACCTCAGAAGTCAGCCATCTTATTTATAACAACATACTGTAGGTTTGTCAAATTAAACTTTATACACAAAAGACACAATGCAGCATGCATAGATTGTGCAACTCATTGTGGTACTTGCAAACCCATTTCCAATAGCATTTGTACTATTTTTGGAATATTTGTTACTATGAGAAGATTGTATTTGAGATGCTTCCAACAGCTGAATAAGGAGATTGAGGGCAATTGTACTGTATGTATCAGTTGTTTTTCAGGCTTTGTGGCAATAAGATATCCATTAATAGTAAATAGCAGTACTAGTATTGGCAGTATCGCAGGGGTTGATAACATAAACATAAGCAATGAGTGAAATCAGACATCTGAAACAAAACAAAACTGCCCACTTATCTTTTTTCTTACCTAAACAGGTCTCATTTGATTCATCTTCATTACTTCCACAATCATTGGCTCCATCACAAAGCCATCTCTTGGGAATACAACGGTTACTTCGACATTTAAACTGATTATTTGGACAGCTATGGTTCACTAAGAAAACAACAAAAGGCAATTTAGAACACTTGAGGTAAATGGAAAACTGAGCAACATGCACAGATTGCAAATTACTGTACACAAAAAATAATACATGCAAATATAGGAATGGAATAAAAAATACACAATAAAGGGACATGTCATATACAATTTTTTTTTATTAAGATGAATAAAGACCTAAATGTGTTTTTAATGATATTTTGTTCAGAAGAAAATGAATGGAACTAAGCCATTTGTCAACACCAGGATAAGCTTTAATTTATGAAAAAGTTCATAATTTATATATTGTTAAAAACAAAATGGTAATCGGCTTTCTAATGATTCAAACTCCAAATAAACCCAAATTTTGAGCAAAAGACACTCCATTTCAGGAACAAGACCCCCAAAAGAAGAAATTATGCAATCAATAAAGCAACTGAAGATCTCGAAAGCCAAGATATGGATCAGCGCCTAAGGCTACGGGGAAATCAAGGAAATCAAGGAAAAAACACTATGTAGTGTAGTAAGTCAGATATCTACTGAAGCACCCAATTGTGCATTTAGATTGACGTGTGAAACCAATGACTCAGGGAAGGATTTCCTTTAAGATCTCTAACTGTGTCCACAAGGTCACCCCAAACGTGTTCCAACCAACAGCAATAATATGGCAGAAGTGCCTACTTACAAGACCAAGTCTTGGAATATTGCATGTAATAAATCTTGATTTTATTCTTCCTTCAGCAGTTCATCTAGCTCAGTGAGGAAAAAAGCAAACATCCCATAGTGTAATTGTATTTATTTAAAAACATCCTTTGATAAAAAATTGCACTCACATTTAAAAAGTGATTCAATCACTTATCAGTTTTGCAGACTCTTATCCAGGGTGGGTCCGGGAGTGGGGAGGTTGATGGTTTTTGCCGGCAAAAGTTCTTTTCCCTCTTGTTTCTCCTCGTGGACTGTGCTGTCGCCCACAGTACTGTTAGTTCCGCCTGACGCATTTCGCTGACGTCATCAGCTTCATCAGAGGCACATTACCTATGGCGCTTGCTTTCCTTTTTAAAGACGATCGCTACCGGTTGTCATGGCTACCGTTCATTCCCAGCCTTGCGTGCGTCCCATTGAGTAAGCACTTCCGCTGCTTATGTCCTTCCGGGTCTGTGCTGCTAAGGCTTGTTGGTCACCATGGCAACCGTGCGATCAGTAACTTTCCTATTGATCAGAGAGCTTTAATCATAGTATATGCTCAAATTGGTACCTCTATGCATTCAACAATATAAGACAATTCATGTATTTCATTCCATTGTGTATACTTATTGTTAAAGGGGTGGTTCACCTTCAAGTTAACTTTTAGTATATTGTAGAAGGGCCAATTCTAACAAACTTTTCAATTGGTCTTCATTATTGGCAATTTTCTTCTGTTTCTTTGCAGCTTTCAAATGGGGGTCACTGACACCATCTAAAAACAAATGCTCTGTAAGGCTACAAATGTATTGTTATTGCCACTTTTTATTACTTATCATTCTATTCAGTCCCTCTCCTATTCATATTCCAGTCTCTTATTCAAATTAATGCAGGGTTGCTAGGGTAATTTGTACCCTAGAAACCAAATTGCTGACACTGCAAACTGGAGAGCAGCTGAATAAAAAGCTAAATAACTCAAAAACCATAAACAATACAAAATGAAAACCAACTTAAAGGTGAACAACCCCTTTAAATTAATTTATTCTTTACCAAACATTAAATTCAGTGTTCTCCAATTAACATATGTTAATTATTATAAATACTTTAGTTCATTAGAAAATTAATTAGAAAATTAATTTTACCCTAATTTTTTCATTTTTCTTTTTTTCTTTTTTTAAATAAATTTTAAATAGTATTAAATTATATTAAATTTGACCAGTGCTCTATGCAGTTCACTAGACTTTTAGTGCATGTATAAATTCATTGACATTTTTTTTTAATTATTAATCAAATATTTTATCACCTTTAACCTTTTAAAGTGCTTAATTACTATTTCAATTTGATATCTATTTTTTCGTGATGATTAATCCCGTGCATGTTTACTATTATTTTCAATAGTAGAAATATATAATCCTAGTACACCTATTTTAAAGAAATGCTCTCAAATTCATGTCTATATTTAACCCATCGGGTCTCAATGTTTGCATGTGATGGATCCACTTACTTTGCATGTGATGGATCCACTTTCTTTCTTCTTGGAGGGTCCTTCTAACCATATCCCCACCTCTCCAATCAACGGATACTATTTGTATGCCCCAAAATTTTAAATCCTTTGCTTTACTGCTATGGTGAAATTTTAAATGATTGGACACACTATGATTCTCTACTCCCTTTTCTATGTTTTTAACATGTTCATTTATTCTTTCCCTTAATGTCCTGTTTGTTTTGCCTATGTATTGTAGCCCACAGGGGCACTCGATACAATATATAACATGTTTGGTCGTACATTTGATACATTGTTTAATTTCATATATCTGTTCTGTAGTGTTTGATTTAAATTTTAATTTCTTTTCTGCATATTTACAGGCTTTACACAGGGCACATGGTTAGAATCCCTTCCATTCTTCTCTCTGTGGTTTCTTTTTTGTTCTATCTGTTTGAATGTAATTTCTTACTAATGATTGACCCAAATTTTACTTTTCTGTAAATTACTTGTGATTTAGTTGGAAGTGTTCCTCTTAGTTGTTTATCCCCTTCCAATATATTCCAATGTTTCATGTGTTCCTGGAGCATATATGGTAATAAACATACATTTTTCTTCCCTATTATCCTTCAATTTTAATTCTTTGTTTCGCAATAAATCCTTCCTGTCAACTTTAGAAATTTTATTTCGTGACTGTTGAATTATCTTGTTGTTGTATCCTCTCTTTCTGAATCTTTCAGATACATAATCCAATTGCTTCTCTAATTCTCCTTGGTCTGAACAAAATTTTGGTCAATCATGGGGAACCACCCCTTTAACAATAAGTATACACAACAGAATGAAATACATGAATTGTCTTATATTGTTGAATGCATGTGGATTTAAGGAGAAGAATCAATTGACTGTATAGAGGTACCAATTTGAGCGTATATTATGATTAAAACTCTCTGATCAATAGGAAAGTTACCGATCGCACGGTTGCCATGGTGACCAACAAGCCTTAGCAGCACAGACCCGGAAGGACATAAGCAGCGGAAGTGCTTACTCAATGGGACGCACGCAAGGCTGGGAATGAACGGTAGCCATGACAACCGGTAGCGATCGTCTTTAAAAAGGAAAGCAATCGCCATAGGTAATGTGCCTCTGATGAAGCTGATGGCGTCAGCGAAACGTGTCGAGGGAAAAGAACTTTTGCCGGCAAAAACCATCAACCTCCCCACTCCCGGACCCACCCTGGATAAGAGTCTGCAAAACTGATAAGTGATTGAATCACTTTTTAAATGTGAGTGCAATTTTTTATCAAAGGATGTTTTTAAATAAATACAATTACACTATGGGATGTTTGCTTTTTTCCTCACTGAGCTAGATGAACTGCTGAAGGAAGAATAAAATCAAGATTTATTACATGCAATATTCCAAGACTTGGTCTTGTAAGTAGGCACTTCTGCCATATTATTGCTGTTGGTTGGAACACATTTGGGGTGACCTTGTGGACACAGTTAGAGATCTTAAAGGAAATCCTTCCCTGAGTCATTGGTTTCACGTGTCAATCTAAATGCACAATTGGGTGCTTCAGTAGATATCTGACTTACTACACTATATAGTGTTTTTTCCTTGATTTCCTTGATTTCCCCGTAGCCTTAGGCACTGATCCAAATCTTGGCTTTCAAAATTATCTACACCCAGTGAGGAGACTGTGGAAGGATCGGCAGGAGGAATTAAAACTAAAGGACTTACTAACGTTTATTTCCCACATATACATAATATATTTGTATATTTTTTCAATAAAGCAACTGAAGATGTCAGTTATAATAGAACATGGCAATCCCTTACTGTTTACTTGCTTCATTAATCTAAAGATATTTCTAGTGTTGTCCAAAGCGTGTCTCCACTAGATGAACCATTCTAATTTGATAGGCATATATTTGCATGTCTTTGTGCCTTAGTTAGGGGGCAGATGTTTATTAAAATACATCAGAAGTAATAATTTTTCCAAATGAAGCAATATTTTTTGTAAATACATAATCAGCAATAGACCTTAACATATTAATGACCTTACACTGTCATTTAATATTAGAATTACCAGTAATGTTTAGCTAGTCAAGTCACTTGAGATCTTGAAAAGTTTCTTCACAACTATCTTGTTTAGGGATGGGCGAATTTATTCGCCAGCCGCGAATTTGCGGTGAATTCCCGTGATTCGCTACCGCTGAATATATTAGCGAAACAGCTGCAAAAATTCGCCTGGCAAAAAATCGCCTGACAATAAAAAAAAGAGACGCTAGCTGAAAATTACGCACGTTTAAAACAACGCGACGCATGCCGAAAATGACGCAATGCGTGTCAAAACAATGCAATGCATTGAAAAGGATGCGACCCGCGTCAAAAACGAGACGTGCATCGTTTCGTGAATTTTTCGCCAATTCGTGAATTTCGCTAGCGAATTTTTTGGCGAAATTAATCTGCCTAGATTCGCCCATCATTAGTCTTGTTAAATGCTTCATGTAAGGGAATGTCTTGTAACAGTATAATTTCTCATGAAGCCTCCATGAACACAAGGGGGCTCATATAGCAAAGGTCGAATTTTGAATTGCAAAAACTTCAAAATTCGAATTAAAAAAGACCAACCAAAAATAATTCTTTTTTTTCATTAAAATAGTTCAGTTTCGATCAAATAGGTCTGTATTCCCTTGTATTTGAATCATTGGAATTAAGGTAATACTGCATTTGATAATATTCAATTAGATGTTTTTTTGGGAATAAACAAATTGACTGCCAATGGGTCCCCCATAGGCTAAAACAGCAATTCGGCAGGTTTTAGATGGCGGGTGGTCGAATAATTTTTAAAGAGACAGTACATGATAAATTTCAAAACTCAGATTTTCACATTTTTTGCAAATTCAAATTTGCAATTGGAATTTGGACTATTTTCTAGTCGAAGTACACAAAAATAGCATGATTTTTTTTTTAAATACAAATGTTCACTTCGACACTTGATAAATCTGCCCCTAGGTCTTAAGTGTCTAATGAGCATTACTGTATATTACATCTAATGCAGTGGTTCTCAACCTTCCTAATGCTGCGACCCTTTAATGCAGTTCCTCATGTTGTTAGGAAAGTACAAGAGACAGCGTGGCTGCATAAAGTTTTGTTTTCCGTGCGTAGTTCTGAAAAAAAATTTTGCCACACCGATTTTGTGGTCACACCCCAATTACCATGTTCATTTTACAAATTTTACATGGGCAGGGAGAGCTGTATGGAAGTCCCTACTAAGGGGATATAGAAAGTTGTTGTGCAACTGGCTTCCCTACACAGGTTACCGAACTACAACCCCCAGCACCAACACTCGGAGAGCTACAACCTTGGCCCAGGGCTAGTGGGGAGAGAGATGAACCTGCTCCTGGAATCCCTTAAGTGACCCCTGTGAAAGGGTCATTCGACCCCCAAAGGGGTCCCGACCCCCAGGTTGAGAACCACTGAATGAATAACGCTTACTTGCTCTTCAGACACACAGGTGCATACTGTATTTACCAGCTCTAGTCAAATTTACAACTAGTCAATAACTCACAGTAATTATTGATTAGCTGTTTTCAATATGCTGCAGCTAAAACAATGATCTTAAAAATGTAATTGGTTGTTAAGGTGCAACTTTAACCAGCATTAATAAATGAGCTCCACAGTGTTGCTTGCATTTATTTACACAGTACATGTGTATGTACACTAATCAGATATTTTCTTTAAAGCAGGTGAATTCTTATTCTTATTGGTTGTTATAGTTGAACTATAAGCAAAGGTAAGATCTTATATTACACAGCCCCCCAAGGGATCAAAAAAGTTAAGTTTATCTGTGACCCTAGATATAGGTGAACAGGAACTTTTTTTATTTTATTTTTACAGACCCACAACTACAGTCAAGAATCTGTTATCCAAAACATTTAGCTCTGCTGACAATAAAAGAGTTTTAAAACCTGGTGATATTTTTCCTTTCATGAGCTATTAGGTCTGTAGGCAAATTTTTGGATTGCTGTACAGTATGTCTTCCCTTAGTAAAGCATTTACAATAATTAAAAAGAAAATGTAAAATTACATACAGCAGTTTTCTTCATCACTACCATCTAAGCAGTCATCTTCTCCATCACATTTCCAGCTTTCTTGGATACAGTGGTGGTTTTTACAATGAAACTCCTCTGCGTTACACAGCTGGGGTAACTTTTCTTCAAAATTAACTATATTAAAGAGAAATATAGTTATGTGTTTCTGAGCATGTAAATCTTCCTTAGCAGTGCTACTATGAGTTAACCCAAATTACAGCTTCCAGGACTTTTGTTATTTTTTATGTTATTTCTTATAGAACATGGTAGAAATCTCATAAAACGTTTGCATTACACTCATTGCCTCTTAAATGTATGCAATAGTATGATCTAATCTATCCTAACAGACTTCATCTCTCCATGGGAGTTGCATTTAGTGACAGTTTACTAGTGCTAAGGATCCTCCAGTGAGCTTTTGCCTACTCTGTGTATACAGTACCTAGATCCTTAATCTTTGTTCATGTGTAGTGATGGGCGAATTTATTCGCCAGGTGCGAATTCGCTGCGAATTCCCCCGATTTGCCGCCAGCAAATAAATTCGCCAAACGGCAGTGAAAATTTGCCTGGCAAAAATTTTCTGGCGTAAAAAAAACGTGATGCACGCCGAAAATGATGCGACACGTCAAAAAAACGAGACGCGACTCGTTTCGCACATTTTTCCAATTTGTGAATTTTGCTGAAATTTCGCAAATTTTTTAGCAAAGCAAAATGGTATAGATTCGCCCATCAGTATTCATGTGATCATCACCAAAGAAATCAAAGTTTTTCTAGCAACTAACAATTACTCTTTGTATACTTGTTTGATTGCAGTTTAATGGGCCAGATCAGTTTGATGAGAAATATCCAATTCAATTCCAGATTTTCCCATAGACTTCAAACAAGTTTTCTCATGATAAACAATGAAAAACAAAACACTCAGGCCTCAGGCAAATAAATTCGCCCATCACAACTACTGATGCCGTTCTGGCATTTTTTGCCAATGCAAATATTACTAAGTTTAAATACAGTATATAATAGGTTAAAAGTTTCATTTACAAATATTTTGCAAATATTTTGATTTCATTTAGATGCATTATGTAACTATGGCTGGGCAAACCTTAGAACAGGGGTCCACAACTTTTTTTGCTCGAGAGCCACATTTAAATTTAAAAAAGAGTTGAAGAGCAACACAATCATGAAAAAGTCCATGGGGATGTCAAATAAGAGCTCTGATTGGCTTTCTGGTAGCCCCTATATGGACTGGCAGCCTACTGGAGAGAATGTTTGGCAGGACATATGTTTTTTATGCAACCAAAACTTGTCTCCAAGCATGGAATTAAAAAAAAGCACCCGCTTTGAGGCCACTGGGAGCAACATCCAAGGGGTTGGAGAGCAACATGTTGCTCGCAAGCTACTGGTTGGGGATCGCTGTCTTAGAAAATAAGCACTACAAAAGTCAAGAAGTTGCACTTTGCAATGTAATACAATATTGCATTGATTGATATTTTAGACTAGATCATACTATTTTCAAGTTCTAAAAGGTGATCCACTTCTCTCACTGAAATCATGTAAACATGCTTGAGATCAATGAGGATTGTAGTAGTCAATAATGCAATTGCAAATTATCAGTCCTATGAGTAAAAGGACTAATCCACATCTTTATCGTATTTATTGGCAAGACTCTCTCCTTAGATTGTCAAAATATTCTTTTCTTTACATGCACTCAACAGCTGAAAAATATAAACATTTTGAAAATGAAAACAAATACAAAGAAATATATTCTGTTGCTGAAAGGAAAAATCTGTAATGCATACAATCCTGTTTCACGCAGTCATGCAATGTTAATCCATTACAACAAGTTTAAGACAAAAGATGCCTTACACACACAAGTTGAATTATTTTCATCCAAATGTTGGTTATCCGCACAGCCACAAACCCTGCCTCCAGGTATAGCCAAACACAGTGTGCCACAACCCCCGTTGTTTAACCGACAAGCATTGTCACCTGCGGAATAAAATAAACACCTTTAGAACTAATAACTTTTCGGTAATGAGATTTGTAGAGCAGCAAAGTTTTATTTCTGTAGACACTAAAAGCCATTTGTCTGGAAATGTGAATACTGCTCCTGAACATTTCTCCAAGCAATGTAAGAAAGAAATATCTATAAACTGCTTTATTGTGTCCTTGGTGGATGAGAGTAAATCTTTCTGTGAGATATAAAAGCTACAACCTGTTAAACTATTTAAGCTATAATTATCCAACTAAGTTATTTTTCTAAGATGTGAAACTCTGCTTGTATTTTACTAAAATTGATAATTGTGGAAGTGGACCCTAAAGAATGCTTTTTGCATGGTTTATCCTGAAAACTTATGGGCAAGAGTCGATTCCGGTTTGTTTTTTTCCTATAGACTTCAATGTTATAAATAGTGCAATAACCTTACTGTTACACAAAAACACTATTAAGTATTTGGGAAAAACTGGAAATGAATTAGGAACATTTTTCATCATGTGATAAACCATAAAATTATCACAATACATTTTTTGTCATGTGATAAACCATAATATAACATTTTCTCATTGATTGATTTGAATCTGGGCCTTAATCTGCTCCATTACTGCCCCTTCAACTAGAATCAGTTAAATAAAAAAAAAAATTAATAATCTACTGATTAAATTTCAGGTTTTTCCATAGACTTTATCTGTGTTAGGTTATATTCAGCTGAAAAAAATGAAGCCTGTCTCATGAAAACTCAATAGAAGTCCCTGATAAAATCTGAAACAAAGTTGAGAAATAAACTCATTGCCCTCTACATTTTTGGTAGGAGTTTTAAAGGGGAAAACTAAATTTTCAGGCATTAAATCTGAAAAAAAAATGGCACAATTCAGATTTTCCCCCCATTTTATCGAGTGTTTTCCCACACCATATCTTTTCAGGTTAATTTATTTATAAATAAGGTAAAACTGTGGATGGGAGTTTGGTTGAAATAGTTTCGATAAAATTATGAGAAATATTCAGATTTTAATAAATAACCCTCTAAAAGTTTTATGTGAAAATTAATTAAGTTTTTTTATTGAAGCCAATTTTCAACATTCAATTCAACAATAAAATGTTTGTCTCATTGTTTATTTTATGAAAAGGGGATGTAAGGACATACAGTATCTGTAATTGATATAGGATTTCTGTGTTTTAAGGATATTTAATTTGGCCCTATTTTTCACTCATTAAAATAAATCTTGCTGAAAATATGGAGACATTTTTCCTCATTAAACTGAATCTGTCTGTTAATTTAAAACAAAATCTCCAAAAAAGTCCATATTTCCCAATAGCTTTCAGTGGAGTTTTCACATGAAATCATGCAATAAGTTATCCTTAGCAAACTGAATGTGGATCAGAGGTTCTAATTAATCTCTTTATTCCTATGAAGAAGAAAATTTTCTTATATTTATGAAAATATAACTTTGGAACTGCAGTTGCAGTTAGCAAAACCCAATAGCTATAGTTTAGTTTTCTAAATCTATACCAGTTGGCATTAAGTTCTTCAAAGACCCATAGTGCACCTGATTAAGAACATGGTTGTGTTTGAAATAAGAATCAAACTAAAATAAATAAATGTTATTTCTTGTAATTTGACTGAACTATATATGTATATGCCAGCATGATGTAAGATTCCAATAACACATTTTATGCAGTTGATGTCCTGGGCCGTGGCACAAAGCAGGGACCATAAAAGAAAAGAAATTGGAAAAATATATGTACATACTGTATGCTATAAATATTTAATTCAGGTAAGTAAATATTGAAGTGAGGTTGCTGTATGTCCTCAGCCCTTGAGAGTCCCCTTGTTCTATTGTATTCAAGTTTAAATTTACTTTGGATTGTTTACCAGACCTCTAATTGAAAAGGCCTAGAAGCCAGTTAGATGCTTCATTAAAACCACATTAAAATCATTTAATTTGTGAAACCTTTGGTAGCCATGTTTTTTTAAAATTTGTAGATCAATGCAAAAAAAATAATCTGTTGAATAGAGAAGTTTTTAGCTACAACCATGTTTATTACACAAACTTTTAGCTACAACCATGTTTCTTACATGACCTTGGAAATCAAGACTATTACTTTTTTGAGCATGTGAATATTATTTCCTGAATAGGCAATCATATATGACTGATCTTTGTGGTAAACACTATAAGACAAGTATATAAAATAATTTGAAAACCCAATATGAAGTTGCACATTATACTCAAGATAAGCAGGATTTAAAAACACATTTCCCAATAGACTCCAGGCTAGGCACCTTTATAAAACAATCTAAATCTTGTTAGAGAAGGTATTTTCCACAGTCTATAACTGTTCTTCATAGATAAAAAAATATGAGGAACATCACATGGTCCCCCACATCAACACATTTCGGTTCTCTTTAAACCTTTATAAGGTTTACCCTTTCGAGATTTACTAAGTTTAAAACCACAAATAACCAAAAGTTAAAGTTGTAAAGGTACCATAGAAATCATTGGGAGTTGTGCTTATCTTCTTGGACCATTTTTCTTAAATTTTGACTTTTAGGGGCTTTCAGATAAATTTCAGATAAAGGTTTTCGTGTTATTCACATTTTTTGGAGAATCAGTCAGCATCTATTTGTTTACACTTTTTAATTTGAATCTTTTAATGAATAAATAATACAATGGCATTTGTAGTTTTATAAGTTTTTAAGTTTGTGTGTCATGGTCGAAAACCATTAAAATCTGACCTTTAATAAAGAAGCCTTTTAGAGTTACATAGTTACATAGATAAATTGGGTTGAAAAAAGACAAAGTCCATCAAGTTCAACCCCTCCAAATAAAAACCCAGCATACACACACACACACCCCTACACTCTTTCACACAGACCATATATGCCCATAGCTATAGTAACTGTAGAGTTTACTATCAAAATAACCTTTGATATTATGTCTGTCAAAAAAATCATCAAAGCCCCTTTTGAAAGCATCAACAGAAAACGCCATCACAACTTCACCTGGCAGTGCATTCCACAACCTCACTGTCCTCACTGTGAAGAACCACCTATGCTGCTTCAAATGAAAGACCCTTTCTTCTAGTCTGAAGGGGTGATCCTCTTTATGGGTAAAAAGGTCCCTCAAACAGGACATTATTGCATTAGAGAGGGTACAGAGAAGGGCAACTAAGCTGGTAAAAGGTATGGGAAATCTTAGCTATGAGGAAAGACTGGCCAAATTGGGGGTGTTCACGCTGGAGAAGAGGCGCTTAAGGGGTGATATGATAACTATGTATAAATATATAAGGGGGTCATATAATAATCTCTCTAATGCTTTATTCACCAGTAGGTCTTTCCAGATGACACAAGGTCAGCCATTCAGTTTATAAGAAAAGAGGTTCTACCTAAATATTCGGAAAGGGGTTTTTTACAGTGAGAGCTGTGAAGATGTGGAATTCTCTCCCTAAAACTGTTCTACAGACTGATACATTAGATAGCTTTAAGAAGGAGTTGGAAAGCTTTTTAGCAAGTGAGGGAATACAGGGTTATGGAAGATAGCTCATTATATAAGTTGATACAGGGACTAGTCCGATTGCCTTTTGGAGTCAGGAATGAATTTTTTCCCCCTCTGAGGCAAAGTGGAGAGGCTTAGGATGGGGTTTTTTGCCTTCCTCTGGATCAACTAGCAGTTAGGCAGTTAAAAAAAAAAAAAAAGGTTGAACTTGATAGACTTTTTTCAGCCTAACTTACTATGTTGCTATGTTACTATGTCTCATGCAACTAATGCTACTTATCACAATGTTCCATATACAGGCTGAAGTGGGTTCTACAGAGTTTATTTTACAAGCTAATTTACAGGCTGAAGTGATTGTTCTGAGAATGGATCCTCCTGTTGCCAACATACCTATCATAATCATAAGGTATTGGGTATATAGCAAGAAACTCTAATATTACTAACTGAAGTTGGTCAGAATTTCTGGTTCTGCCCATATGCCAGTGCACTAAAAAATGCAGACATCAGCTTAGCTGTGGCTGGTTATTATGGACAGCTCATTTACATTTCTAAAGTGATTCGCTCATTTTCATATTAAAGACATAACTAATTTGAATTTTTAAGTGGGCAGCCCATTTACATTTTAAAGCAAGGGGCCCATCGGGCATTTGCCCGAACCCACAGATTGCCAGTCCGGGCCTGACTGTGTGTGATGTCATTGCACTGAAAATTTCGCCAAAATGCTAAATAAAATTACGTTAAGGTTGCAAGTTCAATGCTAGATTATAGGTCACAGTTATAGTGCATCCTCCTTGATTTGGACTTCTCTGTAATGGGGTTGTGAGGGGTTGTGGCAGCAGCCCCTGACGTCACGCCCCTGCTCTACGCAGACAATCTGCTAGTCTATCTAGCAGATGCGGGACCATCACTAGCTACTCTAGCCACCATTATAACACAATTTGGGTGGTTGTCAATTGCACTATGTGAAAAGGTGTTTCGAGCCCGATCCCTAAAACGTTTCAGGCATAAACTATGGGGTCACTAGAAGTACTTAGGCACCTTCCATATAGAGCAACCACAGATCATGGCAAACTCCCAGCTGTTATGTCAACCCCCAGAAAGGCCTGGAATTTAGCACTCAAGCTATATCCACAGAACCCCTTAACCTTAACGCCTAATGTGCCACTGTGGGTTAACTCCCCACTTCCATAAATTCCCTGATTTCCTCTACTGGCCACTGTGAGGCATGGGTACATTTTCTCAGAAAAGGCTCGTCTTGATGAAAAAAAAATTGAGGTTTATTTAATTTTGCAGACCTCCATTAAAAAAAATATTTTATTTAGCATAGTTCAAAGACTTGCAAAGCAGACTTTGTTCCCAAAAATAAAACAACAAAAGCAAATATTTACATAATACAGCACAACTTCTTAGTACCAGCACTTCTAACTTGTGCTTTACAAATGATTGCCCTGCTTGCACATCACTCCAGCCTTTTATAGGAGTCAGGACTCCCACAATGCACTGCAGTATTCCCTTTAAATTCCAGGAACTGCTGCTGGCCTGCTTCTTAAGAGGTGCAAGCCACCACTCCGAGCTGGATCACAGGTATAGTAAAACTTTTAAATTTAAAGCTGCACTTACATCTAAGCTGTATTTTAATATCCTTCACAACAATATACTGTAGCTAACATAAATACATTTCCAATACATATGTGTACACTATAGCATTTACACGTTTAAATGTAACACAAGATACAAGTAAGGTTTGTAACAAGATAGTTAATTACATGCATGGTTCACAGGTGCTAACTGATTAAGAGTAAAGAAAGAAAAGTGCATTAGGTGACCAGCCTATTTTAAAAAAGGAAAAAGTAACAGAAAAGAATTATATTTTTCACCCAGCATAGGTCTGTCAGTCCATGTGAACGCTTGCATTAAAACCAGTGTGACAACATTTAGTACACATTACACACATAATGAAACAGGACCATTCACATCGCCACAGCCACATAAACACATCAAGTGATTAAAAGATGTGCTAGATGGCAATACATTTGGGTCATTTGAGTTTAAAGAAACACCCGTGGAACCCAATCTATCCCAATTTAGATATTTTCAATTGAAACAAGTGTTCCAAGCACAATTTGGAGGGATGGAAATACAAATCTCACAACCGCAATTTGAAAGGGTATTATGGTCCCCTAACCTAACCAAACTAACATCTACACTGTATAAAACCTTGTTGCAAACGAGTCATCCACCCTTTAAAGCAGCATATCAGAAATGGCTCATTGACATTCCAGACCTCGAAGGTGAGGAATGGGAGGAAGCAATAGACAATGGTTATAGCCACCTCTATTCCGTATGTGACAAACAAGTGCAATTTAAATGGCTTCACCAATTCTGAATCACCCCTGTGCGGTTAAAGGCCATGGGAAGTAACCCAACTGCAAGATGTCATAGATGTGGGACAGAAGGAGCAAACTTCTTCCACATGGCTTGGTCGTGTCCACTGGTCTCCAAGTTTTGGGCCAAAGTCATGAATCTTTTGGCAGAGAAGCTAGATTTCCCTAAGATACTGACACCACAAGTGTGCATCTTAGGAGTTAAAGACGAAATTATATATACTAATTACACCAAAATTAGATGCTGCACACTGCTATATTATGCTAAAAAAATAATTGCTATGGCATGGATGGGTCCTCAACCACCCACAGTACAAAAATGGATAACATTTTGCCTCTCATCAAACTCACTCTACTAGCCAGAGGCTCGCTGAAAAAGATTTGAAAAAACATGGGGTCCATGGTGGGAGGCTGGACTGGGGGGTCAGGGCTCTCTAACATGAAACGAAACATTCATAATATAAAATCCAAAAGCTCATAATTTAAGTGGTGCATGTTGTCACTGCTTAAGGTTCATGAAGTTGCACTAGTCTATCTACTTCGCAAGCGAATTTTAACCAGGGACACTCTTAGAAAATTGGCAAAGTTGTGAAATGACGTCACACTGGTGAATAAGCACTAGCGTTAGACGCTTCGTACTTTAGTGAATTTGCCTGTTGAACTCCAGTCCTTAAGAGGGATATAAATGAGCAGGAGAGTGTGCAGAGACATGAGCCTGAGTACATTAGAGGACATCATAGACAAATAACAAGGGACCTTTTTACCCACAAAGAGGATCTATGCACCAGAAGCAACCCCTTCAGACTAGAAGAAAAAAGACTTTCATTTGCAGCAACATAGGTGGTTCTTCACAATGATGGCAGTAAGGTTGTGGATGCTATGTTGTGATAGCAGATTCTGTTAATGTCTTTAAGAGTGGCTTGGATGATGTCTTGGACAAGCATATAAAATCTATGGTTAGTATAGATATGTGTATACATAAGCAATGTGAGGGTATGGAGGGTTGTTTGTATCGATGTTGGCTTTCATTTGGAGGGGTTGAACTTGATGGACTTTGGTCTTTTTTCAACCTAATCTAACTATGCAACTGTGTATGAAGGTGCAATAGCCCTTCAAACAACCTGCTCTGACTCACCTAAGGTATAAAAATATTTCTAATCTTTAAAGTCTGTCTAGTATATTGTCACTCTAAATCAACAGACCAAAATATATTTGCTGATTCTACAATTTTGTCTTCATAAAAATGAAGCAACAGGCGCTCTTGAATAAATAATGAACTTAATTCTTATTTTATCTCTGTTTAGTTTCTTTTATTCCATAAGTGCAAGCCTACTGTACGTTTCATCCAATAATAGAAGAAGCTGCTTTGTGCTCCCATGTTCTAATCACTACGCTGAATTGAAAGCAAGCTTGTTGCAATGATCAAATTAAAAACAATTGATCATTGAGCTACAGCTTTGAAACACTCTGTGTCATTATTTTCTGTGAAGACTTTCACCTCTAGGGAAGGGAGAATTAAATGCCAATGAAAGCCATTGCATGGTAAAGATGCAGAGAACCTTTTTCAGTCATGAAAATATAAATAAGTCTTGAATGTTTTTTTCTAAGTCAAATCATATACTTAATTGTGAATGTTCCAAAAGCTTGAAAGCAAGTTTGCCAGATAACTGCATAGAATTCATCCTTAATCAATGCAGCTTTATTATCTCACTAATCCATCAGGCTTGGGACTTTAGCTGACCCTCAACAAATCAGTTTGTATTTATTTCAAAGTATATTCTATGTCACCGGAATATATATATATATATATATATATATTTTTTTTTCCTACTTTTAGTTATAAAAATTGATTTAGATATTCATGTGCATGATTTCCAGAATTAATGCCACTCCATGTAACAGGGTCACTATTGATGCAATTTCAGTTTTATTCATTTAATAAGGAAACAGAGTTACAGGTTAAAATGAGCATAGTTTATTTTCTAAATGTTATTCAGCAACTCTGCAGTGTATAGGAGATGTTCAGATAAATAAGCTTTTGGATGAGTCCATAAGTTTGTATAAGTTCCCCATATGTCCCAAATGCTTGTGTTAAAATTAAAATTGATATGGTTATAGATTACACATAAGCACCCTGCACAGTATAAAACAAATTGGCACATTCCACCATGCTTTTGTACCCTGTCTCTATGAATATACTACTTTCTGTGTTTTGCAGTGCTGCATTCATGAGGGGCAAGTAGGGGAGTCATGTAGCCTTCCCTCTTTCCTGTTCTCTACCAAAGGCAGGTTAAGGAGCAGTTTCAGTTGCAGCCTGAAGTGTGGTCCTCTACTTACTGTATACCTTATGGCAAGCAGTAAAGACATGGATGTGCTGAATGAAACCCCATCACTATGCCAACAGCAGTAGTGATGGGCGAATTTATTCGCCAGGGGCGAATTCGCGGCAAATTCCCGCGATTCGCCGATGGCGAATAAATTTGCGAATCACCAGCGAAATTTTGCTTTTCGAAAATTCGCCGGAAAAACTAGTCCCGCGTCGTTTTTGACGTGACGTGCCGAAAACGACGTGACGTGACGAAAACGACACGAGATTCGCCCGTCACTAAACAGCAGTTGCAAATTACCTAAGTGCTAATTAAAACAGCTTATGGATGATTTATGATTGGTGGGGCATTTCTCTTCTGTGGCCTGTCAGAACAGTTCTTTGTGTTCCAGAATGTGGAATTTTTATGCATTCAGCATAAATATCTTATTTAATGCTGAAAACACCAGGTTTGTATACACAATGTAGTTTGTTTTTTTACCAATACACCAGAAAAAAAAATACCTACAGATGCAGTCACTTGAATTTCTAAGTTAAATGCGTCGTGACTCAGGGCTAATTGAATAAACTGTTATCCAAAGTTATCTTAACTCATTTAATGCATTTAACCTTTTCTTTAGCATACCAAAGCTCCATTGTTTTCAATGGTGAACTCTTTAATTGGATGGGATGCTGTGACACAATATTCTGTGCTAAGTGGGATAAATGGGATAGATGAGTTAAGTCACGACGCATTTAACACACAAATCCAAGTGACTGCATCTGTACATCTAGTTTTGAATTTCCCAAATACAATACATTTTTGTTGTCATTGTGTTTGCAAATTGCTATGTTGCCGGTCTGACCTCTTTCACTCCTACTTTCACCAAGTTCACTCATTCCTGAGCTGTATATTAAAGGAAAACTATACCCCCAAAATAAATACTTGAGCAATGGGTAGTTTATATCATATTAAAGGGATGGTTCACCTTCAAGTTAACTTTTAGTATATTGCAGAAGGGCCAATTCTAAGAAACTTTTCAATTGGTCTTCATTATTTATTTTTCATAGTTTTTTAATTTGCAATTAATTAATTTGCAATTCTCTTCTGTTTCTTTGCAGCTTTCAAATGGGGGTCACTGACACCATCTAAAAACAAATGCTCTGTAAGGCTACAAATGTATTGTTATTGCCACTTTTTATTACTTATCATTCTATTCAGTAGGGATGGCGCGAACCGCGGAAAAAAAGTTCGCGAACATGTTCGCGAACTTCCGGAAAATTGCGAACGGTTCGCGAACGGTTCGCGAACCCCATAGACTTCAATGGGAAGGTGAACTTTAACAGCTAAAAATTATTTTAAAGTTGTTTAAAGGGTGCAACGACCTGGACAGTGGCATGCCAGAGGGGGATCAAGGGTCAAAATGTATCTGAAAAATCCATTGTTGACACAGCGCTGCGTTTTGTGCTGTAAAGGGAAAAAAGTCACTCAGGTGGTGGTTGTGGACACTGTAATATTATTGATATTTAGACAGAATGTGAACAAGCTCACACAGCTAGATGGCAGTTGTTTGAAGAACACACTGGGCAAAAAATGCCTACAGGGCAAATAATGGCTACAAGTTCAACGTATACACTACTACAGCGGTGGATACGGATTACGTAAAATATATTATGGCTGCTTGAAAAAAGTCACTCAGGTGCTTTTTCTGGAGAGGGTAATATTATGGATATTTAGACAGAATGTGAACAAGCTCACACAGCTAGATGGCAGTTGTTTGAAGAACAGTAGCCAGCAAACTTACTATCCACTGTCCCTGAAATCACTAACAGCTCTCTCCCTACACTATCTCTTCCAAGCACACACAGGCAGAATGAAAAAACGCTGCAGGGCTTCGGTTTTTATAGGGAAGGGGAGTGGTCCAGGCAGGGGTGTTGGGGTGGTCCAGGAGGGAGAGCTTACTGATTGGCTGCCATGTATCTGCTGGCCTGGGGGAGAAATGGCAAAAAAAAAGCGCCATCTAAGGCGAACCCAAATTGGCGAACGTCGCGCGACGTTCGCGAACTTCCGGCGAGTGCGAACAGCCGAAGTTCGCGCGAACAAGTTCGCCGGCGAACAGTTCGCGCCATCCCTACTATTCAGTCCATCTCCTATTAATATTGCAGTCTCTCATTCAAATCAATGCTTTCTTGCTAGTTTAATTTGTACCATAGAAACCAAATTGCTGACACTGCAAACTAGAGAGCTACTGAATAAAGAGCGAAATAACTATAAAACCACAATGTTTTCTCTTTTTTTGATTTGGAAACCACAATCCACTCTAAGACCAATTTCACTCAGTTTTAGTTGTGCTATATCTCTTTTTGTATGTCAACATAATTTTTCAAGCACATCTTTCACAGTTATTAAACGCTTCATAGGTATGCCCCTGAGGGTATTGTTGTAATATAGTTCTCTTTTTTTATATTATATTTATGTGTTGGTCCAGTTAACAAGCCTTAGTCCTTCCTACAGTATGTTGTTACTTATCATTATCTAACACAATCTAGCATTTGTTGAGCGTATGTCCCTTATGTAGGGACCTATTGGATCTCTATGGCTCCTATAGAGTTATACCCTACCTTCCTTTAGATTCTAGTTACTAGGCAGATGCCTATATATATCTAATTTACATTTTACACCACTGGTTATTGGCCAAGGGGTGTAATGAGCACTTCCTGCCACACTTCTTTATAGTGAATAGGGAGTGGCCTCTTCCTCTTTAGCTGCTGGTGTCCTAGAAGCTGGTTGTTCCAGTGAGCCTGGGATCACCAAGACCCCAGTTAATTTGGGTATCAGGGAACCCTGTGATTGAGGGATAGCTATCCTAGGGAAGTTTTTCAATAGACTCTCTAGAATAGTGAGACAGAGAGCATTTATATTGCATGAGCAGTTGTTGCTCCATCAATGATTGATAGCAGGGAGTAGCTTCCCAAAGGCTTCTTGTGTGCCTTTAGTGCAGGGACTCAGTTGATAGGGTGTTAGGCTTCAGACTTCATCTCCCTAACTACTTCACTGGTGATCCCGCTCTCCACAAAGGTACTGGTCTCTGGGAATTGATGTACACTTGATCATCAAGAGTTATGGGAGTTCCCTCTAGCTGTTTTATGTGACTTGTCCACTGTGAGTATCATCTACTATTTTCTCATGTGAGTAAACCTGGGGGGCATTTCTTTTGCTAATAAATCTACCTTTTGTTTTCACCAAAGAACCTCCTGGCATCCAACTAATCTATTTTCATGTACAGTGCCTGTGTGTTGTAGTTCTACTACCTCTTAAAGGGATAGCTTCAACTTGGTGAAGGCCCAGCCCTGCTGTGTAGGTCACAGTGCAACCCATGATCATATCACTAGCTGGACACTTTAACTTCTTGTTGTCTGGATAGCCCAGATTAGCATTACACTTAAAACAACAATCAGTATGTAAATTCATCCAAGATATGTAAATATTCAGTCTATCTTTAATTGGCAGTAAACATAAATGATTCTTGTTTTTTTTTTATTAGAAAACAATTACATTACAGAAATAGTTATGTACATAAAGAGGCAGATATATAAAAGTGTGAGCTCACTAGAATAAACCTCACTTCAATTTACCAGCATTAATGTCTATGGGTGACAAAGTTTTTAGTTTTTTTTTATGAAAACCAAGAATGTGAATCTGATTCTGACTAAATCTCTAATATAAATACAGAAATTGAAAAATATTTTGTAAATGTTATCAGAGTAACAATGGCGTGATGTAGTTTACTGAGGGATATCTTACCTTGCTGCTTTCTGGGATCATAGATCTGAAGTCCAAACAACGGTGGCCTTTCCTGCCTCAGTAGTGTAATGTTTTTATTTCTGAGATCCAGCTGAAATATTGATCCATTCATATAATCTGTCCAAAAAACATAGTTCCCATGATGAGATAGTCCAAAAGGATGATTCAGCTCTCTCCCAATACCAACTACCTGTAGAAATAAAACATCAAGTGATAGATAAAAAAATGTAACTGAAATATACAATCAGGGTTTCATCAAGCATTCTTGTGGAAGTAAGACTTGTGGCCTACCAATCTGCCAATATTTACATTATTAGAATTATAAAAATGTCAGGGTTATTTAGTCTGCTTTTTCTGGTCAGACTTTTAAAGAGGAAAACATTTTTTGTAGAAAATAAACTAGAATTTTCCATGATTTATTAAATCCAGAGGCTGCTTAAAGTTAAAAAAAAAAACTAAATCTCCAACATGCCAAGATCATGTATAAGTCAGTGACAGATGTCCTGTTTACAACTGGAAGATATCTGTAAGGGTACCTGTTGGTGGTGATCAGCATTGGACTTATCAAGTCTGATCTTTGTTCCAGACCCTTGCCTGTCCCTGACTTTGTTATTCTGCTGCCTTTACTGACCACTGCCTGTTACTGACCATTCTTCAGATTCTGATTCTGTAACACAATATTATTTGGTTTTTGAGCCATGTGACCTTGGCTAAGAATCTGTTTTCTGATCTTGTACTGCATTGCCTGTTTGGTACCCACCTGGTCTGGCCATTGACTATTTCCAGTTCTACTACTACACATTCCATTCCTAGCCTGCTCAGAACTCTCTCCTTGGTCCTCTCTCATTAAGACCTGACAGCATCTGAGTAGCAGAGGTCTACTCCTGAAAACAAAGGTGGCTGTTATAGGCAATGAACTGTGACCGGGTCCTTGGAATTAGTTCTGGGATTGCGATCTTACATTGCACTATTATTATCTACAGTGGGTTTCATACAGCAATCCAAAGAAATTGTGGTTTTCGGGTGTGAAATCCGGAAAAAAATATACAATTAAGACTTTTTTTCTTTAATTGAGTATTTTACCGCAACAGATTTTTCAAGTAAATTTATTGATAAATACATGGGAGCTTGGTCGAAGTGGTTTTAAGAAATTAGTGATAAATGTTTGAATTTTATTAAATCACCTCCTTGCTATATTAAGTATTCACAAACAACAGGTAAAGATACAGAAAATCCAAAGTCTAGTTTTAAGGTCTTTTTTAACAGATTCAAATTTAACTGAAAACAATATTGAAACAAGACCAAAATCATATAATATGCACTTAAAAAATTATTGGCCTATTTTGCACAGTATTCACTATATTTAAAAATCTTTAATTTACAGATGAAATATATGATACTGATATTTTCTTTTACTTGTTATTGCCCATACATATAAAAACCTGTACAGGTATGGGATTGGAAACCCATTATCCAGAAAGTTCTGAATTATGGAATGACCATCTTTCATAGACTCCATTTTATCCAAATAATCCAAATTTCTAAACATGATTTTCTTTATTTCAGTAATAATAAACAGTACCTTGTGTTTGATCCAAACTAAGATACAATTAATCCTTACTGGAAGCAAAAACAACCTATTGGGTTTATTATGGGGCAGATTTACTAAGGGTTGAAGTGAAAATTTGAATTTAAAAAATAAAAATTTGGAAGTCATTTTTGGCTACTTCGACTATCGAATAGGCCAAAATTCAATTTAAAAAAACTGGAATCAAATTTTAAAATTCGACCATTCGAAAATCTACCCCTTAATGTTTACATGATTTTCTAGTAGACTAAAGAAATGAAGATCCGATTTTACAGAAATATCCATTATCCGGAAAGCCCCAGGTAACAAGCATTCTGGATAACAGGTCCCATACCTGTACTTCATAAAAACATATGACTTTCTGCAATTTTGAACATATTTATGAAAAACCATGATTGGTTTCATCATGATCACAAAATATCAGGGAAAATGGTAAATGTCCTAAGCTACAGTTTCCCATGCATTTTGAAGAGTGACAATAACTTGGGTTAGGTTTTTTCACTAAGGCATCTTGACAAGTTTCAGCTGATGTAATGTTAATCTGTTATGATTGTGTTTTGCAACATTGATTTTGCACAAACAAAGCCCTGCTGGAGCGTATTTATCAAAGTGTGGGGTAAGGATGTGCTTATTCTTATAGTGTGATCTGTAACTTGTTACAGGAACAAACCTATGTCTGTATTTCCAGAATTGTATATGAGCATTTTCAATAACTTTTAGAGGCAGATATAATGGAACTATAGTCATTTTTTTTCAATGGAGTTTTTGATTGAATTCAAATTGTTCGAATTGTATGATTTTATCATTTGATTCAAATAATTCAGACCATTTCTTCAAAAAAAATTTGACTTCTCAAAATTTGCCAAAAGACTGCATAAAGGTTATAGGAGGTCCCATAGGCTAAAACAGCAATTCAGCTGCTTTAATTTAATTCAAAATTCAAATGTTTTAAATTCAAATTTTCACTTCAACCCTTAATAAATCTGCCCCTTAATCTGTTAAACCTTTTCAAGTAATAACCCATAGATGTATCATACTTATGTCAGTGAAAGTTGGAAAATGAGAGTAGAGTAATGTAAAGCATTGTTAATGGTATACTAACTGTTCTTGATTTGTCGTTGTTGGGAAAATACCATCCTTTAACTGTTAGTCATTGGCTAGAAGGGATAAGTAAAATATTTTTCCCATAGACTATAATGAATAGTACAAAAAATATTGATCTGTTTGAAAAATTGCAATATGATTTGACACATATTGCCTTCAATGCATTTGCCAAATTTTAGCTGGTTTGCAAATTTTTGGTAATGTGAAATGGGTCAAATCCCCCATCACTACTGGCTAGTCAAAGCAGTCAACATTTACCACAATGGAAAAAAACTTCAGCTATGACTGCATCAGAGTTAATTAGCAAAAAGAGTTTATACACTTATCATCTTATGTAAAAAATATTGAAAATGCATTTCTCATTCTGAGCAACTTTTGTTTGGATAAACAGATTTTGCATTGTTCTTGCATCTAGCGATGATTAAATTTCCTATTTTAATACATCTTCATGGATAATTTGATGCAAATGTGTTTGCTCATTTGCACATACAGAAGCACATCTGAATATGCATCATTGGTCAATTGTAATAATCAACTCAAAATATATAATCTGACTGCAAATCAAATATAATTTTGTGCAATTCCCATATGTCTTCTTGTACCTGTTGACCCTGTTAGCTGGCATAGAGATGCTGGAATTTGTTGCTGCTGAACTAAGGTGCAGTCTTTATTATTTTGCAATGTTATGTGTGTGCTTTCAGTCAACAATAGTGTGGAAAAAAAGAAGAACCATTCTGCATCAGTTTAAAATATAAAAGCAATACACGTTTTGTATTGAGTAAAGCAAGAGTAGTCCCATTCTTTATTCAAGTAACTGCTTGGTAAAGTCAAGCATTGTATTATTATTCAATGGTTCTGTTTCATTACAAGACTTTGAAAACTCCTTATTTTCCTGGAATAATATTTGGTAGCTGGACCTCACTGAAAGTTTACATTTCATTTACCTTTCTGAGAGTTCCATTTAAATATATCTGTTCAATGTGGTCATAGAATGCATCACACCAGTACAAAATGCTTTTTTCACCGTCTAACGATAACCCATTCGGCCATAACATATTTGATGTCACAAAGATCTGTCTGTTAGAACCATCCATCCATGCTTTCTCAATTCTTCCCATGCTGTCATCTATTTCATCTTCCTTCCAATCTGTCCAGTACATCCAACTAAAAGAGAATAATAAGATACACAACTCTGATCAACAAAGGTAATGTGTACACTTTTTAGTGATTTAAAAAGAGATTGTATAATCAAGCACATTATAACATTTGCCAGTCACACTCCATGCCCTGCATTTTTAATCTTTCAATTTATACCACCAATAAAATGCACTTTAAAGCAGTAGTTAGGGTGAGTGCTTGAATAAGAGTGCTATGCATGCTATGGGGCAGATTTATCAAGGGTCGAATTTCGAAGTTAAAAAAGTTCAAATTCGTTCTGTGATTTTTTTAAAAGGGGTTTTTCGATCTAAAATGGGCCATTTTCGGTCGATAGGCCCATTTTCTTTATGAATGAAAATCGTTCAAATCGTTTGATTTTCACCAAAAAGGCTAAAACAGCAATCAGCAGGTTTAAGGGAGTGTAGGGTTGAATCTGAAATTTTTAAAGAGATTGAATGGTTGAATTTTAAAATTCAAATCAAATTTTTTTCAAATCGAATTTTTGCCTATTCGATAGTCGAAGTACCCAAAAATTACGAATTTTCACTTTGACCCTTAGGGGCTGATGTACTAAATTCACGTGAATAGATCAAAGTTTAATCGAATTTCGATCGTAGGGTCTATTCGATTGGTCGAATATGCAAAGTTTGGCATATTCGATCATCGAATAGCAAATGGTCGAATGATCGAATATATTCGAATGAACGAATATTTAAATTTTAAAGTTTATTCGATTGCCTACTTCGCCAGATTGGACCTACCAAATTGCAATAGAAGCCTATGGGAGGACTCCCATAGGCTTCTGAGGCTAAGTCCTGATCGAATAGGATTTGAACGATCGAAGTCTTCAAGCTAATTATGGGTAATAATAGTAAATTTGCCCCTTAGTATCTCAAGACACGAAAGCGTCAGGCTTTTTTTTGTACATGATGTAAAATAAAGATTTTTGTATTTTTGATAATTTTTTGCTCTTGGATTTAATTAATTAATTTCATGAGTTTGGAGTACCAGAGTAGTATTGATTTCCCAAGTGTTTTGCTCCCAAAAAAGTGGTAAGCTTATCTAATACCAATGGTAAATCCATGTTTTTTCTTGCTATTTCCCTGGCCAGGAACCTTTACATTCTAAGCAAATGTTGCAGTACTAATAGTAATATTAGTGTAATAGTACATACAATGCACAACTGTGTTAAGGAAAGGGTGATTATGTGTGGCAGATGCTTCAATTAACCTTGCTTTATCTGGTTCAATTTTTGTAAAATGACTCACAAACCACAAAATGTTTAAATCTATTCTCATTTTTGCCCAGGTCTACAATGAACACATGACAAATAGGCTTACATTGGTTATACATATTTTTGGACAAACCGATGGACAGAAGATTATCCTACAGAAATGTTTACTTAACTGCTGTACATTTTATAATGTAATTGAACATATACAGAAACAAATATCACACATACAGAAACATAGACCATTATTAAGACATATTCTTTTTTATGCTACTTTATTTCTTAAAGCAATTATTGCTTCTCTGATATTTGTTCTTTTGAAATCCTGTGTGTGATTCTATTTAGGACCAGCGTTTGTTGGTTTTCTAAGGATTCTTGCACAATAAATACCACTTTCTAGAACAGAGAATGTTGGCCACTAACTTCATGTACTGATAACTGTTTGGTGCCTTGTTATTCATAACAGGCTTTCATAAACAAAGGAGCTATTAATTAACTATTATGCTGTCTGGATAAAGAGCAGCAGTGTAATATTTCCATGTTTATGTAAATATCCAGTTTACAGCTTTATTTGATTTTGAACTATTCTGTTACTGAGATGGAAATATTGATACTCTGCGGTAACAATGGGTTTATCAAATACATTTTAGTATAATATTTACAGATGTCATCCAAAATGCTGGGGTGAAATAATTCACTACCATTTAAAATGTTATACTTGAAGCAATACATGTATTTTTTTAACTGTAATATTGATGTGGAGGCAGCCATCTCAGTGCATTGTGCCTCAGTCTCAACTTTGACATGGAGCCAGCACTTCAGGATTGAACTGCTTTGAGGAAGCTATTGTTTCTCATCTTTTCACTCTATTTTACCAAGACTCTTGAGCAATGCAAACAAATGCTTCTCCAGAGGAGTCAGAGAGCTGCTATCTGGTTAGCTACCAGCTGTTCTGTAGATGAGCTGCTGATCTGCTGGTATGGGAGGAGGTGATAACACTCCAACGTGCAGTACAACAGTAAAGAGTGACTGAAGTCAAATGACCTGAGAGCCCCTGGGAAATTGAAAATATATCTAGCCCCATGTCAAATTTCAAAATGAAATATAAACACCTCTTATAAAATATGAATTTCATTGTATAGTTTTTGTGTATAGGGACCTCTCTATTCTTCACACATGCAATTGTTCCATGAGCCATTAAGCTCAATGTTTATATTACTAACACAGCAGAGTAGCCATTACCCAAGAATTGCTCTACATTTATAAGTGCATGTGGGCAGACATACACTGTTGATTCAAATTAGAATTGTTTACTCGTGTTTTTAAAAACCTCTAAAATTAGACCTTTAATAAACAGGACTCTAGGGGGCAGATTCACTAAAGCGCGAAGTGTCTAACGCTAGCGCTAATTCTCCAGTGTGACATCATTTCGTAACTTCGCAAATTCACTAACACTGGCTCTGGTGAATTTTCGCTAGCGAAGTAGATAGACTTGCGCAACTTCGCACCTTTATGCCAGGTGAAGTTGCGCACTGACGAAGGATCGTAACTTCGCAAATTCACTAAGATGAACATTTTCCTCAACGTTAGCCCTTACGCTAGATGTTACTTCGCCTGGTCAGACCAGGCAAAGTTCAATACAACAGATAGGAGCTTGAAAAAAAAATGTCAAATGTTTTCTAAGTCCCAAAAAAAACGCTGACGTATTTTAGCATAGGAGGGTGATAGTCTGAAAAAGATAGATAATATTTTTGGGGGGTTACCCTTCTTCCCCCCTACATTTCCTAACATATGGCAACTCAACTATACAGGGGGCACATGTAGGGCAATAGGACAAGTTTATATAATTTATTAGAGGTTTCCTGGGCTTGTGTAGTGGAATGTAGTGGCTGTAACATATACTTCTATTATAAGTTAAAGTTCCCGCCATATGCAAATTAGGCTTCGCTAGCATTACAGCACTCTGCCTAGCGCAAGGATACCCTTGTTCTTATGTTATCAGATGCCTATGCTTTTAATTCAATTTTAATTTCTGAAGAATATATTAAAGTAAAAATCTTTAATTGAAATGAAAAGTATTTCTTTCCTGTGCTATATTTGGTAGCATTGCCTCACAACACCTGATAAATCATTTGTAACAAGAGAAAAAGGAATAGTAATTGCCTTTTAACAAGCAACACAAATGTTTAAGACTTCTACTGATTTGTCTTCTCTCAACATTGGAAAAATTGGGAAAAATATTGACCTGCACCATCAAGGTTGTCTGAATCACGTTTAGACATGGTATGTTAGATGATAGTGATAGCTGACACTGCTTAGTGTAATGAAGTTTCTTTGAGATTAATTGCCATGTTTAAAGACTGTGGTATTTAAATTGCTTTTCTCTTGGTGCTACTTTGTAGAAGTAGATGGCCCTTTCCTTTTTGCAAAGTATTATCTGTACAGCAAAAATAAAAAGCAGTAAACAGCTAATTGCTCTTAAGATACCACTTAAGATCTTTATAGGCATGAATTATTTACATTTTGCTGGAATGCTGCATATTGATTATATACCGATAGCATTTTCCCATAGTTAAATTGCTGCTAAATCATTTATTTACCTCCTGCAAGAAAACAACACTGCAAATTAGCTGGTAAATTGATCTTTGAGGATTACATGCTTGATGGTCCTGGTGTGGCCTCGAAATTAGGTCAAAAATTGAGAAGGGGTTCTGAAAATCACTGGAACAGTGGTGAACATTTTCTTAATGAGACTTTTTTTGTTTATGATTCATAAAAAATATTTGCTTTATTGCAAATAATAATTGAATGGGAATAGCACCTTTCACGATTAGCTGCAATACTGCACATACTACATGTTTGCACACACAGACAGAATTATTTCCATAATAGATATTTAAAAGGGAAGCCATCACATATTTACACCAATGTTTTCTAGCATGTGCACACTTCTCTTAAATAAGCAGAGAGGAAGTAGTATATTGTGTGCACAGAACAGGAACCCTTCAACCTACATAATTTAGATTTTTAATTTTTTTAATTTTGACAAGTTTGGTTTGTAAGAACCAAAATACCCATCAGCTTGTCCCTGTGGCCCTGACTAGTGAAGGCCTTACTGCTTAGCTAGCTGAACTACTGTATGTCTATCTCTAACCAACTACAGTGAGTTCCTATGAACCTACCCTAACATTAATTGGCCTTACTATCAAATATATATGATGCCAAGATCTTCAAGCCTTCAGCTTCATTCATTTTCTCTGATCGGCTTCCCTTTCTTTAATAATTTTTCCAGAGAAATCCCCTCCTCAGATTGACATTGGTGGACTACCTTCAATTGTCTATACTGTGGTAATTCCTTGACCCATAGCAATACACATGCCCTTAAACCCCACAGACACACCACTGTGAATATAAGAAACACTAGCAGGCATACTGTATAAGTGATTGTATTTAAATAAACAATACATAGGTTCCCTTCCTGGTCATGGTGTTTAAATCATTGTAGCCTTGAAGAAATGAGAAAATTGTTTAAGTAAAGTTAATATAATTTATTTTAAAAACTTGTATGCACCTGTAATAATAGTTACATAGCTACATAGTTAAATTGGGTTGAAAAAGGACAAAGTACATATACACACACACACCCCACCATACTTTCCCATAAATTATATCTATACTTAGGGGCAAATTTACAAAATTCACATGAATAGATCGTAGTTTGATCGAATATGATCTAATTACGATCGTACGATTTGATCATCGAATACTGAATTATCAAATAGATCGAATACATCAAATGATCAGATATTCGATAATGCGATTATTCGATGATCGAAGGAATCAAAATTTTTAAATTCTTCGAATGCCTACCTAATTGCAAAAGAAGACTATGGGAACCACAAATATAGAAGTAGAAACAGACTGGAACATAGGCAGTAATTTTGGTATGAGGAAATGTTTATTACTAAGTTCTTTACCTCTTTTTCTGACTCCTCTTTGGATATGCCTCTCTCTGTATTGGGGTCCGCGGGTTGCGCACTGGTTGATGGTTCTGTCCTGAATCTGCGGGATCGCTGTATAAAAAATCACCTTGTCTCGGTTTGTAGCTCCGTGTAACATCTTCTTCGCTGCTAGTCTGCTAAATAGATGAATCTGTATATACACCTGTGCGATGCTTGCTAGGGTGGCTTGGCAGTCCGGTCCGTCTACTGTTGGAACGCTGCCGACTTGGCTCATCTCTCCACGTGTACACGCGGCCTGTTTGGTAATCCTGTGCATCGCGATTAAACTTCTTACGCTTCCGTTCCACTATCTCTCCTTCTAGTTTGGTTAGGAGCTGCGCGTGTTCTATCAGGACACAGTGTCGGACTGGCCCACCAGAATACCAGGAAAACTCCCGGTGGGCCAAGGTGTCAGTGGGTCCCCATGCTGCTAAACTTTTGGCCTATTTCATGGCCATTCCCTATTTCTATGAGAACAGAGAGGCTAAATAGTTGGAATAATTGATTATAGTATGTAAAGAAAACAAACTAGGAGAATAGAGTTTGATTGAGGAGATTAAGAATATTAGTAGTGAGAGAGGGCCCCTTGTCTAAGGTTTTATGGTGGGCCCCTGGTCTAAGGTTTTTGGGTGGGCCCCTGGTGTCCCAGTCTGACACTGTCAGGACAGCCTCCAGCTCCGGCTCCGATCTCTCCTTTAGAAACTGGGCCTTTGCAGCTATTATGCCCGCTCTCACTTCTGTAAATTCTTCTGTTAATCCTTCAATCGTTAACACCATCAGATCTAATGAATATTTATTACTTATCTCCAGTCTTAGTCTTAGTGCTAATACTTAGATAGGCGTGCACTGTCTAAAGTATTTTTTACCTTAACAGGATATTTATCGATTTGTATCTAACACTATGGACTGTCTCACAAAGGAATTGATGGACACAAGGACTTGGGGGGGTTAAATCTGTGTTGGCAATTAAGTATCAATGGGAGTAAGAGGGAGGAAACTAAGAGTCTCCAAAGTATTTAGAGTTGTATTCAATTGGCAATTTGTTGTATCACTTGAAAAAGAGATATATTCTCGAAACATGTTGTGATTTTTTACAAATTAAAGGGTGTTTGCAGACAAAAGTACTGCCTATGTTCCAGTCTGTTTCTACTTCTATATTTGTGAAAATTACTACATGACGGATGGTGTGTATATGAAACGGAAGGAGCAAAAAAAAAGTCTATTCCACTCTGAAAAAATCAAGTTTCTTCATCTATGGGAACCACCCCATAGGCTTCTTTGGTTAAGTCCTGCTCGAATACCATTCGCATCAAAGCACTCGATCGTTCGAATTGTACAAATTTTTCAGAGGCTCGAAGGAAATTTCACCATTTTTTTGTGAAATCGAACGATCGGTATCCGATCGTACGAATTCATCGAAAAATCGAATATCAAGCAAAATGATAGCCTAAAATCATTCGATAAGCATTCGAATGCATATCGAAATTGCAATAAATTTGTAGGATTTTTGGGGAATAATAGTAAATTTGCTCCTAACTGTAGAGTTTAGTATCAAAATAGCCTTTGATATTATGTCTGTCCAAGAAATCATCCAAGCCCCTCTTAAAAGCATTACAGTATCAGCCATCACAACATCACCCGGCAGTGCATTCCACAACCTCACTGTCCTCACTGTGAAGAACCATCTACGCTGCTTCAAATGAAAGTGCTTTTCTTCTAGTCTGAAGGGGTGGCCTCTGGTGCAGTGATCCTCTTTATGGGTAAAAAGTCCACTGTTATTTGTCTATAATGTCCTCTAATGTATTTGTAAAGTGTAATCATGTTCCCTAGCAAGCACCTTTTTTCCTCATTTATATTACTCTTAATGACTGGAGTCCAAAACTGCACTGCATACTCCAGATGAGCCCTTACTATGGATCTATAAAGAGACATAATTATGTTTTCATCCCTTGAGTTTATGGCCTTTTTTATGCAAGACAGAACTGTATTTGCTTTAGGAGCTACAGAATGACACTGCCCAGCATTAGACAACTTGTTATCTAAAACCCCCAAGATCCTTCTTATTTAAGAAAACTCCCAACACACTGCAATTTAGGGGCAGATTTACTAAGGGTCGAATTTCGAATTGTAGAATTTTGAAATTCAACCATCAAATTTTTAATAAAGGCTATTTTCAATCGATAATTAATCAAATAGTTATGTTTTCAATTGAATTAAAATCATTTGAGTTGTTTGAATGCATCATTCGATTCAAACGATTCGAACAATTTTGGAAAAAATTCTTTGAATTTCCAGAACCTAGAATGGCGAAGTGTCTTAATTCAAAATTTTAATTTTAACTTGAACAAATTTTAATGTTAATCAAATTTTGGGCTATTCGACAAAGTAGCCAAAATTACTTAAAACTCAAATTTTGTGTAAACTGTAAAACTTGCATTTATCAACTTTGAACCTCATTTTCCAGTTTGCTGCCTAGTCTCTCAACTTAGACAAATCACTCTGCAGAGTGACAGCATCCTGCGTGGAACCTACAGTACAAATTTGCACAATTTAGTATCACCTGCAAAAATAGAAACAGTTATTTCGATGCCCACCTCCAGGTGTTGAAAAGCAAGGGACCCAGTACAGAGCCCTGCGGTACCCCACTAACAACACTGGTGCAATTAGAAAATGTTCCACCACATTCACCACCACTCTTTGTAGTCAATCTTTTAGCCAGTTCTCTATCCAGGTACAAATACTATATTCCAGGCCAACATTCCTTAATTTAACCAGTAACCATTTGTGTGGCACTGAATCAAAAGTCTTAATAAATCACTTCAACTGCCAACCCAGGATCGAGGTCTCTGCTTACCTTCTTATAAAAGTATATTAAGTTAGTCTGGCATGATCTATTTCACATAAAACCATGCTGGCTCGAACTAATAGTATTATTATTTTCTATGAAGTCCAGTATCTTATACTATATTAACCCTTCAAAAAGCTTTCCTACCACCGACATCAGATTAACTGACCTATAGTTCTGAGGCTGTGAACTGGGTCCCTTTTTGTATAGATGCACCACATTAGCAATTAGCCAGTCTCTTGGCACCATGCCAGACCTAAAAAATTAAGTAAAGAGGTTTGGCAATCACAGAGCTAAGCTCGCTAAGTACCCTGGTATGAATGATTTCTGACCCTGGACCTTTGTTTATCGTAACATGTTCTAGTCTCTATTGAATTTCTTCATGTGTGAACCATGCATCATTAGACATATTACTAAAATTGGCACTATTAATAAGGAAACCTTCATTAGCTGGTTCCTCAATTGTGTATACAGAAAAAAAATATGTGTTCAGAATCTGAGCTTTTTGCTTGTTCTCATCAACCGGCTTACCCTCCCCCCTCTGATATTAAAGGTCCCACCCCTTCCTGCTTCATTTTTTTTACTATTAACATATTTGAAAAATAATTTTGGATTCTTTTTACTGTTTCTGCAATTTCCTTTTCCATATCAAATTTAAGTTTGCCGGTTAGCATTTTTGCATGATTTATTGGCCTCCTTGTGCCTTATAAATGATTCAGCTGTTCCAGCAAACTTAAAAGAACATCTTTTCTTATCCAACTCAATATCAACACTTCTATTGAACCAAAAAGGTTTTGCTTTGCAACAATGTTTTTTACTTACAAGGGGAATATACAGACATATATTTATTAAGCAGCATTTTAAAGACTTCCCATTTACTGTATGTTCTGTGTTTAACCTGGTGAAAACGTTTCCCACTTAATATGTTGCAGAGATTAGTGATGGGCGAAACGGTCGCGTTTCGCTTCGCCGAAAAATTTGCGAATTTCCAGAGAAATTCGCGAATTTTCCGCTGATTTGCGAAACGAGTCGCGCGTCGTTTTTGACGCGCGTCGCGTCGTTTTCGGCGTGTCGCGTCAAAAACGACGCGCGACTCGTTTTTGCGCGGCAAATTTTTTTGGGCACATTTTTTTGCCAGTTTCGCGAATTTATTCGCCAGCAGCGAATCGCGGGAATTCGCCGCGAATTCGCCCCTGGCGAATAAATTCGCCCATAACTAGCAGAGATGCCCTTATACTGTAAAAATGTGCACACCTGAAATTCAATGTTTTAGTTACTCCCTTATAGAATTGCCTCTGCAACAGCATCTCAAAGGAGACCATGTTATGATCACTATTCCCTAAATAAATATATATTAAATATTGTGAGGCTATATAGAGTATGCTGGGGTTCTGTTGTGTTATGACATACAATACACAGGCAGGATCCTGTGTTTGCAGAAGCTGAATTAGCAGACAAGAAAAGTCATCTGCAAAGCTTTAATTTTGGGGTCCCTACAGGCCACATATTTTGCATACTGGGCATCAAATTGTTTATTAGAAGGGAATACCAAAATGAAGATAGCATTTCCATTTAAGTGTATGAAACCAGAAAGTGTTGGTGGGTGAGACTTATCGTATTATCGGTTGTAACTTATAATTGTGGGAGGCAGGTTTACTAAAGGGCAAATTTACTATTATTCCCCATAATTAGCTTGACCAAATTCGATATTCGATTAGCATTTGATCGTCGAATTAGGCTACCTTTTATTCGATATTCAATCATTCGACAATCGAATACAAATTTATTCGATCAGTCGAATAATTTATTCGATCAGTCAAATAAATCATTTGATCATTCAAATAATTTGTACGATCGTTCAATCCTATTCGATCAGGACCTACCGAATTGCAATAGAAGCCTATGGGAGCACTCCCATAGGCTTCTATTGCAATTCGGTAGGTCCAATCTGGCAAAGTAGGCAATTGAATAAACTTTAAAATTTAAATCCTTCACTGATCGAATGATCGAATGAACGAATATTCATATATATTCGATCATTCGACCATTCGCTATTCGATGATAGAATATGCCAAACTTTGCATATTCGACCAATCGAATAGATCCTATGATCGATTTTCGATCGAATTCGATCGTACTTCGATCTATTCACGTGAATTTAGTACATCGGCCCCTAAGTGTCTCAAACCACGAAACGCGTCAGCCTTTTTTGTACAAGATGTAAAATAAAGATTTTTGTATTTTTGATAATTTTTTGCTCTTGGATTTAATTAATTTCATGAGTTTGGAGTACCGGAGTAGTGCCTGCCTCATCTTGATTTCCCAGGGAAATAGCAGTTTTAATTTGCTGGAGAGCTATTCAATTGTAAAAGTACCACAGTTTATTAGATCTTCTGTGCACAGAAAATGCTTCATCAAAATAAACAGTGAGATGTCCATTCATCTTTTTTACCCATAAAGACTATCGCTGTACCAGAGGCATCCCTTCAGACAAAAAGACATGGACTTTCATTTGAAGCAACATAGGTGGATCTTCACAGTGAGGACAGTGAGGTTGTGGAATGCACATTCTGCCTTTATGCCTTTAAGAGTCGCTTGGATGATTTCATGGACAGACATAAAAAGGCTATTGTAATACTAAACGCTATAGTTATTATAGATATGAGTATAAATAATTTATGTGAAAGTATGGAGGGGTGTGTATGGAGGTGTTGAACTTTATGGACTTTGTCTTTTTTTAATCTGATTTAACTATGTAACTACTGTATCTAAAAGAATGTTGATTAAATTCCAGTTTTATGTAGCATTCTGATTCAAAGAAATCGTTAGCAGTTAATGTTTATTAATTTTCTGTGAAGTTATGGTTTTTCTTCCATAGGGCGATGCAAAATACCCAGAGGTGTAACCTATGTTCTTTAATAGTGCTCCTCTAGTTGAAAACTTAAAAATTGATGCAATGTAATAAGAGACGGATGCAAACATGTTGTTATTGATCAATATACTGTAGGGGTTGCAAAGGTAAATATAACCAAAAAATGTCAAATACATTTTAAACCTTTCAAAGAGTTCACCAGTCTTCCACCTAGATCTTCAAAGTAGGTGGTACAGACAAAATTATTTCCCCAGTTAGAATCCTGCATACCAAGGTTATTTTGATTCAATTACTGTAATCTAACATAAATGTGCTGATTTTTCTTCCCATGCTGCACTGTAATCAACCAATAAAAGGGAAAATACAGTATACATTTGACATTTTGGGGCAGATTTACTAAAGGTCGAATTTCGAATTAAAAAAAATTTGAAATTCAACCTTGGGAATAGTGGGTAGGTAAAATTCTACAAATTTGACTATTGAATTCGAATGATTTTACCACAATTCGGTCGATCGATCGATCGAATATAGAAAATTTGATCGATCGTTCGAATATTCTAATCGAATTCGAATCAAATATTCGAACGATTTTTAATCGATCAATCTAATTTTTTACATTCAATCTTAGGGAATGATCCCCATTTCAGTAGGTTTAATCTGGTGAAGTAGGTTGTCGAATTAAAATTTAAAGGGGAAGTATTCGATCATTGAATTTTTGAATATTCGAATAAAATTAAATTTGAATATTCAAATTATTCTAATTCAAATATTCGATGATCAAATTTGCCTAATTTGCATATTCGAAATTCAAATCTTTTTGAAAATTCAATCGAGTTTCGAATCACTCATGTGAATTTAGTAAATCTGCCCCTTTGTGTTAGCAATGTATAAAAATACCTATAGAATCAACATGAATAGTTCTAGTGATGAGCAAATTTTTTACCTTGTTTCACCGCGGAAATTACACCCATAGACTTGAATAGTGTTGTATGTCCAAAAATAAATTTTGACGCCCATAGACTTTGATGGCCGTCACCATAATTTCACTGGTGGCAAATTTTTTGCGAGCCGAAACAGGTCAAATTTGCCCATCACTACTGTTAGCATATTTATAAATATTAGAATCTGAAAAAAGGTGATTGTTTTAAGACATTAAAACAAAACCCCATCGACAATAATTAATATTAATTTTTCAAAAAGTGAATTGAAAAAAAAAAATAAAATAATGTTGGATTGTAGGCAATGTGGATTCAGAAGCATTAAACATTATTAATGCCAGAACAATTATGTAACAAGCTGTGTAAAATATATTCAGAATTTATACAACTGGTATTTTCTATTATGCTTAGTGATTTCACTACAGTTAAAAAAACAGCAATTGTTTGCAGGAGGATCAGATGGTGATATATGATGTGGTTGCCATTGTTTTTACACAGCATGATAAATAAGTCCTTATGTTTGTACTGGAATATGTTTATCTATATACTGAATCTGCCAGGGATTATATTCAATGTGTTAATTTGCAAAATTTGCAATTGTTATTTTGCCCTTTCATAACTGCATAAACTATATCGCCATATCTCACATTCCAATCTATATGTATTTTATACAATATTTCCATTTATATCTCTGCATCTGCAGTAAAGTAACTGAACAATTATTCATTTACTTGAATTTAATTGACTGTGCCATTGTTATGGTTCGCTTGCTTATTCAAACCTGGTATGGTAGTTAATGGGAAAAAAGAACATTTGAGAGCAAACTGTAAAGTTGAAAATGTTGTCATTCCTTTTAACTCACAAAATGTACCTCTAATTGCTGAATCATAAGGATAAAATTATAAAATATGTTTAATAAAGGTAACATAGTTAGATTTAATACAGTTTATAAAATCAATGCCTTAAGAAATTTGAGCTCAATAGTTGGACAAATATACCGTACTTACAAAGTGTACAGAACATTAAACCTATACAATATATAATGTACAATATAACTGTGCTAGATTTTAAATTAAGTCATGATGTCTATGGAGTCTTTATTCAGAGCCTTCTGTCTCAGTTGGTGAATAGGACCAGGTTTCGACCGATATGTACATATGTTTAATAAAGGTCACATAACTAGATAACTAATACAGTTTATAAAATCAATGCCTTAAGTAATTTGAGCTCAATAGTTAGACAAATATACAGTACTTAGAAAGTGTACAGAACATTAAACCTATACAATATATAATTAAGTAAATGGTATTTTGGAAACATTAATACCATAATGGACTTAATATTTTCTATGGGTACTTAGGATGGATATACATTGGGGTGGAACATTATGCTTGGTGGTCACATGTCCCTCCATTTGTAAACTTAAAATTGCACCAGTCAAGACTCATAGGTTTCCCTGACTCTGAACTAAATTTAATATGCATTGATATTCTAAAGCTGCAAAGCTGCCACTAATATCAATGATTAGAGTTTTCTGATATTGTCTGTGCCTGTATAATGTAACAATTACTACACAAAGGATCAGAATAAAAAGAAATTTGGAGTAAAATAGAAAAATTCATTAGCCTTAAATATGTTTTGCAGTATAAAAGCAATATGTCTCTAATGGAAAAAGTGAGAAGAATGAGACTGAGAATGAGAATGCTTGACTGTTAGAACACTGCCGTCCAAAGAAGTAACTGAGGTGAAATCATTCATTCTAGTTTTCTGTTGAAGACAATACCTTAAAATCACATTTTTTTTGTCAGGAAAAAAAGTATTTACTTTCATCTCTGAATAGATAAAACTTGCACAACTGCAGAGCTCAACAAGGAATTACTATTTCCCTCAGCCACACTTTCAAAATCATCAGTCCAAGGATATTGACAGCCCACACAACTGAGAGGAAGGCAATATTTTTAGACAAAAAACTTTTATGAAACTTACTTCCTATGACCTTTCCTCAGAAGAAGGAGCATCTATCCTCCCCAAGGGATGTACTTTCTACCCACCCAAGAATTTGACAGAATCCAATTCTGTAGCAAAACAATATCTAAAGGCTTTTTTCTGTCTCTGAACTAAAATATCTCTGGAACCACCTCAGCTGCACTATACATCTTCTAATGTGCTTTGACCACCTATACACAGATGACATTGTAATCTGTCTTTTGCTTCCTTCCATTGTAACAGCAAATCAAACATACTGTAGTTAACACAGCATCTATTGTGCATAGATACTTCATGGAAGAAGTCTGCATCATCTCTCCTGGGTTATGCTTAAAAAGTAGTACTTACAAGAGCAAAGCAGAATGTCTAAAACAGTGATCAGGAACCTTTTTGGCTGAGAGAGCCATAAATGCCACATATTTTAAATTGTAATTCTGTGAGAGCCATACAATATGTTTAAAATGAATGTAGCGCTAGCTAGGCAGCACAGATGAGTATGTGTCCAGCTAGTGGATGAGCATGGGTTACACTGCGACACTACACAGCAGGGCAGGGCCTTCGCTAAGTGGAAACTTTCCCTAAGAGGTATAAAATACACAGGCTACTGTAATAAAATAGATGTTGGATGCCAGGAGGTTCTTGGTGAAACAGAATAATGGTTTATTCACATATACTCAAGGTAATGATCCACAGGTTTACTCACACATGTTGTTGCAGGTGTAGCATATCACAGAGGAGGAGAGATAGCAGAGCAGATACATCACAATAGTCACAATTACATCAATTCCTCAGGCAATATGTCTTTAAATGGTTCGGATCCCTTCAGAGGTATGGTCAGGGAGACAAAGTCTAAAGCCTGACACCCTATCCACTGAGGTCCCTTCGCTAAAGGCATACCGGGAAGCCTTGTAGGAAGATCACTTCCCGCTATTACTCCTTGATGGAACCAGAGCTGTTCATACTATATAACCTGGCTGTCTCACTCTCCTAGAGAGTCTATTAAAGATCTGCCCTAATGATAGCTAACCTATTCACAGGATTACCTGGTTCCTGACTCGGTCTCTGAAGTACAGATCCTTCAGGGCATATGGCTTTACTGGGGCCTTGGTGATCCCAGGCTCAATGGAAACACCTAGCTGCACAGACACCAGGAGCCAAAGAGGCAGAGGCCCCTCCTTGCACACATTATAAAGCTTTAGTGTCAGGGAGTGGTTATTGCACCCTTTGTCCAATAATTGCTGGTGTTGGTTAGAAGTGTTAGAGGTAGTTACACCCAATAACAGAAAACATACTAAAGGTAGGGGATTAACTCCATAGATGCTGTATCGAATCTATGGGTCCCTACACTAAATACAAGTAAATGTGTACATTTTATGTAAGACCAACACTTTTAAAGTACAATAAGTCTCTGAATTATTTCTAATAACGTTGTTATGCTGTTGCTAACCAGTGATGAATAGTACTTCTTACCATTAATGTGACTTCTGGTGCTGCATGGTTTTGCTGATGGCTGTGTAGTCTGGTTGATACATGGTGAGGTTACGTTTCATGCAGGCGTTGAGACTTCCATCCGTTAAACGTGATTGTAGGTTGGTCTTAATGTGCTTTAGATGTGGGTCAGACTCACACAAGACAATATGTGTTTCTAACAGACCACAGCAATGTTGTTGGTGATACAAGGGGAATTTTAAGCTAATGCTGCAGTCTGTGGTTGATGTGAAGAAAAGTTCCCTGCACCCATGGATAATGGGAAAATCATGCATTGGACAATATCTATACATGTACTCCTCCAATCCAGTCACAAAATGCCACTTTTGTTGCTCAATCCACTTACTCACAAGACATAATGCAAAAGCCCAATGTACAGTATGGTAGCATGTTGGGGAAATCTGTCAAATTCCAGAAAAGAAGACATGAAAAAAAAATTATGAGGAACAGGGATATTTCAAATGAGTTATGTTTCAAATGATTTGCAGGGGGTCGCAATTGTTCTGTTATTTTGTATTGTGAAGGACAACCAAAAATCATTCAGTTGCAAATGTTCCAATATCACCATTTCACTGTATTTCTCCTCATCAGATTATATATGACATATTTCAAAAATGATTTGCAGGTGTCATATATCACTCATTTGAAATATCACTGTTCTGCATAATATTTTTCATGTCTTCTTTTCTGGCATTTGTCAGATTTACCCAACATGCTACTTACCAACTGTACATTTGTAAATTGTCCAATGCTGATTATCCCATTTTATCCATGGGTGCAGGGAACCCACAAACAGGACTCACCCAGCAGAGCATGGGCAGCGGAAGCAGGATGCAAAGTGGTGCGTCAGGCTGACGGGAGCTAGGCCTCAGCGAAGCCAGATGCGGATGTGATGCAGAGGAGGGCGTGGCCTGCGCTTAGAACATGTTTTCTATCAGCAGAGCGCAGGTCACGCCACCCGTTATTTTTTTTAAAGATTTGGCAGTGAGCCAGATGTAGCCATCAAAAACCCTACCCCTGATCTAAAATCTAGTATGCTCTTAAAGCTAACTATACCGTAATATTTTCCTGAGGAAAGGTGCTTAGAACAGAGAGAGTTTAAATTATTTTAAAAACAGTCTAAAGGATATTGGGATTTTTTATGGCAACAGAGCAGTGTGAATTTTACCATGCTTTGTTTTTGAGACACAAATGTTATGTCAGCATCATTGTGGCCAGGCAAGGAATTGAATCTGATTCACTCCCCCCCTCCCCCGATGCTTCAAAATGATTGCAATTGCTTTGTATTTTAATGTAAATCAAGTGCAAGTTGTGGCTAAAATCAAAATTATTTTGAAGCACAACAATTTGTACACGTGACTTTTTTGTCACAGAACATTTTTGCGGAATAATTTGCAGGTGTCGAAATGCAATAAAATCACTATGAATTGTAAATTTATATTTGTAAATATAGTCAATATTGTAAGAGCCACAAACTGTACAGCCTGGGTTTGGTGAAAGAATTAAAGAACATTCGCAATATGGGTTTAACAGCTGTATCCATGTGTAGAGCTCAGCCTGATCAATCATGTGTTAGAATAACAAGAATAATATATTTACTCACTATGGCGCAGATTTACTAAGGGTTGAATTCGAGGGTTAAAAAAACCTGCAAATTCGACCATCAAATTTTTACCAAATTTTAACCCTTCGAATTCGATGGGTTACAATGAAGTTCAAAAAATCGAACGATTGAATAAAAAAATTTGATCGTTCGATAAAATCGTTCAAATCAAATGATTTGAACAACTTTAACCATTAGATCAAATGTTTTAAATTCGGAAGCTTCCCATAGGGTTATACAGGAATTCGGTAGGCTTAATCTGGCAAACTAGGCATTCGAATAAAAATTTAGGGCAAGTAATTCGACCATATAGTCAAATAATCAAATAGATTTTTATTCAATCTATTCGAATCATTCATTTTTTAAAATTTTATTGTCAAAGTGGCCAGAAAACCTATTCGAATTAGAATCTTTTTTTAAATTTGATCGAATTTCAAATCATTCACACGAATTTAGTAAATAGGCATTACAAAGTGTTTATAAACACGTACCCATTGACAGGATCCACAGCGATTCCACGGGGATGTGACATTTCTCCTTCTAATAAGGTCTTTCGGCTTTTAGATGCTTTCTCCAGACGAGCTACATTAATGGTTTTTATGTGACCATCATTTGTCCAATACAAATTGTTACTTATCCAGTCCACAGCAATTCCTTCAACATTGTCAAGGTCTTGTAGATTGAGGGGGACAAAAATGATGGTGTAATTAAAAGATAAATATGCTGCCACATGCTTATTAGTACAGTACAAGTTCACATTACCAGGATGTTTAAAAACAGCAGTAGTCATTACACAATAACAATTATTTTTTAATTGTCTAACAAAAGTTTGGAAGGCGTGTGCTGTAAAACTCAAAGCACATTTGCAATGAGGTTCCTGTACCAAAGAGTCAAAAATGTGTGAGAAAGAGGCTACATAGAGTAAAATGGGGAGGAGTCAGAAGTGTGCTGAATCAGAGAAGGGGAGGAGTCAGAAGTGTGCTGAATCAGAGGGTCACAGGATTACTTTAGTCCTTCCTTTAGAAAAATAGTTTAAGAGCAAGGTTTTTGACGCGCGTCGCGTCGTTTCCGACGCGTCGCGTCACTTTTGGCGCGCGTCGCGTCGTTTTCGGTGCGTCGCGTCAAAAAACGACGCGCGACTCGTTTTTGTGCGGCGAATTTTTTTTGGTGAATTTTTTTGGCAGTTTCGCGAATTTATTCGCCAGCGGCGAATCGCGGGAATTCGCCGCGAATTCGCCCCTGGCGAATAAATTCACCCATCACTACATTCTAGTTCTCAAGTGCTGCCTCTCATCATTCACTGCAGGGTAGGCCTGGTCAGCACATGGGTTAAGCCCTGCTTTAACTTGATCTGAAAGGCTGCACAGGCTCTACATCTAAACAAACTAACCCAGTATCACCACCATCTCTGCAAATCTCTTAGAGCAGTGGTGTAAAGAAGCCAACTGGAGACCCTGCAAAGCAGGGGCCCTTCAGGACTCGACCCCCCACCTTAGTCATACCACTGTAATGAACGCTCCTTCTCTCAGTCTCACTTCCCTTCCTCGTACTTGCTCAAACTTTGAACAGATAAAAAAGAAACCAGATACCGCCCTGAGGGTGGGGCCGGGCTTCAGATCAGTTCATCGGATAACTGTTACTGAGGCAGAGGTGAAGAATAGTGAGGGAGAAAGAAAGCATGTCCACAAAGCGGCCCATTTCAGCAGTAAGCGGAGCGGCCCTTCGGGCATTTGCCAGTCCGGGCCTGTTGGGGAATCAAAAACGATACAGAAAGGTATAGAGGAATGCAGTTTCTAAATACAATTTTTTTATATTTTTACTGGGGGCCAGGAAAGTGACTTCTGTAGTAGTGATGGGCGAATTTATTCGCCAGGGGCGAATTCGCGGCGAATTCCCGCGATTCGCCGCTGGCGAATAAATTCGCGAAACCAGCAGAAAAATTTGCCGCTAAAATTTAGCCGCGCAAAAACGAGTCGCGCGCCTTTTTTGACGCGACGCGCCGAAAACAACGCGACGCGCGTCGGAAACGACGCGGCGCGTCGGAATTGACGCGACGCGTCGGAATTGACGCGACGCGCGTCAAAAACGACGCGACGCGCGTCAAAAACGACGCGATGCGCGTCAAAAACGACGCGCGACTAGTTTCGCCAAATGGCGAAAAATTCGCAAATTTCTCTGGAAATTCGCGAATTTTTCGGTGAAGCGAAACGCGGCCGTTTCGCCCATCACTATTCTGTAGTAAAGGGGAGGAGAGTGTTTCAAAGTGGGGAATAAGTGATTCAACCAGTTGCACGATAGATTGTAGTTATTGGACATGAGGAACTAGGAGACCATTAAGTAACAGATTACTCTAGTTAACCCTAGAAAGGATAAGTACTTTTTAAGAAAACGTGCACAGCAAAGGACACATTTCTGTGATGTTTCTGAGACAAAATAGTATATTTCAGTTATGGATTAAAGGTATAGGTGACTCCTAGAAACCTTCCTTGAAGACAGCATGATATTATATACTGTAATGTAGTAAAGAAAATTCAGTTTTAACTGTAATGCAGACTGGAGGGAGGGCAAATTAGAAGCTCAGTTTTGCACATGTTGGGTTTCAGCCAACAAGTAGTTATTCATATGCCATTGTAGTTAGAGAGTAAAGTTTATTCATTAATCCAAGGTGCAGTTCAAACAGGTACTTGCATTGTAAAGCATTTACATGACACACGCCACACACATAGCACTGCCTTAATAACAAAAATGAGATTCTAACTCTCACATAAGCCAGTTCTGGATGCATAGTTGACCACAGGGACATAAAGGATTGATTTGCATGTCTCAACCCATAATGCCATAGGTGAAAGTTAAAATCAAATTTTTGGTATTAAGGCAGTACAACGTGTGTAGCATCAGTCATGTACATACCTTATGTATTCAGAAGGCTTTACATTGTCTTGCATTGTAAAGGGCTTTTAGCCTGTAAATTCTCTGTACTTGCACCTTGTCCCATGAATGTAACTGAAAGTACAATGTATAAGGAGCACCCTGGAACTAACACCTTCCTTGAATGATATTACATTAATGGCTTTGAATATGTATATTGTACTTACCAACATTATTTACAACACAATTCATGCCTACATTGATGCAATCAAACATGAATGTAACTTTCCAATCCAATCCACAGATTTAGATACATTTTTAAAAGCCAACAGTTATAAGGGAATTCTGGAAATGTATGTTGCATTCTCATAATACATATGGTATAAAGGTTAAAGGAGAAGCAAATTATGTGGTTAAAAAAAGAACAGAATGAGTCCCAGCAAGTAGTAATGGGCGAATCTGACCCGTCTATGGGCATCTTTTTTGTGGTGAGATCAGGTTCATTACTAGACAGAACTCATTTAAATCTATATTTATAGCTTTTTACAATTAAATAAATAAAAAATGTTCCATGCTTGTGGCATTAGCTAAATCAAGATAACTTTTTTATTATACCTCACAATCAATATTCAGTATACCTTTTACTCAATCAATATATTGCGCAACTAGAAAAAACCTAGAAAATTTGTTACTATGTTTACATTATGTCCAAGCACTCGTAGGAGCATAATGATATTTTCTATGAGCAATACTTTTTTTACTGCTTTGTACAAGAGTGCACAGATTGCATTATTCTCCATTTCAAAAATCTGTATTGGGGTTTAAAGGTAGCACAGAACATCTTGATTCATATTGCTGTTTTCTATTACATTTTTTAACCAACCTGAATGCCACTGTAATATGTTCCAGCTGAATGGGGCTACTACTTATTTCTACCAATTTATAGACATTGTTTACAGATAATGTTCATTCTCAAATATTTTTCTTTTCAATAATATTTCTTTTCAATAAAAAACTAAAATGAAAACTATTTTTGCACAATGATGGATGTATTTCAGTGCAACATTATAGCAGTAATGAAACATTTTCAGAAATGTAAAAGTTATTTGTAAATATGATTGCAGTTGAAAAATGTATTTGTTTATTTTCTCTATGCTCTGGATCTGACTCTCAAAAAGTCAGTTTTCCCTCTTAATCAGCTGGCTTCTGTTCAGGAGTCAGAAGCAGAATTGTAGACAAAATAAATTGAAAGACAGAAAATCATCTATTAACACACACTATAAACAAACAAATAAAGGTCTTTATGGAACATTATGTTTTTCATCATAATGAAAGAATGGTCAACTTGGTACCAGAACCTTTCTATATGCTAAGATAGTAAGGGACATGTTTATTAACATTAACTTGTAGTTGACTGTGTAAATCAAATTGCTGATTGGTTATCGAGGGGTAACATCTCCAGAAATCTGTGAAGATATTTATCTCCAATTTTAGTAAACATGCCACTAAAGGGGTCATTTACTAAAACTCAATTTTTACTCGCTTTATTAAAAAAACTAATTTGACCAAACCCCTTAATTTACCAATAAAACTTCTCAAAAAATTGTTGCAACAAACAAATAGTCACAACAAAATCTAGAATCAATTTGAATTGTGCAACTTTTTCTAAAGCACCTTTTTAAGTTGCTCTGAAAACTCAGATTTATCAGATAATTAAATGAAAACCATTGCACACAGTCCAATTTTTTAAAAGGACCATTGACAGGTTTTGACAGGTTTTAGCTGGAGTATTTTCGTATTCAAATTTTTAGCAGTTTCAGAGCTTACAAATCTCAAAGAAATCAAGTTTTTTCCTCTAAAAAGTTAAATTTTTTTCCCCTTTAAAATGTGACCAGAGAACTTTAAGGTTTAATAAAAAGGCCCCTGAATGTCTGCAGTAGACTTGATGACAGTGTAATATGTTTTTGGCAGAAAAAGTGGAATACAATGAGAAGAAATGAAGGTTCAGTGTAGTGCTCTTGCTACTTAACTTACCCATCTAACTCTCCTACAGTATTATTACAGGTAGTATCCCATCTCTAGCTGGCCTCATTCACAGGGTCCCTGCTCCCCGACTTATATCTCTATAGCGGTACTGGTCCCTTTAGGGCAATATGGCTTTACTGGGCCTTGGTGTACCCAGGCTCCCTGGAAACATCCAGCTGGGTCATCAAAGAGAAGCTAAAGAGGCAGTTCCACCCCTTCTCCCTCACTAGCTACATGGACATCTGCCCAGCAACTAGCGAGATCAGGAAGTGTAGGGATTTTTTAAGCCATAGGGGCACATTAACCTTATGCGTTCCTACGATAGTATGATAGATTCACTTATAGAAATATTTGCATTAAGAAATTATAGATAAATATTACTAACACAAGCCAATGAAGAACACAACCTGAAATATTGAGGCAATACTCATAATTAGATAGATACTGCAACTACTAACTACTATAGATAGACTCATATTTGTAAATTGTATTCACCGACAATAGTGGTTACATACCATCTTTGAGAATTGTTTCTCTTCCCCAACCATCAATTTTTTGTCGCCCAATAAGAAAGCTGGTAGTGTCAGCAAAGTAAATATAGTTGGTCTCTGCATGGTAGTCGAGAGCTCTGGGATTAACTAAATTTTCAATGGGAAGCATGTATTCTTCAGAAACTTTGGTATTTAGATCCATTGCTCGAATAATTCCTGGCCTTCCTTTCCCATAAAACAGGAACAACTCATTTTTAGGCTCTGCAGATAAAATTTAATAAACAAGATTGTGTAAATTAGAACCACCACATCATAAACTATGTTTGTATATTTTAACACTGTATTGCTATGTATGATATATATATATATATATATATATATATATATATATATATATTTAGTTTTTTTCTTTTTAAATCAATATGCATTAACATCAATGCAAAGTATTTTCCAACTAAATGAACTTTTTCAACAAAGTATTCAAATTGATGGTTACACAAAAAAGTAGTCAAATTGTGTATGTATTTTATCTATTAGCTTTAGATTCTAGATATGATTGACATTAACCTGAACTTAGTGAATAGTTAGAGTTACAGTGCAGGCACATATACAGGACCTCCACTTTGTAACTCTAGCTGCCTATTATCAGTTTATATAGGTTTGGATGTAACTTATCTTCTGTGAAAATGTTACAAATTCAGCCTGCAGTTTTAGTTTTTAGTTTCTGCAAAGGTGTTTGAGGATGATTTAGTCATTTTTTTCAAAATTTGTTTGTACAAGAGTCTATAATTTTTTTCTTTTTTGAACACACATCCTTGTATATTATTTTTCATTTAATGCTTTAGAAACATTTTATTGTTCAACATAGCTTTATTTATAGTAATTTTCACATAATGTTTTAGAAAGATTTTATTGTTCAACATACTTTTACATGACCTTCCATCACTTGCCAAGATAAAGCCAGTCTTGCAGCGACAAGTTCTCATTTTATAACTGGAGCCGAGCAGGCAAATGTGTTCGCATCCCCCGGGCATTCCATCTGGGTTTATTTCACATGCATAGTGCCTGACTACAACAAATCATTGGGAAAAAAAATCATCATCATATTTTACTTTAACATGGCAATGCCTCTGACAACAAAATGTAGTTTATTTTGACAAAACACTGACTTAATTACTTTTCATGAATTAAGCATAATTTAATCTTTTCACAAGCCCAACAGAATTGTATTCTATATTATAACAATCACAGATGCAACAAAAAGTGTTTTATTCCAATCAATGTTGACTTGATTTTGAGTCCTTACCTGCTGGCTGTGTTCTTTTGTGATAAATGTGAATGTCACAGGCATTTTCTAGACTCAGCAGTGAGTGGACATCTGTGCTATTAAACCGGTTTATTCTTAAGATGGTAGCGCTATCTGTGTTACTGGTATACAAATAATTTTCAAATAATGATAATCCATACACATGACTGACCTATAAATGTAAAAACAAGGTAGTTTAATTTTTTCCACTGAATAGACTAGTAATAGAATAGTATGATAGTAGAATAATAAGCTTTGAATTAGGAAATAAACAGATATCTAGTTTGTGCAAATAGTAGTCACACCTGTTTCTTGGTTCAGTTTTACTATGGTGTTGCTACTTACTACATCCTGCTTTGATAAGGATCTAGTGAACTCCATAAATCAAAAAGTTCTTGGTAAAAGCTAAAGCCACAGTATAATAAAATTATGTTTTTGTCTGTTTATTTAATTATAACACAACTTAATTGTGTCCATTAAACATGGCAAAATCTGAAAATGAAAATAAAATCATATTCAATATCATGTCTTTAATGTAACTAGCGAGCGCCGGGCCCGGGTGCAAGCCATGCTTCTGTGTCCCCCACCCCCTCTAGAAGCAATCTTCTTGCTGGTTACGTGGGTGCACAAACAACCATTGGGCCTTGAGGGGATGCGGACCCTGGTGCAATTGCATCTGCTACTCCCCTGGCAGTTCTGCCACTGCATCTTGCTGATATTAGCACAATCAAACCAAATCAAAAGTCGACTGAGAATATTTCTGTTCATACAAATCCTCCCTTATTCTAGCTGAAGCCTTTGCTTTGCTGTCATATAAGGAACAGCTTATTATACAGCGGCTCCTCCATTGTATAAGTTGACATATTAATTTCTTTTTGTGACAACTTATTCAAGTCAGTGGGAAATTGCTCTGTAAACAAATTGCTATGAGAAATGGCTGATACTGTTCTTAATTGTGCAGAGAAAATTAATACACTGCTTGTTAAATACTACAATGCACTGTGATGCCTGCCAATCAGATGACAATGTGTGTTGTATTTGTTGATAAACGGACTCATACTGTGTTTAAACCACTAGGTAATGCTTTTGATAACTGTCTTGGTTGAACAACTGTTGTTAGTCAGATTAATATGTATAACTGTAAATATCCTGCACTACGGTCACAACACAATAGTAAAATAAATAACATTTCTAGTGCGTACTGAGCAGAGCCCTGCTCACACTTAGGATACTCAGACCACATCTCTGTTAAGCTAATTCCAGCATACAGACCACTCATTAGGCACTCTAAACCAGTTCTGAAGCAGGTGAAAACATGGCCAGCAGGAGCCATGACTGCTCTTCAGGACTCTTTTGAGTGCACTGACTTAGGGAGGCTGCAACCTACAGTGACTGAGACTCTGCTTTCACGGAAGGTGATGAAGTCGCACTGAGAACAGTGAGAGTTTCCTGGGCCATCAAAGTAACTGAGCATTCAGAGAATACACAGCTTCTTCCAGGAGAATGGTGACACACAGTGCATGTGGCAGGGCATCTGTCATGATCGGCACCCTAATTCAGAACCCAAGCTAAGCACCCTGTCCTAGGCTCTTGCTTCTGCCTATAACACCTCGGGAGGAGCCCTCAGCTAATTGGATGCCACCAGGTCTTAATAAGAGAGGTGCCAAGCAAACGGTTCTGGAAAAGCACAGGGACACGAACGTTTAGCAAAGTCTTTGGCAGAAGGTCACAGGTCAGGGTGGAGGCAGAATCAGTAGACAAATAACAGGCCGGGTCGAGACAGGCAGAACACAGACAGAATCAGACAGGCCAAGGTCAAACCAGGAAAACTAGCAGAGGGATCAGGCAGGCAGAGGTCAAAAACCGGGTAATCAATCAGATGGGATGAGACAGTATCGGAGTCAAATAACAGGCAGGAGTCAAACCAGGAAGTCAATCAAGGGTTAAGTAGAATCAAAGTCGGTTTCAGGCAAGGGTCAGGTTTTCAGAGGACAGAGTAGTCAAAATAGCAAGGCAGGGTCAAACACAGATAGTCAGGAACAGATAAGAGGCTTTACAGCACAGCACTAGGCACCAAGAAATTAAACCTATCACGGGCAATCACTAAGGAAAAACTGTCCCTTTAAATGCCCTTTAAAGTTTGCGCCATTGCGCGCTGGTGTAATCACGCCAGCGTGCATGCACCTATAAAAACCGGAAGTGCACGCTCCGCTCGCACTAGTAACTAGGAGGCCAGCAAGGAGGATGGCGCGGTGGGAGTCCCCACTGCGCCACTGCTCGACCACCAGGGTGAGTTCTTTACAGCATCCAGGCTATCAAAAAGTACAGATCAACACCATCTGCCTGTGACAGTGATGCCTCCATTACAGATGCACTGAATGACTTCTATGCACAGTTTGAAGCACAGAACAACACAGGAGAGAGGAAGACCCTCACTCTGCCTAGTGACCAGGCACTGCATGTGATGATGACTGGCGTAAGGATGAGTCTGGAAAGAGTAAAACCACAGAAGGCTGCAGGACCAGACAATATCCCTGGCGAGTGCTAAGAGAATGTGCAGATCAGGTAGCCACCACCCTCCACCTGGCTCTCTCTCATCTGGACAAAAAAAGACACCTACTTTTGTATGCTGTTCATAGACTTCAGTTGAGCATTCAACACTTTCATTCCTCTGTATCTGAGTATCTGAGCCTGCTTGGACTGAACACCTCCCACTGCAGTTGGGCTCTGGACTTCCTGACCAACAGACCTCAGTCAGTCAGGATTGGAAATATCAATTCCACAACCATCACACTAAGCACTGAAGCCCCTCAAGGCTGTGTGCTTAGTTCTCTACTGTTCACTCTGCTGACACATGGTAGTGCAGCCACGCACAGCACAAATCACATCATAAAGTTCACTGATGACATGACTGTAGTGGGTCTCATCAGCAATAATGATGAGTCACCATACAGAGAGGAGGAGCAGCGGTTAACAGATTGATGCAGAGCCAACAACCTATCTGTCAATGTAGACAAAACAAAGGAGATGGTTGTTGACTTTAGGAAGACTAGGAGTAATCACCTGCCACTGTCCATCGATGGCTCTAATGTGGAGATCGTCAAAAGCACCAGATTCCTTGGTGTCCACCTGGCTGAGAATCTCACCTGGTCCCACAACAACAGTTACTTAGTCAAGAAAGCCCAACAGCACCTCTACTTCCTGCACAAGCTGAGGAAATCCCATCTCCCACCATCCATAATCACAACCTTCTACAGAGGGACTACCGAAAGCATCCTGAGCAGCTGTATCACTGTCTGGGCTAGGAACTGCACTGTCATGGAGCGCAAGACCCTACAGCATATAGTGAAGACATCAGAGAAGATCATAGGCGTCTCTCTTGCTTCTATCACAGACATTCACACCACTCGCTGCATCTGTAAAGCCACCAGCATTGTGACTGATCCAACATACCCCTCTGCCTCAATCCAGAAGTGGAGGCAAACTGGGTTCCTAAACAATGTACCTGGAATAGTGCATCTGCATTTTGGTGTAGCTTCCCAGGTCTGTGTTCTTCATTCAAAGTGAAATCCTAGAGAGCTAAGAACCAGTGTGTCACCCTGTCATTGGCCTCTCTATTATTTCTCATCCAAGCCAAGGGTGCATGGTCTGTGACCAAAAAAATGTCCTTCCCAGAAGGTAATAGTGTAAGGAGTCCAGGTGCCACTTTATGGCTAGCCACTCCCTTTCAACTACTGCATATTTTGTTTCAAAATGGGGTGTTCGCACACTGCAAACCCTGGCCCTGAGTCAAGTTTGTCAAAGGGGTTGCCAGGGTATCAAAATCGGACACAAACTGGCTGTAGTAGCCCACTATGCCCAAGGAGGCCCTTACCTGTCTTTTAGATAGTGGTCGGGCCAATTCAGAATTGCCTCCACTTTATTGAATTTGGGTTTTAACATTCCGATGCCTACAATTTACCCTAGGTATCAGGATTCCTCCATCCTTAGGGCACATTTCTCTGAATTAACTGTGAATCCACCTTTTTTTAAAGAGTCTAACTTTTTGCAGATAGGATTCCCAATCAGTGCTGAAAATTACAATGTAATCTACAGTAAGTAGACTTATGTATTCTTAAAATGAGGGTGCAATAATTTGTCCATTGTCCATTGAAAGGTAGCTGAGGCCCAAAAGGCATACTTTTATACTGAAAATGCCCTTCTGGGGTGGAGACAGCTGTTTTCTCCCTAGAGGTTAGAGGTATTTGCCAATGCCCTTTAATAAGATCAAGGGTGGTAATATACCTGGCCGGTCCTAACCTCTCAATGAGTTCATCAACCCGAGGCATAGGGTAGTCATCAACTTTAGATACATCATTCAATTTCCTGTAATCATTACAAAACTGTATAGCCCTTTTGGGCTTGGAGACAAGGACAATTTGACTTGACCACTCACTCTGTGACTCCTCTGTGACACCAAGTTGTAACATTTTCTTTACTTTATCTGAAACTGCCTGTCTGCGAGCTTCAGGAATGCACTATGGTTTTACAATGAACTGCCGGGTGATGATGTGATGGCTGATTCTGTTGATGCTTTCAAATGGGGCTTGGATTATTGTTTGGACAGACATAATATCAAAGGCTATTACTAAACTCTACAGTTAGTATAGCTATGGGCATATATGGTTTGTGTGAAAAAGTGGAGGGGTGTGTGTGTGTGTGTGTGTACGCTGGGTTTTAATTTGGAGGGGTTGAACTTGATGAACTTTGTCTTTTTTCAACCCAATTTAACTATGTAACTATGTAACTATGCTATCTCTACAGGACTTTAGAAAATTAACATGGTAGATCTGGTAGGGTTTCCATTTCCCTGGTTGGTGTACCTTGTAATCCACCTCCCCTACCTTTTCAAAGGGCAAGAATCCAGTAAAAGATTGGGTACTTCTCGAATGGTAAAAAGCAAAGTTGGAAGCAGGCAATCCTAGTCCTTCCCATCCTTATGTACTACCCTCTTTAGCATTGTTTTCAGGGTTTTATTAAACCTATCGGCAGGCCATCTGTTTGTGGGTGATAGACAGATGTCCTTAGCTGTTTAATTTGAAATAGCTTACATAAGTCAGCCCTGACCTTTGACAAAAAGGGTGTGCCTTGGTCTGTAAGAACCTCTTTGGGAAAACCTGTCCTTCTAAAGATATGAAATAGTTCACGGTTTTGGATGAGGAATTCTCTAAAGGGATAGCCTCAGAGTACCGGGTTGCATAATGCACCTTAGTCTTCAGACTTGAGTCCTCAGACCCAACATTTCCCTCCAGAACACTTTTTGCAATTTCATGATTTTAAAACATTTTGTTCTGACAGTTCCACATGGTCCCCTTCTTTTAAGGGTGCAGTGGAAGTGTCACTATCACCTTTAACCTGTATTGGTTCAGACACTTCAGTTTGTACAGTACACCACAGTTCCAAGAACAATGGAAAGTCCCGTCCAAGAATAACCTGGTGCAACAACTTTTTTACGACACCAACCTCATGAGTAATGGTGCCACAAGCTGTAGCAATCATCACTGGCAATAGTGTCCGAGTGTCTCCATGTATGCAAATGTCACTGAGAAACACTGTTCACATACAATTTACATTAAAAACATCCTTCTGGCAAGAAGTGCATACTGGTTGAGCATAAAAGAATACTCTCCGTAGGACATCACACTGCATTAGTTCCACCTGTAGGGGACACAGAGTCTGCTTGTGGCCCCATGCCTGGCACCGCCAACACTGCAACCACCCCCCCAGATTTCTGGGGTGTTGAGGGGCCTGACTGTAATGCCGGAGGGACAGTTGCTGTCCTTTATGCAGGTTCCAGGGTTCCACGGAGGCCCTCTTCTGGCAGTTGTAGGTGATCTTATCCCACATGAAGCAACCAACTCCCGGCGATTGGCAGGGGCAAGTACATCCTCAATGACAGTCTATCTTTTCGTCATCACGACTAGCTGCCCTGCTGTTTTTGGGTCTCCATGGCAAATCCCACCTTTGGAGGTCAAAGGGAAGAGACCACTAATACCAGTCCAATACGACAAGCTCCACAATTTGTGGACCAAACAGGGATTCAGGCTACAGCCATTTGGTCACTATCTGTACCAGATCGTGCATCTGGGTATGCGGGGAAAGCTTTGCTTGGTAACTGCCAAATTTACTACAAGACAGGCCAGAATCTCCCCTTTAAGCTAATTATAATCCATGGCATCCTCAGGGAAAAGGTCATAATAAGCCTTTTGAGGCTCTTTAGACAGAAAAGGAGCAATGAGGCAAGCCCATTTATCCATGGACCATTCATCTCTTTCTGCTGTTCTCTCACAAAAGTAGTGAGAAAGGCCTCATCTCTGGGGTTAACTTTTGTAAAAAAAAATCACTGGCCCTGGTAACCACTTGACTGCTTGAGCTACAGGCCATTTGCTCTCTCCCCTGAGTGAGCTGCTTCACCGCATAAGTCAATAGCTTTAGCTGGGCTCTTGAGGTTCCCAATCTGTCCTTTGACGATTCCACTGTCTCAAGAACACAATCTGTATGTCTCTCATGTTCCACTTGGCCCACTGAACAACTCCGATCATGGAGGTCAGAGTGCTCAAGACCCACATAAATTGTCTTGCGTAGATGCTTCGTACTGGAAAGATTGCACCAATCACATCTTTTATCGTGAAAATCCTCTCGTGAGACAGAGAAACTATACCCAATCTGGTGTCTAAAAGTGCCCCCAGATAGACCAGTCTTTGAGTCGGTTCCAACTGGCTTTTCTCCAAATTCAACAGCCATCCGAATCTTCGCAATTTTGACTTCACCAATTTCTGATGTTCCAAAAGAACGTATGTATCCCTGGCAACAACCAACAGATCATCAAGATAATGATAGATCTCTATGCCCTGCTATCTCAGTTTCGCTATCACCACATCAAGCACCTTCGAGAAAGTTCTGGGTGACATAGACAGACCGAATGGCAGGCAAGATGTTGTTCCAGAAAGCAAAACCTGAGCAAACGATGATGTTCTTTGGCAATCAGTACATGTAGATAAGCATCCTTCAAGTCTATCGAAATGAGCCAATCTCCAGGACTCATGCTCTCCTGATTGTCCGAATAGACTCCATTTTGAAGGAACGCACTTTTACAAACTTGTTCAATCTTCTGAGATCTAGAATTGGCCTCATATCGCCTGACTTCTTTTGGAATAGAAATAGACGAGAATAAAATCCCTTTCACTGCTGAGTTCTGGGCACTGGCACAACAGCTTTCTTTGCCCGTAACTCTCGGATATAATCCAGTAAAACGTCTGTTCCATCCTTCTCTCGAGGAATCTGAGTCTGCACAAAAATATTGTGAATGGGTTTTGACCAAAACTCTATTCTGTATCCCCACATGGTGATGGCCTTCAACCAAGAATCTTCTGTCTCCCTTGCCCAGACCCCCGCAAAATTCAATAATCTTGCTACCACAGGGACCTGAGCCGGCCTCATATCATTGTTGCTTAGGCTGCCTCTTTGGGGATCTGGACTCCTTGGACTTGAATTGTCTGAAAACATTGGGCTGTCCAGTCTTCCAAGAATTGGAACGAAAAAACTCTCTGCCTGGCGTATAGGCCTTAGCATCCTCTCTGTGACGAGGTACAAATCGATCCTGCCGTCTAGGAGGGTTTTTGAAATGTCTAGGCGTCTGTGGAAGGAATGAACTCTTTAGAAATAATTTCCTCCAACGCCTTTCCAAAAAGCATATGTCTTTCAAAAAGAAGTTTGCAGAGGACATTTTTAGAGGCCATGTTCACAAACCAGGCTTTCAACCATAAGGCCCATCGGGCCGCAACAGAAAAGGTCATATTCCTTGCCGCCAATCTGGTAAGATCCACCGCGGCCTCCAGACAAAAATTACATGCCATCTTGAAAACTTCTCTGGCAGTGCAGTTGCTTCCTTAATGCCTGCGAAATCCAAGAGAGAATGTCAGCAGGGGAAGGCTCAGAGGTCACAGATCCTGCACCCGGGAAAGCTTGTACATCCAGTTCAGGCGGCCGGGATTTCTATCTAGCAGGAGTAGGCTGATCCAGATCATTATCCAACAGTTCAAGGATACATTGTTTATAGAGTCTCTTTCCTTTCACAGCAGGATTTTCACAAGCTCTGCAGCTATTAACCACCTCAGTCTCAGACTCAGAAGTCTGCTTCCTTTTCCCATGGGACTCGTCCATCTGAAAGGGAAATTACAGCAATAAGACTCAATGCTTCTTTTCGAAGGTAACCTTACCTGCAAAATGACTTACCATAACCTGAGGGGGCGGCACAATTCTCGGCAGCCGGCAGTCTGCAAGGAGCCCAAGCACAGTCAAAGGAACCAAGCCAAGGCAAAGATGCCAGCGCCGGAAGAAAATTCGCACTAAAATGGTGCATAGATTACGCCATAGCATATTTGCGCCAGCGCAGACCAGTGCCATCACACGCCAGTGCGCACTCGCGACAACACGCACCAGTACGAATCCCCGACAACAGAATGCCAGCACAGCTGACAAAATGTCCCCCGCCACTAAAAGGGACCTGCCTGGATGCGCTAAGGCAAACATTATGCCAGAGCCTCGGGCGGAGAGAGGCAGAACTCAGAATCCAGCCCTAAAAAGGACCTGGTAAGCCATAAAAGTAAAAAGTATCTCCTGAAGGAGACCAAGTAGAGAGATTAGAAAAAAGACAGGGCAGGAGTCATGAGGTGGGGTTTTAAATCTGCTGGGAGACACATCTGTGGAGGGAGGGAATACCCAATTTGTTAATGCTGACCAGGGGGATGGCCAGGGAAAGCAGTTTCCAACACACTTTTCCTTGTGCAGACCTCACATGTGTCTACCAACCCCCCTCATAAACACTTAGGACTCTCCTATTTCCTGCACTGCTGCAGTAATTAGCCCTCCTGTGCACCTTTCAGGTACCTGAATAAAGGGGATATATACCTGTCACCCAGGACATTGCTATTAACAACAGCCAGCATGTTTCACTATATCAAGTGTTAAAGCATGTTAAGAGTTACTGTGTATTGCAAAAATATGCCAGGCTCAGCGGGTCAAATGTTGCAGGAGAAACACAATAATGGATGATATATACATGGAAATAATACTTGTCTGTACTTGGCTACATGTTTTTTTTTGTTCATATCATAGCTAGTGATGGGCGAATTTATTCGCCAGGGGCGAATTCGCGCGATTCGACGCTGGCGAATAAATTTGTGAAACGCCAGAGAAAATTCTCCTGCAAAAAATGTGTCGCGCGTCGTTTTTGACGCGATGCAATGAAAACGACGAGACGAAAATTACGCGATTCGTGCCGCGACTCGTTTAGCTAATTTTTTTGCGAATTTCGCTTGAAATTCGCGAATTTTTCGGCGAAGCGAAAAGCCGTAGATTCGCCCATTCCTAATCATAGCTATAGGCATTATTTCTAAACTACTATGTTTGATTTCAGTGTAATAGTTTTGACAATAGGCAAGGTTAATGAAAGATAACAGGTGGAGAACTGCTAAATAGGATTCTTACTGGAGAATTTTATTGCTTCTGTAATGGTCATAATTAATTTGGATAATGGGGAGTATACATTAAAGGCTTTTTTTTTTAAATATGTAGATTGCTTTAAAGGTGATGCAAACACTTTATACATTTTCTTTATTGCACCTGTCTATAATTAAACATATGTAATTAGGATGATAATATAGGGCAAAATGTATTAAAATTCAGTTGTATTTTTGTGGCAATTCCAGAGAAATATGGCAAGGTGTGCATTACCGGGCTAATTCAATTGTTTGACCACCAAAATTGGGGCTGTTGGCCAGGGATCAAATCAATGAGCTGATGCAGTTCTTGATCTGATGTGGAAATCAAACTTGCCAGATATTGGTCTAAGAGTCGGCAGCATATGTCTGCTTGAGTAAGGACACCTTTAGATATTGGGTTAGTTGAGATTCCCACTGTCAAACTGTGATTCCCTTCACAAACAGAATGTTTTCCATGTTATGACAGTTTCATGCAATTCCCTGAACAAGTTGAAAAAGGCTGATTTGTATAATTTTGTTCAGCCAGTTTAGGCTAATTCAGTAGGATCAACTGGGAATTGTTCTGAGCTTGACTGCAAACTACTCACAGATAGTGATGGGCGAATTTATTCGCCAGGGGCGAATTCGCGGCGAATTCCCGCGATTTGCCGCTGGCGAATAAATTCGCGAAACTGGCCAAAAAATTCGGCAAAAAAAATTCGCCACGACGCGCGCCAAAAATGACGCAACGTGTCGGAAACGACGCGACGCGCGACTCGTTTCGCGAATCGGCGAAAAATTCGCGAATTTCTCTGGAAATTCGCAAATTTTTCGGCGAAGCGAAACGCGGCCGTTTCGCCCATCACTACTCACAGATATTAATATTCTGATATCAAGGACTTTTATACTATATAATCACTACAGAAAGCATAATACAAATTATAGAATATATATATATATATATATTATGAAACCTAAGGACAGTTACAGATTTGAAAACAATTTCATCAAGCAAACTGGCTTTGATATGCATGAAATAATTACGTAAAATAAATTCATGTTTTTCTTTTATCTTTTCCTTTGAAAGAAATTATTAGTGAAACTTATTGAAAAGGATATGGGCCTCAGGTTGGTACTTTTAAAGTAGTAGCCTCATAAATATCTACAAAGTTAATAAAGAAGCACCTTGCCTCACATGAAACAGATGCTAATTATTGTTATTCCAGCGTTATGAAGAACGTTGCTGGCAAGCTTTAACATTCTGCTTCTAGAAGAAATGGTAATGGGTTTTTAATTCCATGACCATCCCTCAGGTCATGGCAAGCAAACATAGATCCTTTTTATATTTAAGTGACATCCCTTAGCTTTTTGCTTTTAAGCAAACAAAATTTGATTAAAAATGATCTTGCGACCAGTTTTTCTCATAGCAACAGGAACAAATAACATAGTTATTTTATTTAATTATGAAATCACCTTTGTTAGTAAGAAAATATGCCATCCGTTTATGTGATATGCTTTATTAAATTGGCTGATGCATAAGTGATGGACAATCCTAGAAACTGATTTTATTACATGGGCAGAAGTTCTGAGCTGTATTAAAAACAAACTAAGATAAGTTTTCAAATTTCATGCGTTAAAGCTGTTTTTTTATCATCTAACACCTGCTAAAAATTTGATTTTGTCTTTGTACAACTGCTGCAATAGCCACCTTGCTTATTACATCTGTAATGGGACCATAGCATGAAACATTCAAGTATGGAATTAAGGGGGGGATGTAATTAAATTTGCAAAAAGAGAGCTGTAAAATTCACAAACTCTCTTCCACTGTCGGAAGTGGTCGTTAAACAGTTTCCGGGTTCGCAAAATTTACATTAAATTCGCACAAAGCAAAAATTGTTTGTGCAGAGGCATAACTTTTCGCATTGCGAATAGTTTTTCCGTTATCGACTTTTATTACATTCCCTCATAATACCATATACACATTTTTGTTAATGAATGAGAACATATTTATTGAGAAATAATAGCTTTTTTTTTTTTACTTTAAACAGGTCCTCTCACACTTTTTTTTTCCTTAAATACATTCTAAGGGCCAAAAGAAACACAACAATGTGCTTTATTGTATACTACCACTGAGTTAACTACAGAATTAAAACTATCAAATGGGTTTCTTTTAGATGATATCTCTATGATATTAACTATGAATATATATACATACAGTATATATATATATATATATATATATATATATATGACTATGAAGATATATATATAAAATCAATGACCACTGGGACAGAAGGCTCTGATTTAAAGATAGATAGAATCACAACCAAAAAGCATGCAGCAAAGCATGGGGGGGGGGGAGAAGATGTATTCACAGATCTCACTGTTCCCTATTAGTGGCTCCTCTGTGTTTAATCTGTATATACAACGGTAACAGCACTCTCGCCTAGTTAGTTAATTCGCTGTGCTCGTCCTTAGGGTTTCCGGTAAAACCTTCACAATATGTAGAATAAACGATAGACAGCACCAGCTTGTAAATTGCAAAAGGTTGTATTAAATAATAAAAGATAACATCACCATATTTGTGCACACATTGATAGCGACGTTTCGGGCCAGAACGGGCCCTTTCTCAAGCCATGTGGAACAATGGTATAAAATTCATCAAGCATTTACATGGGTTTATATAATCCTTACTAGGAAATGAAATAGCAGCATAATATATTATTCATTATCCTCCAAACAGGGCTCCTACTATGTAAGCTGTATAGAACCTGCAATCTAAATTGTGACCCGTTTAAACCAATATGAACTCCACATAATGTATCAGCCACAATTCATCACAATCTATTGCAAGTTAAAACTTAGTAACAAGATAGGGTAAACTTCCATAAGTCACAGAAACAGATACAAATCATAATCTTTGTTCAAACCATTCGGATGTAATGTGTTTAATTTATTAATCCACCACACCTCTCTCCGCTTTAACTTTAATTCACGATCTCCACCTCTTTCCAAGGGGGATACCATTTCCAGGACCGTGAATTTTAGTTGTTCAACAGTGTGACCCATTTCTTTGAAATGTTGTGATAATGGCAATGTGGTTTCCCCAACATAAATCTTTCCACAAGGGCAGACTATCACATACAGTATACCACAAATTGGGACAGACAAGTGTGGTAACCTCTGATTAAAAATGTCTCACCTGTGTCAGGATGTGTAAACTCCTTCCCTTTTACATTGTTTACAATTCAGGCATGGATACATGCCATGATTACACTGGCCTAAAAATTTACTTTTTTGGATCTTTTCTTGTGGCTTAACGCCCGTTAGTTTAGATCCAATAGTTTTACCCCTTCTATACGATATCAATGGAGGAGAAATAAATTCTCGCACTGTGGGGTAAGCTTTATGCAGAATGTACCAATGTTTTTGTAGAATTGTATTTATTTGTCTATTTAAATTTCCATATTGTGTAACAAAAGTAATCCTGGGATTTTTGACTTCCTTAACTCGTTTGTGTTGTATAGTCCTTTCTGCTCTATCCAATATTTTAGAAGGGTAACCCCTCTGTCTAAATTTAGTTCTCATTTGTTTAATCTGTACATCCCTTACTGTGGGATCACTAACCAGTCTATGCACCCTTGTGAACTGGCTAATAGGTATAGAATTTTTAGTATGTATTGGATGATTACTTTTAAAGTGCAATAACTGATTCCGATCAGTCGGCTTAGAGTACAATTTTGTCTGTAGGCCCCCCCTCTCTGTATACCAATACATCTAGGAATGAAATTGTCAGGCTCTGCTGGGATTCGAGCCAGGCACCTTTAGGTTTCTGGCTCGATACTCTATCCATTAGGCCAGGAGAGCAGCCGATAAGGCT
>CM044448.1:53373873-53459884 GCA_024363595.1 Xenopus borealis
ACTATATGACATAGAAAATTGAATAGCCTGATGGCACCCATTGAGACCAACGTGGAACCACAATAGGGACTCAACGTCACCCCACCATATCACAAAAATATCATCGATGTATCTCCACCAGGCCACACAGTGATCCTGTGTATATATATAAACACAGACGAGCAACTAATATGGAACAGTGAGATCTGTGAATACATCTTCTCCCCCCCCCATGCGTTGCTGCATGCTTTTTGGTTGTGATTCTAGCTATCTTTAAATCAGAGCCTTCTGTCCCAGTGGTCATTGATATATATATATTATATAGTTTTATAAAATATGTCTGGGGCCAATAAACCTAAACATCAGATACATTTTTTTGTTTTACTTCATTCTTTAATATAAGATCACACTGTTCTTTTTATAGAATGAAAATATTACCTCTTTGCCTTGAATTATTGATTGTCTGTTTCGCCCTTCATAGTCAACTACTTCAATGTAGTCCAGATAGACATCTGCCCAGTAAACAAATTTATTAACAAGATCCAGAGTCATGGCTGTTGGCTGCTCAATGTTTGAAACAACTATCCTTGTCCTGTTCATTCCATCCAAGTCACACCTTTCAACTTTTGCAACATTCCCATAGTCTGTGAAGAAGAGTTTCCTGTAAAATAAGAAATATGTATGTGTGTAAGACTCAATTATAGGTTTATACTCTTGTTTATGGTCCCATACTACATTTCACACTATGACCTGAAGAACTGTTTGAATGATCATGGTAGACAATGTACTCCAATCAAGTATTGAATACATCCACAAGGCACTCTACAGATGAAGCCACTTGGATTTGTGTGTTAAATGAGTCATGACTCAGGGCTAATTGAAGAAACTGTGTTATCTAAAGTCATTTTAACTCATTTAATACATGTAACCTTATCATTATCATACCAAAGCACTATTGTTCACAATGATGAACACTTCAATTAGATGGGATGCCGTGACGCAATAATCTGTGTTAAATTCGACAAGTGTGAAGTCTGAGTTTAGTTATTCTGTGTCAACCACACAATCCAAAGTGGCTTCATCTGTATATGGCAGATAATTCTGTTGGTTTTGAAACCAGTACCTTAGTTGAGATTCATGGAAAGTCATACCTACATTACTTCTGTTTTCATTGAATACCCGAGATGCTAATGCTCACAATTGTTTTTTTAAGAAAAGTTAGGGGGGGGCGTGCTTAATATGTATGTGTTACTATACAAACTAGAAAGATTGTTCAATATAAACTTTACTTTGCTGCTTCATCTTAATAGGGAATGCATACTTACAATACAAAAGCAAGCAAAACAGTGAATAACAGAATGGAATGCTACAAATCAAACTCTGCTTACTTAGTAATAAAACAAGTCCAGGGTTGTGTAGGTGACACAGTAATATATTACAGCAATGATCAGATAACAGATTGGTTTGGTGCTTGTTTCAGCAGATAGTAGTAGTTTCTGTTCATTATTTATAAGTCAAGAGAGTCAAGCTTTACTGAACATATTTATGTTGAGCATATTTATGTTTTCAAGCACTGTGCCCAGAAATTTGTTTCACAATTTTAGATATTCACCTTTGGTAGCTGAGATGATAATACAATAAGGGAAAATGACCCAGCGCTTGAGTCTAGGGCATTACTGCACTATGCACCTTGCCACCAATTAAAAATACAGCACAAGGAGCAATGCGTAGCACTGGTGGGTGCAAGGCAATCCTATCATTACCCCTGTCAAGAATCCCTAACTTGTGCACATAAATAAGAGATGTGCAGGTTACAGGGAAGAAAGTTGGACAACCACGTTACTCTCCCAGTCTTCTTCTTATGAATTTGTACTCCTTCCCCACAAACACAGGTCTTTGCACTATATTCTGGAGTTCATTAACCACAGGCACTTGCGGTGAAGGAAAGGTGTAAAGTACATAATGACAAACCTAAGTCACGCTATTTTATGTATGCTGAACTATAAACTTTAATCTGTTTAACTAAAGTGAGATGTGGAGGCTTATTATAAAAAGTGCAAACAAAAAAAGTGCTGAACGATTATTTTTGTTTTTACTTGAACAACATTCAATTAATTATAATAATTTGCAGATATTATACAAAATTCAATAGACAATGGGTTGCATTGCAGATCTAGCTTTCACACTGTGAAATTTAGAACCTAACAACCACATTTCCTTAAATGAAAACAAACCTCTTGTCCATGTCCAAATTAATCATAACACAAGAAAATCATGGCTTTGCTCTAGCTCTCTGTCTACAAATATTTAGAGATTGAGGACTGTATTGATGCATTTTGTGCACATCATACAAAAACCTTCACTTTTCATTTTAAAAGGAAAAGGGGTGTTTGGTTTGTAACAGTTATTAATTATTTCTGGTTCTGATAGTGTTACTATCTTTTGATGAAATTACTGAGTTATTATTATTTCATAAGTTACCAGACGACTTGCTCTGAAATTGTTGCTATATATTTTTTTATTTTTCCTTTTTTTTTTTTTCCTTTCATTCAATGGTTTTTATTTTTCCTTCAAGTGAGGAGAGGGATACAGAAAGAAGAAAAAGGGGGGGAACAATAAAAAAAAGATTGGTAGATATAACATATTAGAAGGGGAATAGATAGCGCTACACATTATTTACACATGGACAAAAGCAATAATTATCGGGTTCTTTCTTACCAACTAATCTTGAAGGCTGACAAGAATTCTGTTTGTATACTGGTGATACTGTTAGTATGCTTGAAGCCTGACTCTATAGTTCTATTTAGGTATATCCTTTAATGATATAAAAAATGAATATAGTTGCAGACAACAATTTAGGCAAGTGTAGTTTTATTCAACTAATGTAGGGTCACAGACCGAAATAACAAATTAGGAACACAGAGCTTGATTTCCATCTGCGGTGCCCCAAGGCCTCCTGGTCCTAGCACCCACCGACCATACATGTATGTGCCATTGACCACCACTATTAGTATTTACAAATATTATGTTCCAGGCCAACATTCCTTAATTTAACCAGTAACCTTCTGTGTGGCACTGAATCAAATGCTTTAGCGAAGTATAAATAAATCACATCCATAGCCATCCCAGAATCCAGGTCTCGCAAGATCTATTACACATAAAACCATGCTGGCAAAAATTCATCATATTGTTATTTGCTATGAACTATCCTATCCTTTATTAATCCTTCGAAAAGCTTTCCTACCACTGACATCAGACTAACTAGCCTTTAGTTTTGAGGCTGAAAATGGGATCCCTTTTTGAAAAGCGGCACCACATTAGCTATTCGCCAGTCTCTCTGCACCATGCCAGACCTCAATAAATCCTGAAAAATGAAGTAGAGAGGTTTGACAATCACAGAGCTAAGCTCATTAATTACCCTGGGATGAATCCCACCTGGCCCTGGACCTTTGTTTATCCTAAAATGTGCTAGTCTATTTTGAATTTCAGCATGTGTGAACCATGCATCATTAGTATTATTAGAATTGGGACTTTTAAGGAAACCTTCATTATCTGGTTCCTCATTTGTGTAGACAGACAAAAAGAATGCATTCAGAATCTGAGCTTTTTGCTTGTTCTCACCAACCAGCTGACCCCCTTCCTGTTTAATTTTTTACTATTAATATATTTAAAAAATTATTTTGGATTCTTTTTACTGTTTATTGCTAAATCCTTTTCCATATCGATTTTAGCTTGCCTGATTTGGCTGTCCCAGCTAACTTGAAAGCCTTAAAAGCATGTCTTTTCTTACCCACCTCAACAAGGTTTTGCTTTGCAACAACGTTCTTTGCTTACACGTGGAATATACTGACATGTATATTTATTAAGCAGCATTTTAAAGAATTCCCATTTTTGTACAGTGATTAACCCTGTGAAAAGTATTTCCCACTTAATATGTTGCAGAGATGCCTTTATACTGTCAAAGTTTGCATGCCTGAAATTCAGTGTTTTAGTTACTCCCTTATAGAGTTGCCTCTGCAACAGAATCTCAAAGGAGATCATGTTATGATCACTATTTCCTAAATACTCACCCACACAAATGCTAGAGATGAGTTCAATATTATTAATTATTACAAGATCCAAAAGAGAGTTATTCCTAGTAGGTTCTTGAACGAGCAGGGATAAAAAGTTGTCATTTAGCATATTTACAAAGCTACTAGCTTTATCTGTCTTGGCAACCCCATTACCCCAGTCAATGTCCGGATAATTGAAGTCACCCATAATAATAACTTTACCTAGTTGCGAAGCCGCTTCTATTTGTAAAAGTAGTTGGGCTTCATACTAGTCACTTATATGAGGTGGTTTATAGCATACACCAATGAAAATTTTCTTTGTAACCTTATGCCCAGTCGAAATCTCTACTCAGAGGGATTCCACACCCTCACTAGTGCCCGTAATGATTATTTCTTTAGTGCATGGCTTTAATTCAGTTTTTACACACAAACACACTCCTCCCCCCTTTCTAATCCATCTGTCCCTCCTTAAAAGCGGGTAACCACTTAAATTCACAGTCCAGTCACATGTTTCATCCCACCAGGTCTCATTGATACCAATTATATCATAATTTTTAGAGCATGCAACTAATTCTAGGTCTCCCATTTTACCTGACAAACTTCGTGCATTTGCCAGCATACAGAGGAGGTTACTAAATTTACTTTTATTACTACCTTAAATGTACATTATATGCCAAGTTAGTATTAGTCTGTTTTCCTTGTAACAGAGGGACCTCCTTATCTGGTAAACTGTATGCCCCCCCTCACTCCTCCCCCATGACCACTTACTAATCCCACTGCCCCTTCTACCCTAGCTTCCCCATAATTCCTTCTCTCACCCACCCCCACTTGCCTAGTTTAAAAACTCCTCCAACCTCTTGGCCATTCTTTCCCCTAGCACAGTGGACCCCCTTCCATTGAGGTGCAATCCATGATGACTGTATAGGATGTACCCCAAGAAAAAAATTAGCCCAGTGCTCTAGGAACCCAAACCCTTCCTTCCTACACAAAGACTTGAGCCACACATTTAACTTACTAAGCTCCTGTGCTGTTAAAACTGGTCTGTTTGCTTCAGAAACACTACTATAGTTCATATAAACAAGCTGCTGAGTAGCAATGGCGGAAATTGAAAAATGGCTACATGGCACAGGATAAGTAATGTATAACAGATAACATTATGTTTTGTAGAGTTTATCTGCTGGCCATAGATGCAGCTTGTTTGGTAATTACCCTTCTCCTTGGACTATTTTGTGATTCTGTTTTACCGTTTGGCTTACAGTTCAGGGCTTTATTCATCGTTAATCTTAATGTTGTATGACTGTACCCTCACCCTAGCAGGCGGTCATGGGCTTCTTTTAGCTGTTTATCACGACACTTCTTATTTGAGTTATTACTGATTACTTTCAGAGAGTGTCTTTTAAATAATAAGTTAACATTTGTACAGGTTACTGTAAGTAATGATCAATGAAAATACTACAGAAATAAAACAAACCGTTTCTTGAGGACAGTAAAAAATTGGACATATGGGAAATTATGGTAATAGAAAACTATAAGTATCTCTAGAGATCCAATGGAGGTCTAATGCTTGATTTAAAGTTTCCATCAAAATTCTTTTGAATTCATTAACAGGATAACCACATTATTTTTGATATATTTTGATGTAATTTAATTGTCCCATAACCTCATTGTGATAGTCATTATAATCCAAGATAACCAGTCTTTGTCCGCATCTCTGATAATGATTGAATGATCCTGCTTGAGGGTGAATATTGCCAAACGTTCCTCTTTGGTTAAATATAAATGTCCCTTATTTACTTTGCCCAGTCTCTTGTTTGTTTCAAATTCAATGGTTTGCAGAAAATATTTAATACTAACATTATTTGAAAAAGGATCACAGTTATTTTTAAGTTTCCATTTATTAGATATAGCATCTGGATTAGAATCACCAAATTCCTCTAATAGTCATAATTTACATCCCAATTTTTATTGTTCTGTACACCAATCAAATTCTTGGGAACAAAACTAGCTCCTTTGGAAAGCAGAGAAAACTCACCATTTGAGAGCCTATGATGCGAGAGGTTGAAAATAGGTATCAGGGCTGACTGCGTGGTGGATGGCTTCCTCCTCTTTGACCTGAGGGACTGAATATAGGTGCTGTTACCAGACGTTCCTGCGAGGGTGGCGGGTCGGAAAAAAGAACCCATTGTCTTGTTATAATCTGTGTTTGAATTTGCGGGGCATCGGCTGCATTTGTTATATTCACCTCAGTGTCAAATCCGGAGTCACCAGAAGTGACATCACTGTTGAAGGTCAGTTGACATCCTGTGACCAATTTAAGCATCGCTGTCTGAGATCACCTCCTCCATTAAGCCAACATTAGACTCTGTGATGGCTGTAATCTTCATCCACATTGCGCATTTTGTCTTTTTAAAATTTTAATAAATCCATTCTGTAGCTGTTCACTGTTCTTTTTAAGGTATTAAGAATTTTCATGTTAAATACTGTATGTATGTATGTATGTGTATATATATATATATATATATATATATATATATATACTGCATCTGTGGATATATATCTTTACATAAGTATTTGTGGTACAGGTTTTTCCATTTTTCCATATACAAACTAACTTGTTCAAGTTTTTGCATTTTCAAGCAAATATGTTAAAAAAAAAAGTTTTTCCAAGAATTTTTCCAATTAAACTTTTTCTCATTTCAAAAGTGAATAAAAAGCCCTCTAATTTAATTTATTCATGTGACAGGATCAATCAGGTTTTTTTTTTAGAAACTTTATAAAAAGTAACAATGTTCCTCTGCTTCTGTGCTGTCTCCAGAATGTTAACTTGCAAACACAAACAGATAGAAGATCGGAGATTCAGACAATTCATTATTAACTTGACTGGTAGGGTATGTACTATTTTACTTTTCTTAATAGGCGTGTACACTCTACACACGTGTTTTTCTTTTAAGAGCATAGAAAAGTAAAATAGTGTCTACGTGCCCTACCAGAAGTTATAGAGAATGTTTCTCTAGGATCTATACATTCCTTCCTAAAGGGAGGATAAATATTCTTTCACATTTGAAATAAAATGATTACAGCTTTGAAACTAATCCAGCAAACTGCCTCCCTCAACAATTATCATATTTATTTTCTTTACTTTGCTATTCTGTCTAAATATAATTCAGTACACTTTAAGTTAAGCTGTATAATCAGCTTGAAAAATGTGGCCTTTTCCAGAGCCAAATAGAGAAGGGTTTTTTTCTGTTTGTGCTTTAAAGATAACATATTGAATCCTTTCTAACTGAAGTCTAGTGCTAGCTACATTAACACATTTAAACTGTATGGAATTAAATAATCATTTGCTATAGCACATCTCCATTTGAGTTCAGCCATGTTTAAAGGAGTGTGCAAAATGAATAAAGCACAAGAATAATAGCAATTGTGGGTTCAGGTTTAGTAGTTATTAATTATTCCCATTAAATTGAAGAGATATTTGAAACTCTGCAAAGAGTAAAAGAGAGTTCAATGTTATGCGCATTCAAGTTACATTAAAGTGTAGAACTCAATAAAACAATAGTGTCATTATCCTGGTGCTCATATGGTTGTCTCTATTCTCCTCTCTAGATTGACATTGTGACAGTCCATAGAGCTCATTTATAATAAATAAATGGTAAGACACAAAGTGCAAAATACTCCTATAAATTCTGCCTTTACATGGTACAGAGCTCCCTTTGATGTTGTCTATCAAAGGTCCACCTTCCACCCTTGTGTGCACTGGACCATAATTTTCAAACCAGGATAGCCTTTTCCTCTTCAGCACCTGGAGCCACATTTTGTAGAATATTCAATTACTTTGCAATTCTGGGATGCTAAAGTGTATGTAGTAAATACAATAATCAAATGTGACTTCTTGGTAATCTAGTTGATGAGCCTTATTGTCATGTTATTACATTATTTGTAATAAATGGATTTATGTTAAATGTGCCCATATCTTTTAAAGGTGGCTTTTTATCAGAGTACATGGTTTTTAGAAATGGTGCAGAACTTGAAATGAAGCCATTGCTGACAGTTCCAGTGAGCTTACGTTGCTAATTTATACATATTTTTTTTTTATATCCAAATTGGCCATGAATGATTCCCATTCACCTTGATAAAACTGTAGCAATAGGAGCAATGTAGAAGATAGACAAACAGGAAATGTTCCATGCATTAATCAATGAAGCTAAGATTAAGAACCATTGTTATAACAATACAATCAGCAGCAGTCATTTCAGTTTTATTGAGCACAAAATCACATTTGTAGGCTGCAGCAGTAAGGTGGTGCTGTGAAGCAGTTCTGGTTTCAATAAATGAAACCCATTTTGTTGAATGAATGTTCAGCAACATTAAATGTATATTTCTTGATTTATAGAAATGCCCTTACCCCCTCCCTTGCACTACACAATAGGCATAGATTCTTAAGTCTCATAATGCAGACTTGTTGGAAATTTTTATTAATATCAAAAAGTCTATGGGCTGCAACATTACAGGTATCTGGGGCACACAGAGAAAACCGTGATGTATGTAAATCCTCTAAACAGTGAGCTTTAATCTCAAAACAGAGGCTCTGCGTAGATAAGTGGCGGTGCTATTAAATAATTCTTACTTAGCAATTAATCCCAAGAAAAGAGCAGAAACCAGATACTAATTATTCTTAGGAATAATCATATATTCAGATATGAGTACCTAAATGTAGGACTAACCTTTTGGTGGTAGAAACAAAATTATAGAGCTTAAATTAATAGAATAGTGGAATTAAATAGTTTTCTTATTTACTTTATGGTCAGGTATATTTTAAATGTTAAATAGATTTGCAGAAAACATCTTAAATGTATTTATAATAATTGTAATTACTATTATTAGTTGTAGTGGTAGTATTAAACTACCATTTACAAGTGACAAAGTGCACCCTTAGATCTAATTTTAACAGGGGCTATTGCTTTCTGCATGATGCGCCAGATTACAAATCTGATGCTTTGAGCAGAGAGCAGTGTCTGGAGACACAACCCAGCCCTGTCCTCTCCATCTGCCTATGGACACAAAGGCATGCAGTTATTTGAACAATGTACCACACAATAGGCAAAGTACAAAAAAGTCAGATTGCAACTTTTTTTTATAATTTTGCACACTACATGGGGTATTGTGAATGCTCCTTTATAGGTCAGTGCAAAGTTGTTCTTTTTGGCCACCACTGCCATCTGCTAGTGGACAAAGTGCCGCTCTCTGTTTGTCATCACTCTTAATACTAGGTTATTTAAATGCCCCAATGGAAACAAATGAAGTAATGAATTGCTTGGGTAGCTGTAGAAAATCCCCAATTCACCGACCACATTAGCGGTCGGGTGGTACCCTTTCTGGGTGCAAAGACTTTTATTCTTACCTGGTTGATTCACCTTCTGAACCAACATAATGTCTAGTACATTATTCCCAGTGTTCTTGGAAGGTGGTAAAGCAATTAAGGGAGGTATGTGTAGGCATACTCTGTCTGCCTGACCAGTAAGGTTCTAGTACAGTGCTCCCCAATCAGTGGCTTGTGAGAAACCGGTTGCTCACCAACCCCTTGGATGATGCTCTCAGTGGCCTCAAAGCAGGTGCTTATCTTTGAATTCTTGCTTAGAGGCAAGTTTTGTTTTTGTAAAAACCACTGCCTTAAAGATGCTCCTGTATGATGCCTTCCATGTTGCCTTCCACATCGGAACAAGCCAATCACAGCCCTTATTTGGCATTCCCAAGAACGTTTTCAGGTTTGTGTTGCAACCCAACTCTTTTTACATTAAAACAAGGTTGGGGAACCCCTGTTGTACCAAAGTAGTAACTACAGATGCAGTCACTTGGATTTGTAAGATAAATGCGTCGTGACTCAGAGCTAATTGAAGAAACTGTGTTATTTAAAGTTATCTTAACTCATTTAATGCATTTAACCTTTTCATTAGCATACCAATGGTGAACTCTTTAATTGGATGGGATGCTGTGACACAATATTCTGTGCTAAGTGGGATAAATGGGTTGGATGAGTTAAGTCACGACGCATTTAACTTACAAATCCTGCATCTGTATGAGTAGTGACAGATGGAGCATTTTGAAACTAATGCATGCCGATCTCCCCTATGTATGTTTCAAACATGTATAGTGTCAATTCCTGAGAGATGGACAAGGAGTAATTTTCCACAAAGTAAATATTTAATGCAATATTTAAATTAAATTGTTGTTTAGCATAAATAGAATATCAGACCTTAATGATGATCAATTTACAGTTATTCAAATATTACATTAGTGTTGGATTTACGCAAAATTTTTTGTGCAATTAACCTTTGACATATTTAGTTGCAATGTGTATCCGTACCAAACCACTATGTAACACTAGTTAAATAATCAGTACATAGTAAATAGGCATGCATTCCATCATACATACTGCCAGAGAGAAGCCTGACTTAAAACACATCACACAATATTTATACTGACATGATCTTGTTTTTCTAGTTGAAGTTGCATTAGAATAGTTCTATGCAACATTTGCAGAACATTACAGATGAACATCAGCCATAGGCGGAGGGTGATTTTTTTGTTTGGGTAAGCTAAGTCTAATGTTACTTCAACAGTTTTTTCAACAGTGATTTTCTGCTGGCAGAAACAGCTGATTCAATCCTATATTATATGCATTGGCAACAGTTGTAATTCACGTCCGAGCACACAGGGAGGATTTTTGTCTAAAAATGCACTACAATCTGAAATCTGTCCCATACATGGTCTGACTTAAAAGCTACTAACTGATGGGACCACATGCTGCATATGAAGCCCAGAATATTTTGAAAATAATATGCATAGCACTCTCTTAGTATCAAAAAAGTTTAGTTCATTCACATTACTGGAAATCAGGGCCAATGATTGGCTTGTTTAACATTAAAGAATGTTTATTTGTCTACTTTCACATAAAACAGAAGGGATATGTTAATTGTAATTTATGGGAGATTGTATATATACAAAGTATAATGCAGATGTATTTTGGTCCCCTCACAAAAACAGTAGCTGCCCTTTTACTGCAGTTTCAAAGTAATACAATATAATAGTACATGAGGTTGAGAAAAAACTTGCATTCAACCATCAACACAACATTTGTGTGTAAGTGAAAGTAATCAAACTCATCTATTAGCTGATAGAAAAGTGAATTGAATCGATACAATAGTTTCTAATATTCCTCATATACTGCTAATAAATACTTTAACTAATTGTATCAACTAATTGTAGCAAATTGTTACAGTTCAGATGCTCCTGGATCTCTGAGCTGCCAGACTGAAACCCCAGATGAAGGAACATTACATTTTAAACTTCAATTTTGGGAAAAGTCTTGATTTCTGTTGAAAATCTGAAAAATAAAAAAAGTGTTTGGAAGGTGAACATCTCCTTTAAGGAAACGGTCACCAATATCCAAACACAATGGTTCCATTGAACTATTCAAATAGGCAGGTCTGGACTGAGAATCAAAATAGGACCTGAAGATGTGTCAAAAGTATTTTGGTAGGTGCAAAATGAGCCACAGATTCAAAAGGCTGGTTGATGACACCAAACAGAAATTAGTTTGTAGGAATAGCACTGGTGATGTAATTATTCTGAGTTGTAGTCCACAGAAAATACATGTTATAGAGGGGGGAAATAAGATACACATATATACAAGGTGAATAAAAAATATGAATGATTTATCAATAAGAACAATGTAGATGATATTTAGATATCAATTTACACTGGTAGAAAGATTATTCCTCCATCAGATAAGAAAGATTTTATTTACTATAACTAAGGTACAAGGAGGCCAATAAATAATGCAAAAAAGCTAAAATTTTATATTATCAGAGGGGGGTCAGCTGGTTGATGAGAACAAGCAAAAAGCTCAAATTCTGAATGCATACTTTTCGTCTGTCTACACAAATGAGGAACCAGCTAATGAAGGTTTCCTTATTAATAGTCCCAATTCTAATAATACATCTAATGATGCATGGTTCACACATGCTGAAATTCAAAAGAGACTAGAACATGTTAAGATAAACAAAGCTCCAGGGCCAGATGGGATTCATCCCAGGGTAATTAACGAGCTTAGCTCTGTGATTGCTAAACCTCTCTATTTATTTTTTCAGGATTCATTGAGGTCTGGCATGGTGCAGTGAGACTGGCGAATAGCTAATGTGATGCCGCTATTCAAAAAGGGATACCATTCTCTGTCTCAAAACTAGAGGCTAGTTAGTCTGACGTTGGTGGTAGGAAAGCTTTTCGAGGGATTACTAAAAGATAGGATACTGGAATTCATAGCAAATAACAATACTATGAGTTTGTGGCAGCATGGTTATATGCGTAATAGATCTTGCCAGACTAACTTAATTTCATTTTCTGAGAAGGTAAGCAGGGACCTCGATTCTGGAATGGCTGTGGATGTGATTTACTTAGACTTCACTAAAGCATTTGATACAGTGCCACACAGAAGGTTACTGGTTAAATTAAGGAATGTTGGCCTGGAACATAGTATTCGTAACTGGATAGAGAACTGGCTAAAAGGGAGACTACAAAGAGTGGTGGTAAATGGAACATTTTCTAATTGGACCAGTGTTGTTAGTGGGGTACCGCAGGGCTCTGTACTGGGTCCCTTGCTTTTAAACTTGTTTATCAATGACCTGGATGTGGGCATTGAAAGTACGGTTTCTATTTTTGCAGATACTCAATTGTGCAGAACTATAGTTTACATGCAGGATGCTGCCACTTTGCAGAGTGATTTATCTAATTTGGGAAACTGGGCAGCAAACTGAAAAATGAGGTTCAATATTGATAAATGCAAGGTTATGCACTTTGGAAAAAATAATAAAAATGCAAGTTTTACACTAAATGGCAGTGTGTTGGGAGTTTCCTTAAGTGAGAAGGATCTTGGGGTTTTTATAGATAACAAGTTGTCTAATTCTGGGCAGTGTCATTCTGTAGCTACTAAAGCAAATAGGGTTGTTCTGTCCTGCATAAAAAAGGGAATAAACTTAAGGGATGAAAACATAATTATGCCTCTTTATAGATCCCTATTAAGACCTCATCTGGAATATGCAGTGCAGTTTTGGACTCCAGTCCTTAGGAGGGATGTAAATGAGCTGTAGAGAGAGCAGAGACGTGCAACAAAACTGGTTAGAGGAATGGAAGAGTTAAATTATGAGTGTAGACAAATACATTAGTGGACATTATAGACAAATATCAGGAGACCTTTTTACCCATAAAGAGGATCACTGCACCAGAGGCCACCCCTCAGACTAGAAGAAAAGGACTTTCATTTGAAGCAGCGTAGGTGGTTCTTCACAGTGAGGACAGTGAGGTTGTGTAATGCACTGCCGGGTTATGTTGTGATGGCTGATTCTGTTGATGCTTTCAAAAGGGCTTGGATTATTTTTTGGACAGACAATATCAAAAGCTATTTTGATACTAAACTCTACTGTTAGTATAGCTATGGGCATATATGGTTTGTCTAAAAGAGTGGAGGGGTGATGAATGGACTTTGTCTTTTTTCAACCCAATTTAACTATGTAACTATGTAACAACATTCCCAACCAAAAGAAGGATTGGTGGCTTCATTAAAGTAGTATGACTTTCCAGAGAAAAAGTCAAACACAATATACACAGTATATTACTATTAATCAATCAGTACTGATCCAGTCAACTATGCAGTTTTGGAGTCAGAATGGTATAGTGATGAAGTTTAACATATGTTTTGCTTCAGTTTCACATACCAAAATAGGAGTCAGCATTCCTTTCTAAGCCTCAGATATACAGGGACAGAGACAAAAAAAATTACTGGTTGCTTTAGATTGGTGGCTAATAAATAAAGATAGAAACTATATAAGTAGTATGAACCGCAACATTTTTGGGGTAATTGCATGAACTTTTTTTTAATTTCCCTACAGAAGTAATGATAATTGCATATATAAACTTTCTTTATAAAAGCTTATAGTCATATTTATAAAGCTTTATCAGACTTTTTGCTCAATAATTATTTTGCTTTCCTGGTAGACAAAATATTTGTCAGATACCTCCATAACCTTGATATTTTATAAAAGATGACCTATGCAGAATTAAATGTCAGCCACAGACGGCATTGTAATAGTTGTCTCATCAATCTCATAGGCTAATGCTACAACATAATTATAAAACATATCAGCATAACAAGCCCCAGTTTGCATGAATAAGTTTTAGAAGTTGCATATGTTCACTGAGCATTAAATTAGTGGCTGCTTTGTTTCTTGTAGTTCTACAGCTACCAACATCTCAAAATCATTTACATTCATTGCCCCTTTTTGATAGTGTAAATAAGCCAGTTTGAAATTCACTGATTTAATCTGCTTTAGACATAAAAGCATACAAACCTGAACTACAGATGCAGCCACTTGGATTTGTGTGTTAAATGTGTTGTGACTCAGGGTTAATTGAAGAAACTGTGTTATCTAAAGTTATCTTAACTCATTTAATGCATTTAACCTTTTCATTAGTATACCAAAGCACCATTGTTTCCAACTCTTTAATTGGATGGGATGCTGTGACACAATATTCTGTGTTAAGTGAGTTAAATGGGATATCTGAGTTAAGTTATTCTGTGTCAAACACACAATCCAAAGTGGCTTCATCTGTACAGTTATTGTTGACAAATGATTACAACTGATTCTGTTGTCCTTTATACACTCAACTGTATAGAGTAGAAGTATGAATGCATATCATAATTTAATTATTTAATATATTGTTTCATTTTAAATGTCATAAAGCATTGAGGGGCTTGATTAATATGTATCCTTTTCCCCAAATGTATACATTTATTTCCTTTTCTTTTATTTATGGCTTGTTTATTAATATTTGTTTCTGTTTGTTTTCATTAATTTCTTTTTTAGCTTGAAAGACTTTGAGAATATATGTCTAAGAAGGTCATTACAGAAGGTTGAAATATGATTATATTTGTTCTTTTAAGACCTAGAGCTTTGCGGTTTCCCATCAGTCATATGTAGAAAGCTGTTAAAAGAGTAAGCTTTTCTACATCTTTCCAAATAAATTGACTTCTCTCATGCCCAGATCAGTCATTTACTTATATAAGGTGACTGATATTTGCTGGAAAAGATGGCATCACAATTCACTCCCATTAAGTCTCTTTTGTAGTCCATATGACAATAGGGTTTAGATATTCTCATAGCTGTGAATATAATAATGTTCTGCAGGATATAGACTACCATGGTGACTGCACTTATTGAAAGTGGCAAGAGGCAAATATCTAAAATCACATTTAAAAAGTACAAATTGAATGCAATCCTTTAAAAAAATGTATCATGCACGGCCATTCATTCAAACCAATGTCAGATAATGGAAAATTAGTATGTACATTAGAGTAATTTATGAACATGACCAAAATTGCTGTTGTACTAAATGTACAAAATTGTCAAGTATATTGATGCTATTCATTAAGCCTACTTGTGTCCAAACAACCTTTTGCACTTCTGTACAGTTGTACCATGGACCATAACATCTGTTTTGCCTCTTCAGCTGAATTGTGCACAAATGTGTCTACTTATACAAGGGAGCCCTTGAGCTTCTGCCAACCTGAACATTGTGGTAATTTTAGGATTCACAAAGCAAATTGTTTTAATAGTTCTATCATAAAATCATGTACAACCATAATTCTAACAGCGGTCGTAACACAATCCTGACTCCACAGGTATGCACAGGTGTGTTTATTTTTACTAATCGGGTGCATTTACCGTGCATGCCCCTCTCTGTTTGTATTTTGTAATAAAATTCACAAAGAGCAGAACACACCTTTTGCACTGTTATATTCTTTGTTAGACTTTTATTGTAATGAAAATCTTAATTGTGCATTGTAATGCTCTAACACCTGCTCTAGAGTTTCCCTAAATATTTTGTATTTTTTTTTTTAATTGTATTACATACACTGCGAACATTCATAAAAGCAATTTAGTCTCAAAATTAGCGAGGACTTCATTGTGGTCTTTAATCATTAAAAATGGTGCAAACAGGGTCCCTAATATTCGCAAATATTCTAATTTGGCCTCTTCGATCATGGAATACTGAATTATTGAATAATCGGATATTTGATAATTCGATCATTCGATGATCGAAGGAATCAAAATTTAAAAAATATTTGACTGCCTACTTCGCCAGATTGAACCTACCGAATTGCAATAGAAGCCTTTGGGAACCCCCCATAGGCTTCTGAGACTAAGCACTGCTCGAATATCATTCATTCGATCGAAGCATTCGATCGTTTGAATAGTACAAATTTTTCGGATGCTCGAAGGAAATGTTTAGATTTTTTTTCGTGAAATTGAATGATCGGTATCCGAATGAACAAATTCATAGAGAAATCGAATAGTGAATAAAATGATAGCCTAAAACAATTCGATAAGCATTCAATGGTCGAATGCTTATTGAATTTCGAGGAAGATCGAGCAAATTTTCGGGAATAATAGTACATTTGCCCCTAAAAGTAATGTGATATGTCATGCCTTTACAAAAACTGACTCCTGCACCCCTGGTTAAATGTAAGTCCTTTATCTCAGCAAAGAGTTTTGTTTTTTTCAGTCCCACTTGATATGTCCATAATAAATAGGAATTCTAAAAATATAGACTTTTTTTATAAATTCTCTTTTCCTCATTCTACTTTTCTGAAGATATTTATCCAAAGGTATCTACAGTGTTTAGTGTAAAAAAAAAAAAGGTGGATGGAGGATAATGCAGTGTTCAGGCCAACGCTTCACACTTAACTTGAATCAAAGCCAAGCAGAATTTCTTGTTTAACAGATTCCTTTGTAGAATTCAAGTTGGGGTGATTATGTCAAATCATGCTCAAGGGAATTTTGTTTTATTTCTACTTCTTTTATTAATAAACTTTATTATACAATACCTTAAATGTTAAAGGCAAGCAACATTATTCACTTTGTTCATTCATTTCTGTACCAGCACAAACCAGACATTTCAGCTTTTTGAATAAGACAAAGCTTAAGACATCAGTACCCATTAGATCATTTCCCTATTACTGGGCTTTTTGGTTCCACCTTTCTGCATTTAGATAGAGGAAACAGAATAAGTGGATACAATAAGCTGTGATAATAGAAAATGGTTGTTTGCACGTATGTTTTATTTATGAACTTGTAGTTGTTATTAATATTTAACTTTATTTGCAATACCAGTTTAACATGCAACTTTGGAAAATTCTAAAATAAAATTGTGTGCATAAACCTCATGACATGTCTGACCTCACATTAAAACAATCAGAAGAAAAGTTTGGCATGGTGCACACATGAAATTAATGTTAAGCTGGGCACACATTCAACAATTTCTCTGCCAATTTATATCTGTGTGGCCTGTGCAATTACTTGTGTGATTTAGCCAATCAACTCCTCATATGTTCACATTAAAGTCAGAATCCAAAACTGCATGATTCACATGGTACAGTTCCAATTTCTAAATTTATCTCTGAAAATGTATGCAGACAAAAACAGCCTTTAAGCCTCTGGGAAGGTTTTTCAGGTGTGGGAACTTTGTTGGCGGCATATGAACAGTTTGTGCCCTTAAATTGGATTATTTGGCCTGGCTGACAGATGTTTAATAGGACTTAGGTCAGCACTTTGCACCAATTTTTGTTTGAAATAAAGCACTTTGCACAGATAGTATTGAGTTTGGTGCATGACCACATTATTTGAGCCATGTTAAATGATTGATAAGTAAGACTGTCATTAGAAACTTTGTTGCCTTGGTAATTAAGCTTGTGATGTCTAACTTAGAGTGATAGGGGGAGCAAGATATGTTTTAAGAATAGCACATATAAGTTATTTTAAATTCCATAACATTTAGGGGCAGATTTACTAATTTTTTTAAAGGCTATATTCAATAGAAAATTGACCTGTTTTGATTGAATAGGTCCATTTTCGATCGAATAAAAATCGTTTGAATCGTTGGAAGAGACTGTACTTCAAAATTGGAATTTTCAAATTTTTTGAATTCAAATCGAATTTTGGGCAATTCGATAGTTGAAGTAGACTAAAATTACTTTGAAATTCAAATTTTTTTAATTTTAATTTTATTTGAATATTCACTTCGACCCTTAGTAAATGTGCCCCTTAGTGGCAGACCAATGCATAAACAAACATTTGAATTGTTGAATGCTTATCTAAGTATTCCTTCCAAACAAAATGAAAGAAGCCCCTTAGAATTCTAAAATAATTTAGTGCCAGGCATCAATGTTCTTTAAGGGCTCTTACACACAAGCGTTTTTACCTGTGCTCCCCTGCGTTCCGTTTTGCTGCATTCAGCCGCACAGGTATAGATGCACTCAATGCTTTTCAATGGGGCTGTACTCACACGAACGCATGTAAGCGCCGAACGCAGGAAAAATACAGCGTGTTGTGTCTGAACCTGCGTCCGGCGCATACATGCGTTCGTGTGAGTAAAGCCCCATCGAAAAGCATTGAGTGCGTCTATACCTGCTCTCCCATGCGGTTGAACGCAGCAAAACGGAACGCAGGGGAGCACAGGTAAAAACGCTTGTGTGTAAGAGCCCTAAGAATGTACAACAATATTAGTTACAATATCTAGATGTTAATAATACTAACAAATATAGTCTGGAAACTGAATGATATTTCACTGTCAACATATTCAGCTTTATTGGCATGCTAATTGTCTCTGGCTTCTGTGATCTGTTCCTCCTCCTGATGTGACTTGTTCTGACATAAACACAGCTATGTGTGAGACATTAGTACTGCAATATTCATGTATTGCATCTATAAAATGGAATTAACCCTCAAATTCGACCAATTGAATGTTGGTCAAATTTTAACCCTTCAAATTCAAAGGGTTTTAGTGAAATTCGATTGATCGAACGATCAAATAGGAAAAATTTGATCAATCGATTAAATAGTTTGAATCAAACAATTAAATAGTTCGAATCGAACGATTTGAACGATTTTAACCATTTGAACAAATTTTTTTTTATTAAATATAAAAATGCTGAAATAACCCTATGGGAGCTTCCCATAGGGTTATACAGCAATTTGGTAGGTTTAATCTGGCGAACTAGGGATTCAAATAAAAATTTAAAGGGCAAGTATGGTCGAATTATCTAATAGATTTTTATGCGAATCATTCAAATCATTCAAATTGATCTAATTTTTTTAATGAAAATTCAATCGAATTTTGAATCCTTACTGCAGGATCATTAGTAGATCACTATGTTGTCCGTAGAACTCACCTTGCGAGAAAAGCTCATACAACTGGCACATGAGAGTCATCAAAGAATTGTACGTACGTACTACGAGAACTATACTGGTGGACAGCAAAGGATGCTGATGTGGTAACTGCCATTCATTCTTGAGTTACTTTTCAGAATCATGACAAAACAACTATCACACATACACCAGCACTTCAGCCACTACCATGCCCTGATTCAGCATGGGAAAAACTGGCTATTGATATTGTAGGTCCTTTTGCAGATGCTCCCATAGACTGCAGATTTGCTATAACCTTGATAGACTATTACAGTATATGGCCTGAAATTGCATTTGTTTCTCATATAACATCAGCTACAGTAATAACATTTCTATCTACAGTCTTCAGCAGAGAAGGTAAACCAAAGGAGTTAATATCAGACAACGGACCACAGTTTGTTTCATCTGAGTTTGAGAGAGAGGAGTATTGTGCATAGAAAATCTTCAGTGTATTACCCACAAGCAAATGGAGAAATTGAGTGAATCACCCAAGTCTGAAAGAAGCACTACAGATACCAAATCTTACTGGGAAATCTTGGAAAGTATTTACAACAGAGTTCCTACATAACTACAGAGCAATGTGCCATGCAACAACCCAATCATCTCCAGCTGAATTATTAAATGGCTGACAGATACGAACTAAGCTACATGTTGCAGACATCAAACTTCTATATACAAAGAAAAATCTTTTTGCTGGCTCTAGCCCTTATATTAAATATTTTGTAATTAGAACAAAGAACCATTCTCAGTATTAACAATACTATAGCTCACCCAAAGAAAGGTGTAACCTGCGTGTAAAAACCCCAGGTCTTGCAACATCAAAACTCTGAAGATCACAGTATGTAATGTTTGTCAGAAGATTACGCACTCACCAAATCCGGTCTCTGGTCCGGGTGCTGTGCCCCGAGCCCATAGCTTAGGCGTTAAACCAATCGAAGAAAACGCACGCACTCCTGGAGATAAGCCTCATGTACGGCTAATCCAGATGTAATTTCCTTTAATTCAGTTTAAAAGTTTGTGACCATTTGTTAACACTTGTGCCTATGATTACATATCATTCGATATGAAACACATAAGGACGTTGGACTTTTACAAAATGGAATAAAGCTTATTTTTTACCTCACTGGTTGGCCGCAGGAGTGCGTCCGTTTTCTTCGATTGACATCAAACTTAAATACTGTTCCTACAAAATCATCTACTGTGGACAATTTCAAACTTCAACAAGCCAAATGCAAGGCTTATACTGATGTGGTGCAAGAGAAGTACACTTTAAGCCTGGATCTTTAGTCAGAATTAAGAAACCAGGAATACTGAAACAAGGACAATCTAAATTTACTACACCACTTAAAGTGAGACACCAGCGAGGACCATACGCATATGAACTATCTGATGGACATATATGGAATGCAAGTCATCTTGCTCCTGCTAGATATGACTTTGGAGAAGCTCCATTTGATGAAGGACATTTTCCTACTCCTAATGCCAGCTGCAATAGCCCTGAAGAAAGTGAGCCTATAAGGCATACTGAGAGAATCAGAAAGCTACCTGCATGGACCAAGGACTATGTTGTGAAGAATGTATATTATTGCTTTAAGATGCATTGTTGCTGTTTATTACATCTGCCCAAATGCATTCCTACTATAGGGGGAATTTATGGTGTTTCTACAAATGGCCTGCAGAGGTCACTGTGCACATGAGTTATGCTGTGTATACACAGTACTGTCTATACTGTTTAAAATGGATAGAGTTTATGTTACTGTTGTGTAATGGTTGCATGAACCTGCTAATAAAGCCCTGTTATACTCTGCTCATCCTCGGCTCATGAAAACACAACAATAACATAGCTCCTTCTTTCTCATTGAACTCTGCTATAGCATAAGATGGCTCTATTAGAGGGCCTGAGGTAGCCTCAGTACATGAATCCAAATGAAGCCCTAAGGTAACCAATCCTTCGTAAAACACTTAGTAAAGCTGGGGTGCAGAGCCCTATTAATGAGGCTTAGGAAGTAAACATATTTTGTCATAGGACCCCACCTAGGGGTATAAGATAATTAGAGTTAGTAAACAGGAGCTGTCCTGTGCTCCAGTTTTACCCAGACAATGCTCACCTAGTGGAGGGACCACTGCCTGAGTGGGACTCAGACTATTACTAGTGATGGGCAAATCTCCCCAGTTTCGCTTCGCGGAAATTCGCAGAAAAAACGAGTCGCGAAAACGACGCAACGCATCAAAAGCGTGCCGCGACTCATTGCTAAACGAGTCGGGGCACGTTTTTGACACGTCGCGTCAAAAACGTTGCGACTCGCTTTTTTCGGCTAATTTTCACCAGGTGAAATTTCGCTGGTGTTTCGCGACTTTATTCGCCAGCGGCGAATCACGGGAATTCGCCGCAAATTCGCCGCAAATTCGCCCCTGCCGAATAAATTCGCCCATCACTAGCTATTACGTATCCCTGAGAGATTTTCAATGGAGGGGAGTTATTTTACATTGGTGCCATTCTGGTGGTAGAACCTTTATGCTATCTTCTTGCTTACAAACAGGCTGCTGACTGGAAAAAGCAACTAAAAGCAAACAAATCAACTGAAAAGGATAAGCATTTGTTATTAACTGTTTTATAGTATGGTGTTATATTTAAATACTGTGGTTTAATTTTTTATAGTTTTTTTTCTCTCTTGGGTGCTAAATAGCAAAGTTTGATGTACTATTGTGCTCACAGCAAGTCTGTCACAACCTGCTTTACTTTGCATTTAGTTTTCCCTCAGTTTGAGGGGGTGGGGTTTGATTAGTTGCACCTGAACAGACTGGATAAATAGAACCCCTGGGACTCCAGTGGAGCTTGCTCTAGTGTTTGCTCTTTAAGTGGGTGATCTATAAGTGGAGTTGCAAACACAGGAGTTTCAAGCAGTCTGCCATATGTATGCAGATTTGGAACAAGAGATCCAAACTGCTTAGCTCTGTGGTGGCTGTGAGTAGTGATGGGCAAATAAATTCACCTGGCACAAAATTGTGGCAAATTTCTGTATTTTGCTGCCGGCGAATACATTTGCAACACATTTTTTTTGGATGTGGCATCAATTTGCGTTTTTCCCGATTTTTTGTGAAATGTCAGATTTTCATGAATTTTTCGTGAAATGTCCAATTTTCACAATTTTTTTGTTAAATCGTCCGATTTTCATGGATTTTTCATGAAAATGTCCAAAATTCACAAATTTTTTGTGTAACTTTCCAATTTCACAATTTTTGCTAAAATTTTTTGCCCCCGGAGAAATTCGCCCATCACTAATTATGAGCAAATTGCCACTTTGGAGACTTGAGTTAGAGCACTAGAGGAACAAATTGCAACACTGTGGTCAATTAACAATCTTGAAAGGAGTCTCTTGCTCACTGAGCAGGACCTAACAGGGTCAGCTAGTTTTGGGGGAGCAGAACAGCAGCAGAATGTTGAGGCATCTAGCTGGGTAAAAATCTAAGGGGAGCAATAGGCAAATGGAGCCTAATCCAGGGTTTATACATCCCAACAGATTTGCCAGATTGTGTGAAGATAGTGGGAGTAGATGAGGCTGTTTTTATGATGGCAAAAGCACAGAGTTTCTCAGGTAAAATGGGAAACCTAGAATTAATTGCATGCTTTTTTTTTAATATTTTTATTTATTAAACATTCACATGCATATACAATTGTGTACATTTTTCTTTTTTTAACAGTAGTGATTTTAGACATGTTTAAGTTTTAGTTTCTTTTTCAGTTTGTTATGACATTTATGTTCTCTGTAAATAGTTGTAACTGTATCCCGACCCCTCTTTATAAGTTTGTATCATGTGTGGGTACAATGCTTAAACTTATTGGAGGCCAACTGTTATTTTATACGGGTGTTAACATTCACTGATGCTTTAACCATTATTGTATTGCATGTACAAGAACATTCATATTGAACCATAAACTTATATAAAAGAAAAAACAAAAATAAATCTTCAAACATGAATAAAGAACCTATTGCATGGAGACTGTTTGTCTTATTCTATGTATTTAAGCTATGTGCTCATCATATTCTACCTAGGTTTGCTTGATGAGTTCAAAACGGGGGAGAGTCAATAGCCCTATACCTGATCCATGGCTCCCATATTTTCTGAGTTATTGAAGCCCTATCTGTAGCCAGCCCAGTTAATCGTTCGTTAATGTAAATCCAGTCTAATTTGTTTTTGAACATAGTGTAGTTTATGTTCTTTGATTTCCAGCATTTGGCTATGGTTTGTCTGGCTGCTAAAAAAATGTGGTTAAGTAGTTTACACTTTAGAAACGGGACTTCCTTTGGGGGTAGTTCTATAAGGGCTTCATACGGATTCTTACGTAGGTTTAACTGAAGAACAGAGTACAGATACAGTCACTTGGATTTGTAAGTTAAATGCGTCGTGACTCAGGGCTAATTGAAGAAACTGTGTTGTCTAAAGTTATCTTAACTCATTTAATGCATTTAACCTTTTCATTAGCATACCAAAGCACCATTGTTTTCAATGGTGAACTCTTTAATTGGATGGGATGCTGTGACACAATATTCTGTGCTAAGTGGGATAAATGATACAGATGAGTTAAGTCACTACGCATTTAACTCACAATCCAAAGTGACTGCATCTGTATATCAGCTGGTATACTCGCACCCAAAAGCGTGTCACATGTGGGCATAGCCACCAAATGTGTCCCATTGAGCCTGGTATCATACACCCTCTAAAGCAGTGATTGTTAGGAGTATGGTAGATCCTTGCTAATTTTACTGGTGTTAAGTACCATCTCATGAGTACCTTATATCCTGCTTCCGTTAGTATTGTGTTGACTGAACTGTGCTTCATGTTTGACCATGCTCTGAACCATTCTTCCTCAGATATTGTGCTACCCAAGTCTTTTTCCCATAATTTAATGTATCTTAGGTTGGTTGCCTCCCTATATCGTTGCTTACTATATCAAGCAACGATATAGTAATGATAGCGATTTAGGGGGGATTAATTCATTATGGCACCACCTTTCGAAGAAGGTTTGGGATGGTTTGTCTATTTCTTTCTGTTTCCATCTTTCATTGACCCAGTGTAGGAGTTGAGCAGCCCTAAAGATTTCAGAGTCTGGGAGGTGGAATTAATTGCATGCTTTAAAAATTATGATATAATTGGTGCCACTGAGACCTGGTGGGATGAAACATGTGATTGGACTGTGAATTTAAATGTTTACACCCTTTTTAGAGGGATTAAAAAGGGGAGGAGTGTGTTTGTATTTAAAGCCTGAGTTAAAGCCATGAACTAAAGAAATAACTATTTCTAGCACTGGTGAGGGTGTGTAATCCTTCTGGGTAGATATTTTGACTGGGAAAAAGGTTACAAAGAAAATTATCATCGGTGTATGCCATAAACCATGTCCTATAAGTAACGAGTATGAAACCCAGCTACTCTTACAAACAGAAGTGGCTTTACAACTAGGTCAACTTATTACTGTGGGAGACTTCAATTACCCAGACATTGACTGGGGTAATGAGGTTGCCAAGACAGAAAAACATGTCAGTATATTCCCCTTGTAAGTAAGGAATATGGTTCAAAAGCAAAACCTTTTTGGTTCAATAGAAATGTTGGTGTTGAGGTGTATAAGAAAAGACATGCTTTTAAGGCTTTCAAGTTATAAGGTACATCATTTATAAGGTACAAAGAGGCCAATAAAAAAAAAAAAAGATAAAATTGATATGGAAAAGGATATAGCAGCAAGCAGTAAAAAGAATCCAAAATTATTTTTTAAACATGTTAATAATTAAGAAATGAAGCAGGAAGGATGCGACTCTTAATATCAGAGGGGGGTCAGCTGGTTAACAAAAAAATCTGACATTCTGAACTCATATTTTTCAACTGTCCACACAAATGAGAAACCAGTTAAAGGGATACTTTCATGGGAAAATGTTTTTTCAAAATGTATCAGTTAATAGTGCTGCTTCAGCAGACTTTTGCACTGAAATCCATTTCTCAAAAGAGCAAACTTTTTTTTATATTTCATTTTGAAATCTGACATGGGGCTAGACATACAGTATTGTCAATTTCCAAGCTGCCCCTCGTCATGTGATTTCGGTTCTAAAAAACTTCAGTTAGTCTGTACTGCATGTTGGAGTGATCTCACCACTTACCTCCCCCCAACAGCAGCCTAACAACAATGGGAAGGTAACCAGATAACAGCTCCCTAACACAAGATAACAGCTGCCTGGTAGCTCTAAGAACAGCAATCAATAGTAAAAACCTATGTCCCACTGTGACTCCTTCTGTAACATCGAGAAGGGAAAAACAACAGCCTGCCAGAAAGCAGTTCCATTCTAAAGTGTTGGGACAAGTCACATGGTGAGGGGCAGCTGAGAAATTGACAAATGTCTAGCCCCATGTCAGATTTCAAAATTGAATATAAAAAAATCTGTTTGCTCTTTTGAGAAATAGATTTCAGTGCAGAAGTCTGCTGGAGTAGCACTATTAGCTGATGCATTTTGAAACAATCATGTTTTCCCATGACAGTATGCCTTTAATGAAGGTTTCTGTCTTAATAGTCCCAATTCTAGTAATGCAACTAAAGATGTGTCCCTTGCTTTTCAACTTGTTTTTAATGACCTGGAGGTGGGCATTGAAAGTAATGTTTCTATTTTGGCAGATGATACAAAATTTTGCAGAACTATAGGTTCCATGCAGAATGCTGCCACTTTACAGAGTGATTTGTCTAAGTTGGGAAACTGGGCAGCAAACCGGAAAATGAAGTTCAATGTTGATAAATACAAGGTTATGCACTTTGGAAAAAAATAATATAAGTGCAAGTTATACACTAAAGGGCAGTGTGTGGGGAGTTTCCTTATATGAGAAGAATCTAGGGTTTTTTTGTAGATCACACGTTGTCTAATTTTGGGTGGTGTCATTCTGTGGTTACTAAAGCAAATAAAGTCTTGCATAAAAAAGGGCTTTTTTTATGAAAACATAATTGTGCCTCTTTATACAGTATGTCCCTGGTAATGCCTCACCTGGAGAATGCAGTGCAGTTTTGGACTCCAGTGCTTAAGAGGGATATAAATGAACTGTAGAGAGTACATAGACGTGCAACTAAACAGGTTTGAGGGATGGAAGACTTAAATTATGAGGGTAGATTGTAAAGGTTGGGGTTGTTATCTCTGGAAAAAAATGCATGCAAGGGGACATACTTACAAGTACATTAGAGGACATTATAGAAAAATAGCAGGGGACTATTTTATCCATAAAGAGGATCACTGTACCAGAGGCCCCCGTTCCGACTGGAAGAAAAGAACTTTCATTTGAAGCAACGTAGGTGGTTCTTCACTGTGAGGACAGTGAGGCTGTGGAATGCATTGCTGGGTGATGTTGTAATGGCTGATTCTGTTAATGCCTTTAAGATTGGCTTGGATGATTTCTTGGACAGACATAGTATCAAAGGCTATTGTGATACTAACCAACTGCAGAAAGAGACCAACCGACTAAATGTTGAACAAATGCGGCAGTTAACAGACTCTTATCAGGCCTCTGTGAAAGAACAGCAGCTGGTGAACCAGTCATTGCAGCAGCAGATTCAAGTTATGGCAGAGAGAAAAGTGGGGTCAGTTTCCAGGTCTCTGAAAGTTGATCCAGTCCTCCTTGAAAAAGCTTACACTAGACAATAATGTTGAAGCTTATCTGACCATCTTCAAAAAGGTTGCAGAGAGAGAGAGAAACTCCCTGAGCATCAGCGGGCTGAAGTACTGGCTCCTTTTCTAATGGGTGAACCCCAAAAGGCATATTATGATCTAAGCTGGCAGGATGTCAATGTGTATGCCAAGTTGAAGGGGGAAATCGTGGCCAGGATGGTTGTTACCCTGGCTGTCGGAGCCCGGAGGGTCCATGTCTGGGAGTATAACCCTTCCAAACCGGTGAGATCCCAAATGTTTGATCTATTCCATCTTACCAACAAGTGGTTACAGCTGGAGGCACTTACTTCCAGTCAGATTGTAGAGCGAGTGGTTTGTGACCATTTCATCAGAGACCTGCCACTAAAACTGCAGTGTTGCATTGTGCATATGGATCCCAAAGCTGTGGATGAGGTTATTTCTGTGGTGGAACCACTTCAGATGAGTATGTCCAGGAGCTGTATTCTAAGAGGGTATTCTCTAAGTTCAGCAAGACCACAGACTCCGGTAAGACTGTTCCTTTTAGACAAAGGGTTGGCGTAGGCTACTAAGGAAAAGGGAAATACTCCTGTACAAGTCAGACCCAAAAGGCCACCTAGCCCTAACGGTGGTACTTTTCCCAGAGACAAAGTGGACAAACTGTGTTTTGGCGGTGCCAAGGACTAGGACATATAGCCGCTTAGTGTCTTGTACTTCATGAGTCAATGGAGTGTGAATAAGGCAGATGCATGTTGATGTTTGCAAGCCCTGTGTGCTCAGCTCACTTGAAATGGGAGATAGATAGACAATTGTGCTCTATCAAAATAGAGAAGCATCCACTGAGTCCATTAGACTGTGGAAGTTTGGTCACCCTGGTTCATGCCAGTCTGGTTGACACAGAAAAGCTTCATCCAAGGCAGATGGGAGTCATCTGTATACATGGTGACATTAAGATTATCCTACAGCTGCACTAAATTTTGATACGCATTGTGGCACTGTCAAGCATATAGTGGGTGTGGTTAAAAACCTGTTACACAGTGCCATTATTGGATGTGATTTTCCAATGTTTTGGGAATTGTTGGGTTAAACACAGGTAGTTACCTCCAGAGACACTTTGCAGGGAAATGTTGGTAATGGTCCTATCCCAGAGGAGAATCTGGTAACAGGTTACTCGGTTGCAGGTCCGGATTGAGAATTAAAATAGGCCCTGGCATTTCAGGTACACAGATGCCCAATCAGCCCACACAGATGCCCAGACAGCCCCCCATCAGCCGACTAAATACTGACTTTCTATGGCACCTTATAGTAGCCCCTCTGGCATTTGCCAGAACCCACAGATTGCGTGTCCGGGCCTGCCCGGTTGCACCCTTTACAAGTTCCCCTGATAACTTCCCTGTAGAGGTCATGGCTGTTGACCTATAGGCACCCCCTTCTGAAACAGAGTTGCCTGACTTGCCAGCCTCAAGGGAGAACTTTGGAAGTGCCCAGATAAAGGACCCCAATTTAGTTAAAGCCTGAAGAAGTGTTACGGTAATAAATGGGGGGCATCAGGAGCCAGAGGCCAACATAGTTTTTCCTCACTCTAATGATTTACTGTACAGAGTAGATAAGGAACAGGAGGAAGTCCTAGAACAACTGGTGATACCCCAACCCTATGTAAGAATGGTGTTAGACCTGGCTCATTCACACATTTTGGGGGGCACCTAGGAGTTAGAAAAACTAAAGAGAGAATCATGCAAAGATTCTTTTGGGATATATAAAGCTATTGTAGAGTTTTGTGAGTCTTGTCCCAAGTGAATGCGCCCAACCACATTTTAGGAGCTAATACCATTTCCTATTATTGAGGTTCCTTTTGAGCAGATTTCCATGGATCTAGTTGGCCCTCTACACAAGTCGGCCGGGGCCACCAACATATTTTAGTTATCCTAGTTTGGACACCCCTGTCTTAAAGCCATGCTAAAAAATGTAGTATACAGAGATGGAAAAGACTGGGATTATTTGTTACTGTATTTAATGTTTTCTATAAAGGAAGTACCACAGGCCTCCACAGGCTTCTCCCCTATATGGTAGACATCTACAAGGCCTATTAGATATTGCCAGAGAAACTTGGCAACAAGAAACTACCCATCATAAAAGTATAATTGAACATGTCACGCAGATGCAGGAGTGGATAAAGGCAGTCATGCCTATTGTTCAAGAGCATATGCATCAGGCTCAAGAAGGACAGGCTAGAGTTTACAATAAATCAGCTAAGGTGCGTGCATTTAACCCAGGGGACCGGGTGTTGGTCCTAGCACCCCCCGTAGAGAGTAAATTCCTAGCCAAATGGAAGGGACCCTATGAGATTAGGGAAAAGGTGATTGAGGTAAATTACTTGGTATATCAGCCAGGAAAAAGAAAACCTATTCAGATATACCATTTTAATTTACTAAAACCTTGGAAAGATCGCAAGGTTTTATCAGCTGTGGGATATTCTAGAATTTCCCACTCCCAAGAGGAACCTGAAGTTAAAATTGCTCAGGAGGTGAGGGAGTTTCTACAATTACAGAGATGTTTTTTCTCAATTGCCGGGTCGAACTAATGTTATAAAACATGACATTATTACTGACCCTCAAGTAAAAGTTAAGTTAAAGCCCTATCAGGATACCTGAGGCTCAAAGCAATTTCAAAAGAGGTTAAAAATATGTTGAGTCTTTGGGTAATAGAAGCATCGCACAGTGAGTGGTCCAGCCCCCTTGTGTTAATTCCCAAGCCTGACTGCAGCTTATTGGTTTCAGAAAGTTAAATGAGCTCTCCAAATTTAATGCTTACCCCATGCCAAGGGTAGATGAACTAATTGAAAGGTTGGGTCAAGCTAGATACATCTCTACTCTTGACCTTACCAAAGGCTATTGGCAAGTACCCTTGACAGACAGGACAAAGGAAAAGACGACTTTTTCTACACCAGAAGGCCATCTTCAATACACTGTCCTACCTTTTGGTTTAAATGGGAACCACTTTCCAAAGAATGATGGGCCGTATACTCAATCCTCATAGTAAGTATTCCTCAGCATATTTAGATAATGTAGTGATCTTTAGCAGGGACTGGATGTCCAATCTTTCAAAGGTACAGGCTGTCCTAGATTCTATACTGGAAGCTGAGTTAACAGCCAATGCAAAAAAGTGCACAATAGTCATGGAAGAAGCCCGGTACCTGGGGGTATAATATAGGATGGGGAGTTATGAAACCCCAAACAGTAAAACTGAGGCAAGTAAAACCAGTCCCCAGCCTATTTCAATAAAACAAGCTAGAGCCTTTCTGGGGATTGCAAGTTATTACAGACGATTTGTGCCCAAATTTGCTACCATAGCTGCCCCACTTTCAGACCTTACAAAAGGAAAAAAGTCTGCCATGGTCAAGTGGACAGAGGAAGCAGAAAAAGCCTTTCAAAGGTTAAAAGAAATATTATGCATAAGGCCAGTGTTAATTACACCAGACTTCAATAAAGAGTTTCTGGTTCAGGCAGATGCCTCTGATGATGGGCTAGGAACAGTCGTATCACAGGCAGTTACTATAGAAGAGCACCCTGTAGTTTATCTCAGCAGGCAGAAACTACTCCATAGTAGAGAGGAAGTGTCTAGTAGCCAAATAAGCTGTGGACTCCTAGAGGTATTATTTGTTGGGTAGACAGTTTAAATTGATTTCTGGCCATTCTCCCTTAAGATGGATGTCTAGATATTAAGTTCTCTATGAGACTCGGGTCTCGGCAAGGAAATGCTGACGCTTTATAACTAGCCCACTGCTTGTTGGTCAAAAGTGCTTTACCCCACATGTCTGATCAGAGGGGGGAGGGTATGTGAGACACCAGCTGCAAAAGTAATAAATGGTGTCTATGTTTCCCCTAGGTTTCTTACCTATACATGGTGAGGGGCTCCAGGGAATAGATATAGGGAGAAAACCAGCTTGTGGGTTTTCTCCAAGTTGTTTTTAATTTCTGATCTGGGTCCTGGAGTCCTGAAGCTTTGTAGAGCATTGGGTGGGATGAAGCTTCCATTCCTAGGTCCATTATGGTTTTTGTGCCAGGAGCTTGTTCAGCCGACTTAGTAGTAAAAGGAGCTTGTACAATTGAGAACAGTGAGAAGGGAGAAGCACTCAGAGGAACCAGCCGCACGCAGTGGGAGAGGTACTGAGGCTTTGAAAGTTCCTGACTGTTTGGATTTATGTCATGCAGAAGTAAGCTGTTTTAATTTTATCACCTGAACTGTGTTATTTCGCAGGATAAATGAGCAGACGCAGTCCTGTATACAAACTCCACTTTTTGTTCACTTCATGTTAATCAAGCACTGCAGCCACTAATTGAGCAAATACCCACAGTATATATAATTTATGTGAAACTATTTACGGGTGTGTGTATGAATGCTGGGTTTTCATTTGTAGGGGTTGAACTTGTTGGACTTTAACTGTAACTTTGTATCTCTCCAACTAGGCTTGGCATGTGAGTATTAATACTATGCAATATTGTATTGATGGATCTGTTGCCTCAATGGTTATTATACAAAAAAGTACATTTAATAAGCCTTCAGATCATGATTAAAAACATCTGATGCTTATTTCTTTATACTGTCACAAAAAAGGTACATTTTGTCCAAACAGTTTATTTGATTTGAAGAGAAGAGAGGACTCAGCTGAGACAGATGGTTGCAGTCTAAATACTTTACTATAAGGAGCAATGAAAGGAAATCATTTGACTTTCAACCCTGAACTTTCTGTCAGTTACAGTCATGTAGCAGTGAGGTTGACAGAAGACACACACCCATACCCAGCTTTTTGCCATGTGCTATGTTATATCACTTTTAAATCCTTTGTAGTGTTTCTCTCTAAACAAAGCAAAACTTAATTATAGCATGCCATGAACATCCACCTTGCATGCAAATAAAGAGCTCTCAATACATTTTCTTATTTTCTTTTTTTAAAGGAAAAAAAGGAAAAAGGAATAGATTGGCTTGAAAATCAGTTTGGCTATGCAAATAAAAACTGCTGTAACGAAAGGGGAAATGTATTTTTCCCAAGTCTGTTGTCATGGCACTACAAGAGAATGAAATATGAAAGCTTTGTTAGCTCAGGGCTGAAATGACGGTTAAAATGAATGCGGACTGTGAAACTGAGATATAACAACTTCTTAAAATGTTCCTGGTTCCATCAATAAATATCTATGACCTAAATTCATTTTCTTTTTGCTTATTAACATGCCTTACACACAAATTATCTGTGAAAGTTCTCAGCTTCTGTTGTTCTGCGTACCTTACCAGGACCTGGAAAGTGATTATTGTAGAAAAGAAGTATAAAAGACAATACTCATTATTTTATGCACTTTGCCTTAACAACTCACAGTGTCAAAGTATTTTATACCAAACTGTAGTCACAATTATAATATACAGTGCAGTATCTAGCTTTGTTATGAAAATATTTTGAAGAGAAGAACATCGATGTAGCAACACAACTGACTTAGAAAACGGTGCAGTTTAACTCCTTCTGTATCACTATTGTTTTTTTCCTCAAAATTTGGAATGTTTCAACATTGTGCCAGCTGTTAAAGATAAAATAGGCCCCAATAAAGATGTGCAGAGCAGGTTGAAAATTTGAAAAAGGCTACTTTTCCACTTTGCACCCTGCACAAAATGGAGCAAAAATAACTATGCTATATTTAATGAGATGCACAACTTACCAGGCACCAATGGGCATAAGAGGCAGTAGGGTCTTTGCCACCTGCTTATGGCAGAAGTTAAGTACAGCACAACAAGGCACTCAAAACTGGCTGCCTACAGTACGTGGCCCACTCTGTCACTTACTTTTTAGAGCATATCACTTTGCCTTTACTTCAAGCCACAGACTGACCCATGCAGTGAAAATAAAGAGCTTGGTTGGAACAAACCCTCCCTTCATGAGAATAAGATTTATATATGCATTGGGCCCCCAGTGTATCATGTAATGCTCGGAGCTACAAGAGATTGTATTTTCCAATGAGAATGCAACCCGATCTGTGCAAATGTTTCCCTGTCTCCCTGTTCTTTGCTGCTATTGAGAGAACTGGAAGCTTTAACTAACCATCAGTATGTCCACCCTCCTGATATTTGATTACAGTGTAATATCGTGAAGCCAAATGCAAACACTATCCTCCATATGTTATATATGATGATGATTGACATACTGTTGGGAAACCCCTTTCTCATTAGAGAATTGTCTTGCATCTGTTATTAAGTGTTTGGTCATGTTCTTCAGAGGGTACAGTGAGAGAATTAATGCAATATGTTATCAGCAATAATAAAGCATGAGTTTGCTTTCTTTACAGTTTTAGTTGGATTAACAACTATATTTATAAAAAGTCTGCTTTTTTTACAACCACAATTTGATGCATTTTATGATTATTCCCTTTTCTTTTTGCATAAATGCGTTTGTCTGCTTTAAGGTGTCATTTTAGCGGAAATTTCTAACAATATTGTATTTAAGATTTTTTTTGTTCCTATTTAGCAACAGATGTTTGTGAGTAAAATTTCCACCTGGCGCAAACATCATCATAGTTCGTTAATACTCCATAACAGAATTATTATACTGAAATATTTCTCATTACTTAGCATGCTGCTGCTTCAGTCCATATTTAGCAGAGTGTACTTCAATATAAAAAGTATGGTTAATAGAAAGTACTGAGACCAATAAAAATATTCTTACATTGTAAGAGATATGTAATGTACAAATCCATATTTATTTATATGTGTTTCTTTCTTCCATGCAGAACTAAATGAATAAAATATTTATGCTGCTCTTTGTGAGAAACTGTAATTTATCTTATTCTTTTGGAGAGCTATTAAATAAATAATGGAGATGTCGTCTTTACTCAACATTTGAGATGCGTGAGGATTACCATGTAATAAAATCGATTTGCAAAAGCTACTTGGATATGTTGATTATTGCAAAATCGTTGGGTATCATTTATAAACAATTTGCATATTTGCACCGCGACAGGAACCCATGACAACCAATCAGATGATTAATTTTAGTGTTCAACTTGCAGCTTGCTAAAAAAACTAATCACTAATTGGTTGCTGCCCAGGTGCTAATTTGCCCACTGTTTATAAATCGGTCCTATTGACTAAAAAAAAGAAGAAAAAAGTAAATACATATCATTTGGAGGATATCATGTTGTTAACAAAATATTTTTAGAATTGAGTGTCTTAGCTTTTATTCTAGTAGATACCTGTCTCTTATATAATCCTGAGAGGACAGAAGTATAGATATGGAGATATGAGAGAGAGAAATTAAGATTAGTAAAAATAATTTATTCGGCTAAACTATAAAAGGAAGAATGAGAATAATTCTATAGCTACATAGTTAGGGTTGATTACAAAAAGATAATAATCCACAGCCCCTCCCAAATGGCCCATCTGCTTATTTATACCTACACTAAGGGTCAGATTTACCAACAATCTCATTGTAGTTTTTCAAACAGCAAATAAACTCAGAGAATTTATTAAAAAATCCAAATTTAAAAAGCATAAAAAGAAAAAAAAGTCAGTCAATTCCAACAAAAATAATCATAAAACATCTAAAAGTTCTAACTGATTAAAAAAAAAAGATCTATTAGGATCAGTACAATGCCCACTGACTTAAGGACATCAACAGATTTTTTTAAAAAAGTTATCCAAACCACTGTTAAAGGTATGTGCCATTGGTAGCCCATTCATCGTTGTCCTCACAGATTTGTGCTGGTTAAAGTTCAGTTAATCAAAGCCAAATTGATAACCCCAACTATAGACCAGAATATTGACTTATCTGGTAAGGTCCCCAAAACAATAACTTGTAGGCAAATAGACTACCTAACCAGTGTACTAGTGTTTACTTTAAGGCCTGCTCTGCCCAACTGCAATGTTTTACCTATCCCAACTGCAACGTTTTACCTTTCCCAACTGCAATGTTTTACCTTTCCAACTGATTAATAGCTAGACTTGCATGTAAGTATAACTTTATTTGTAAAGCGCTGTTAAGGAGCCGCAGCACTGTACAGTGCAGAATAGTACAATATATATAAAAGTATACATGGGGGAGTCAAATCACATAATAAATATATACAGAATCATAGGACAAAGAGGTTGAGTACTATTTGGAAAGAGACATAGTGGGAAGGAGGTCCCTACTCCGTAGAGCTTATAGTCTAAGTCAGTGATCCCCAACCAGTAGCTCACGAGCAACATGTTTCTCTCCAACCCCTTGGATGTTGCTCCCTGTGGCCTCAAAGCAGGTGCTTATTTTTTAATTAATGGCTTAGAGGCAAGTTTTGGTTGCATAAAAAACTGATGTCCTGCCAAACATTCTCTCCTGTAGGCTGCCAGTCCATATAGGGGTTACAAAAAAGCCAATCAGAGCTCTTATTTGACATCCCCATGGACTTTTTCATGCTTGTGTTGCTCTCCACCTCTTTTTTAAATTTAAATGTGGCTCACGAGCACAAAAGGTTGGCGACCCCTTGTCTAAGTGGATGGGAGGTTTACATACAGGTACAAATTGTAGATGAAAAAGTGCACATGATAAGGCAAAGTCAGTAAGCGCAGGACTAGGCTACTGTTCTAGTGCTCCAAAAGATAGGCTCTAGACAAGAGAAGAGATGTGGTGAGGAGTAGAGGAGAGAAGGGCTTTGAATGTCAGTATAATTTTACATGAAATTTTATTAGAAGAATCCTGGTAGCAGAGTTTAAGATTGATTGGAGGGGAGAGAGATGGGAGTCAGGAAGACCAGTTAGGAGGAGATTGCAGTAGTCTAAGCGAGATAAGATAAGGGCATGGATTAGTGTTTTGGCTGTAGTTTGAGAAAGAAACTGGTGTATCTTGGTTATGACTGTCTTTACATTGTGAATATATGGTATATCTGCAGACTCAACAGGCCTAACTTGCATGCAATTGTATTTGTATCTCAGTAGTGATGATACACATTGTAATTAGTGAGGGGCGAATGTATGGCATTTTGCTGTTTGCATCTTGTTTTGAAAGCAGGCGTCTCGTTTTGGATGCGGCTGTCCATTTTTCTGGCGTCCAAAAAAAAGGGCATCGGAAAAATGGATGCCGGAAACGAATGGCGGGACTTCGCAGTGAAAATTATAATGGCTCTGTGATTTTTCCACAAAATGTTTTATTTCTGTGATCAATAGTATTTATTATAGCTAGCTCTCTTCTAAATTATATTTACTGTAAGTGTTTTTCCATGTATGACCATCCATGATGTCTCACGTGTTTTAAAAACGTAGGAGTTTCCTAACTGAGTTATGGCTGTATACTGTATAAATGTTGCCAAATAAATTGTTATGCCTTTATTATGATCCACCTTTTTTTTTCTTTACTTTCATCTGAATGATAGGTGGTTACAAAACAAAATCCAAAAAAGAAAGCTTGTGGGAGCACTCCATAGCTAAATAAAAATGTACTAAAATACAATGGAAGTGCTACTGATCTGGCCAAATTAACTATACACATAGGGGAAAAAGAGGAGAGATTGATCAATGCACATTCCCTGGTCCCCTGTCATATAAGTAATCTATGCAGTTGCATGTGTACAAAGACAGGGGTTTTTTTAGTTACAAAATTATGATCATAAAATTGATAAGCCACCACACCACGTCAAGGTAAAACCCATATGGCGGTCCCTAAATATTTACCTCTGGTAATAATATCAAATGCTAAAGCCTCCCAGCATGAGAGCATTACCTGAAATAAAGGTCTCCCGACCTGGGCATTGGTTTCATCCATTGGGCTTAGTCCTCCCCCGCCATTAGCTTTCAAAGAGACAACCTAGACCCCAGATTTGGTTCCATGAGATTAATCCTCCCCCTCTTGCGGATTTTAAGAGAGAGAAACTGCCCGGACCAACACCCATTTCCAAAGGCATTGTTACACCAGTTAAAGGGACGGGTGTGGGGGTGCTACAACCACATGGAAGCCTGGCCTGCAGCATAGCTGCTAAACTTCTGAACAGAATACAAAATGCAAAAAGGAAAGGTTGTGGGAGCACTCCATAGCTAAATAAAAATGTACTAAAATACAATGGAAGTGCTACTGATCTGGCCAAATTAACTATACACATAGGGGAACCAATGCCCAGGTCGGGAGACTTTTATTTCAGGTAATGCTCTCATGCCAGGAGGCTTAAGCATTTGATATTATGACCAGAGGTAAATAGTTAGGGACTGCCATTGACGTGGTGTGGTGGCTTATCAATTTTATGATCATAATTTTGTAACAAAAAAACCCCTGTCTTTGTACACATGCAACTGCATAGATTACTTATATGACAGGGGACCAGGGAATGTGCATTGATCAATCTCTCCTCTTTTTCCCCTATGGTTACAAAACAAAGCTTTAGTTATTATTATTTTTGGTGCATACAATTAGCACATAATAGCCTCCATTTCATTGGATAAAGGTTATGGTTGTGTACACTATATTCTTTCAATAATCCTACTTGGTGTAAATTTAATAATGTGGGGTGACCATCTATAATCTAGGATTAAAATGTATAAAAATGTTCCATCCCAGTAGATCTGTGATAGAACTTGGATGCACTCAGAGAGCCATCACTCATTTATATTTCAGTGCAGTAGGGCACTGTTTAAGCTTCTTAGATAAATAGACTTGTTAAACATATGTTAATGTATGTTCATTCATTAACAAAAATAAACTAGGGCAATCACAGCCATGGCAAAACAAATTTTTGTTTAATCCTATTTTATCCTACTTAGATAGATGATAAATTGATAGATAGACAGACTGACAGATTGATGGACAGATTGATAGATTGATGATAGATAGATAGATAGATAGATAGATAGATAGATGTCTTTACATACAGTAGTTTGTCCATTCAGGATAATTCCTTTCACTTTTATTTTATGAGCTAAAATTAGTTTCAACTAAATCTGTTAAAATTAGAAGAGGATCCTCTAGGTATTCACAAGCCATTTTTTTCTAAATCAGCCTTGATGCCTGTTCTGATAAAGATCCCAGTTCTAAGCTCAACAAACAACTTCAGGTTCAGACATGAATTTAGCTGTAATTTCAATGCCTGATAGGAATGAAAACATTCACATGAGACATCATGTTGTATGAAATGTTCAAAGCCACTCTTTGAGTTTTTTTGTGCTATCCAATTCTTTATGAAGCAATGCTAAAATCTGCTTAATTATTTATTATTTTATTTAATTTATTTTGATGCTAGTAACATGTCCTAATTCTGAAAGCTGGAGATAATGGGTTAAAACAAAATGTGACGCATCATGCAATTTTATTATACTTTACTGCAATTAATGTAATTTTGTTTTATAATATCAACACTGGTATGGGACCCATTATCCAAAATCCTTAGGACCTGGGTTTTTACATAATTTGGATCTTCATACCTTAAGCCTAATAGCAAATGATGTTACAATTAAATAAACCAAATAAGCTGGTTTTGTTTCCAATAAGGACTAATTACATCTTACAGTGGTGTGAAAAACTATTTGCCCCCTTCCTGATTTCTTATTCTTTTGCATGTTTGTCACACAAAATGTTTCTGATCATCAAACACATTTAACTTTAACTATTAGTCAAAGATAACACAAGTAAACATAAGTAAACACAAAATGCAGTTTTTAAATGAGGGTTTTTATTATTTAGGGAGAAAAAAAATCCAAACCTGTGTGAAAAAGTAATTGCCCTAATAACCTAATAACTTGTTGGGCCACCCTTAGCCGCAATAACTGCAATCAAGCGTTTGCGATAACTTGCAACGAGTCTTTTACAGCGCTCTGGAGGAATTTTGGCCCCCTCATCTTTGCAGAATTGTTGTAATTCAGCTTTATTTGAGGGTTTTCTAGCATGAACCACCTTTTTAAGGTCATGCCACAACATCTCAATAGGATTCAGGTCAGGACTTTGACTAGGCCACTCCAAAGTCTTCATTTTGTTTTTCTTCAGCCATTCAGAGGTGGATTTGCTGGTGTGTTTTGGATCATTGTCCTGCTGCAGCACCCAATATCGCTTCAGCTTGAGTTGACGAACAGATGGCCGGACATTCTCCTTCAGGATTTTTTGGTAGACAGTAGAATTCATGGTTCCATCTATCACAGCAAGCCTTCCAGGTCCTGAAGCAGCAAAACAACCCCAGACCATCACACTACCACCACCATATTTTACTGTTGGTATGATGTTCTTTTTCTGAAATGCTGTGTTACTTTTACGCCAGATGTAACGGGACGTGCACCTTCCAAAAAGTTCAACTTTTGTCTCGTCGGTCCACAAGGTATTTTCCCAAAAGTCTTGGCAATCATTGAGATGTTTTTTTAGCAAAATTGAGACGAGCCTTAATGTTCTTTTTGCTTAAAAGTGGTTTGCGCCTTGGAAATCTGCCATGCAGGCCGTTTTTGCCCAGTCTCTTTCTTATGGTGGAGTCGTGAACACTGACTTTAATTGAGGCAAGTGAGGCCTGCAGTTCTATAGAAGTTGTCCTGGGGTCTTTTGTGGCCTCTCGGATGAGTTGTCTCTGCGCTCTTGGGGTAATTTTGGTCGGCCGGCAACTCCTGGGAAGGTTCACCACTGTTCCATGTTTTTGCCATTTGTGGATAATGGCTCTCACTGTGGTTTGCTGGAGTCCCAAAGCTTTAGAAATGGCTTTATAACCTTTACCAGACTGATAGATCTCAATTACTTTTGTTCTTAGTTATTTTTAACAAGGGGGGCAATCACTTTTTCACACATGCCCATGTAGATTTGGAGTTTTTTTTCTCCCTTAATAACGTAAACCTTCATTTAAAAACTGCATTTTGTGTTCAATTATGTTATCTTTGACTAATAGTTAACGGTTTTTGATGAGCAGAAACATTTAAGTGTGACAAACATGCAAAAGAATAAGAAATCAGGAAGGGGGCAAATAGTTTTTCACACCACTGTAGTTTAGATCAAGTACAATGTACTTTTTAAATATTACAGTGAAAAAGGAAATAATTTAAAATATTTTGGATTATTTGGTTATAATGGACTCTGGGATACAGGTTTTCCGTAATTCAGAACTTTCTAGATAAGGGGTATCTGGATAACAAATCACATCCCTGCAATAGCAATTTAGTTATCTTACGAAAGTATACTTTAGATTTATTCAAAACTAGGTATAAATAAATAGTGGTCCTAAACAGTTCTGCAAAACAAACATTTTAATTCTGAAAAATTTACTTATGTACTGTTGTGCGATACTGTACAGTAGAGATAGTTTTGATTAATTATTTTTAAAGAAAAATATTTACAGCCTCATTATAGAATGAATATTATTAAAATGATTACATTATTTATCACCATGTGTCAAACAGAGAAATCCATTTGGAATTGCACTGAAGAGCTTCTGCTTTAGTTTAGTGCATGGGGATAAATGAAATATAGAACTGCATGAGGTATAGATAACAAGATAGAGATGACCTTAGAATAGATAATCTGACAAAACACGGAAATTGCGCCTACAGTAGGACACCACTGATTGGTTGCAAATGTGTTTTCTAAAATAATTGTGTTTGTCAGATTGCTGAAAATAAGGTTTTGTTTTTCTGCGTCCTATCTGATTAGAGCAACTTGCTGTAAGGAAATATGATCTGGATAATTTACTAGATGGGTATTGTTTTGATGGATCTATTAGGGGCTCACCAGCTCTGGACTGAGAATTAAAATTGGCCCTGGCATTTCAGGTACACAGGTACAACTCCCACCAGCCCACTAAATACTGATTTTCTATGGTACATGCAGCCCCTCTGGCATTTGCCAGAACCCAAAGATTGCCAGTCCGGGCCTGGGGCTCACTAAAAATTTTATATTTACAGTGGCGTAGCTACAAAGAAAACAGACCCTGGGGCAATTGATCCCAGAAGGGAGAGGAAAGTGAATGACTGTTTTGCTAGGGACTGCAAAGGGTATGGTGAGCACTGGTTGTGCTCACCATACCCGAACTTCATACATGGACTTGTTGGTTATATAATAATAACACTGGAGCCCAGAGTTAAATTTAAAAGGCAGCAGCATTATTAACAATATTAAAGAATAACTGTAAATGACAGTAAACATTGACCCAACTGAAGTTCTTACCTAAAAACTCCACAGAGTAAATAGACCACCACCATGCTGGTCATCCAAATTCTGGTGCCCTTGGATGGGAAAGTAGGAGGGAAAATAGCCTTATCGCCTGGGACCATTATACTAAGAGGTACCATCAATTCTAAAGATAGGGGAATATTGCCCCATTCCCCTACTCTGGCATGCATATTCCTGTCTGCTCAGCTGTAACAACAATGAAACCAACCAACCAAAATCATACTAACAGGTTCTCCATTGCAAAAACAAGGACAGGATGTTGCTCCAACTGACTGAGGAATTCTGGTTTGATCCCTCCTTCATGCTGCATGGTAACCCCTTCTTCTCACTATTCTTCACAAATGATTTAGCTTGCCTAAACCCTGTCAAAGCTTCCCTATCTCCACTGGGAAGCCCTATTCCAACCAATAGCTTTGTTTCATGGATATTGGACAAACTGGCAAAATTAATCTCACACACCGAATTTGCCGCTGTATGGTACATCTGGAGATTAATAATTAAATAAGACATCAGTTCTTTTTAGAATATAAATTCAGCCATACTTCCACTTTTGTGGAATTGGTCTGCTCAGCCAGCTAGTTGATCTTTTGGATAACAACAGTTATCAGCCAATGTTCAGACACCTTTAAGGAATGGGCAGATAAAAGGTGGAAATATGGCATACAGAAGAAGCAAAATTGCCATTTTGTTACATTACAACTTGTAACTGTTCATAGTGCATTCTGAAGGTCTGATTAAAGGCAGGTATTTGCTGGATGTAAAAATAAAAGGAAACTGGGGTCCAAAAGTTTATTGGCTTAGGTATAGTGCACACAGCTTGTTTTGGTCTCTCTGAGCAATCAAAATGTAATTTCCTGATAGCAGTCACATTTTATCTAATGGATATATGTTGCTCTTAGGCACCCTGTCATACAGCGAATGTGTTCACATTTAACATTGCCTTAAAGGAGTGTGCAACAGAGCATTGTTTCCCATTCTGCAGACAGTTTAGTACAGATCTGGAGTTAAAAACACCCCTTTGTACCTCTTGGAATTAATAAATCGATTAACTTTGGCAACAAATTTATTGTTGGCATGAAACCGAAAATGGATTAAGGAATAATGGCATTTTTTAAAATTAAATTAAAAACAAAACTAGGTCCTTAGGGAGTAAAAGTTTTATTAAGTAAAAGAAATTGTCCTGTATTTTTAATCTGGAAAGTTAAATTCCCTTTGGAATGAACTGAGAGTTTATAATTTTGTTGATACACATAAGAATGAATAAATGTTCCTCTATTATACTTAATATTTCTCTATAGGACTGTTTGTGTAAACAGTGGTTATATTGTTTGTATATTTTAATTTAGCAGGGTGCTGTTTGCATACATCTTTGCTTTGATTTAAATTTGAATATGCAATTTTATCCAAATGGGGGGCTATTCCATTTATGCTTTTAAAAAACATTGCTCGGAAATGGGAGAAATCCCATTTTCTACTTAAATTATAATATGGACAGATTAATGCATAATTATTTTTCTGCTGCAGGACTACCAAAAATGTCCATACATTCATAACTAACTCTGCCTAGTTCTGTTACCATGTGTTTTAGTCCCATAATGCTTCTTATCTACTCCCAGGGCAACACGTTTTAAGTAGTACTCATAGTAGCTCTCTTTTAAACAGTGGACAAAGAGAGAGAGAGAGAGAGAGAGAGAGAGAGAAAGAGAGAGAGAGAGAGAGAGAGAGAGAGAGAGAGAGAAAAGAAAGAAAAAAAAGAGAGGAAACCAGATATTTTTTTTCTAAATAGCTATATACTTTAACTAAATCTATGAGCTAAAAGAAGGCAGTATTGTACAGAAGCTATAACACCATTTAGGCACAATGAAAAACAGCAGGTTACATGCTATGGAATTATGTATTTAAACCAGATAAAATAGAAGAAAGAGAATCAATTAAATGTTTGCATTTTATGAACTGTCTTTTTTTACTGTAGTATGGATAATGGTAGACAATTAAGCAATGCACCCATTATTAACACACAGCTGGACTCCCTCATACAAGGCAAGCTAGAAATTTCAAGCAGCATATGGAAGACATAAGGGAATATCCAAAAGTAAAAGAGAAAATAGCAAAAAAAAAAAAAAAAAAGGAATATGTTGTAGCTAAGCATGGTGTTCATACTGTGTGTCTGTAGGTTAAATTACTTAAAGGTAGAAGGATAACATTTATGAAGGATTAAGAGACTAACAAAATCTAAAAAAACACCAAAAGCTTCTGAGTATGGTCTCCTAAGTGTGCCAATTTCTATAATCGCACAGGAAAGGCTTAAGGTGGATCCATTTACTGTATCTTATTTAACTCTAGCCATATACAGCCATCTTATAGACTAGGTAGAAGAAGTACAAATCATAGCCGTACAAAAAGCAAACTGCAACAAAAAAATGAGTGACACACTAAATCACTACTCTGGTGCAGTCACCATTTTCCACAATCATCTGTCTGTGTGGGCTAATAATTGTTCACCAGCTCTTGATATTGTACACATGTAGCAAATGATGGTGTGGCATCATATCATATGTGTAATATCCTGTCTCGAGTTGAACCAGGGACCTGGGGGCAGATTCACTAAAGGGTTAAGTGGGTGTTGCTAGCGGCACGTCTTCAGAAATCCCATCCACAGGGACATTGCCAAATCATTAACAGGCATAGAGGAAAATTTTCTAGCTAACGAGACCCTCACTAGCATTTGTTTGCACTCTATTGCCAGGGGACTTTTTGCTCTGGTGTTTTAATTTTGGTTCTGTGAGTCTCTCACAAGTAATTCAAACACACCCACTACGTATAAACAAAGGTTTATTACATACATAGAATGAAAAAGAAATACATTACCGAAAAGAGCAAGCACAATTAAATCTACAACCGAGGCTGGGAGGTCCTAAGAGCAGCCTGCAGATGAAGTACTCTCAAACGTTGCCAGAAGGTCCTGTGGCTGTCACACGCCAACCCCACAATGATTTGGTTAATAACAGATCCTGCTTCCCATGTGCTCATGAGGTTCTGGCCAGACTCCCAACAAGCACATCTGAAGCAGAGATCCTACATTGCTATCTAGTAACTCAATAGCATATTGTGCCCCTAGCTACAATAAAGAAGAGTCATAAACATATTAGGTAATACATATGAGACTATCCAGAGTAAGAATGAAGAACAAGTATTAGGTTTGAACATCAATCTTGATTAACTTCTTCTTCAACAAAGCTTCATTATGCAAGAGTAAGGCTGCTTTGTGTATAAGTATTTTTATTTCAATGCCTGCATCATACAAGATGCTACTGTGTTCAATCAAAGTATTACCATGTGCCGTTCTTGATCAAAAATCCCTCTCATTACTTCTGGCGAAGAGTCATATTCTACAAATTCAATAAGATGCTAAATTTACTGAACATTACCTCTTTTGCCAGAGTTTACTTCACCACCTCAGACCAGACGAACTGATATAATGAAGCTACTGTACATCTTCCTCATTCTTATGTCAGCAATATCATGTATGCATAAAAGTTGTAAAAACACGCTGCAAACTTTTCTTTTTTTAAAGCGGGATTGCTTTCAAAAGTTTGAAACATTAAAGCTTTATGTCTGAACTGTTTTTTTAAACTAATTTGAGGGGCATGCCACATTTGTTTAAGGGCATGATTTCTTCTGTCTTTATTTTGGCTCATTGGACATGTTAGAAAAAGTGGGCACTTTACACCAACTTTACTATTAAAGACATCCATACAACTTTTAGGTACCCGTCCTATTCAAATTAACATAAGTGCAAGAGTGCGAGCTAAGTTTTGATATGCAGAAATGAACGCTAGTGAAAATTCGATTTGAAATACTCGCTGCATAATACTTTCTATTGGAGCAACATATGGTTGTATGTAAGATGAAGAACGCCTGTGAAGTTTGAGAATTGAGATGATTAGGTTTTGCATTTGTTAGTGTGGGTTAATATTAGCACCATCTTCATATTCTACAGATGGAGCAAAAATGGTACAGACAGCATGATATTTTTTTATTGGGGGAACATACTGTTCCAAACTCAGTCCCTGGTGTCACACACACACACACACACATATATTTATATATATATATATATATATATATATATATATATTCATTTATTTATTTCCATGTGAAGCTTGAGAACCATATGTTGATTCAAAAAAAAAAAAAAAAATACTGTACCTGCAACATCTACATTCATTCTAATGTGAAGTAAACCACTTGTACTGGAGCCAGAGGATTGTTAATACAGTTTATCCTTAGTTTTACCCAATATTTTATGTTCCACAGTAACCATCACTCTTTTATTTTACTGCAAATGAATATATCTGCAATAAGATGATATAAATGCTCTATTCCTAAACATATATTTTCTAGCATTTAACCACATTAACAACATTCATTACGTAAGTCCTTACCGTTATATAATACTGTATATGTATGGATAAAAAACCAGAAACAACAAAAAGAGATCCTTGTGCCACGTCTAATGATTTTCTAATCATGCTCACAATGCATTTCAGAGATGAATAAAAACATAATTACATGCATCAGGAAATATACCTTTTTTCCTAGGAATGAACCAATCCTGTATGCTCAGCAAGACACTGTATGGGGCATTTTTAAGGAAGCACTTACTGCTGCTTTTATTGCTTCTGCACAGCAGCAGTATAATGACAGCACAGGACAATGTTCACACACCAGATGCTCAACAGCAGATTTGCTCTGTTTAATGAAACTTCCATTTTTTTCCCTGTTTTGTGTGTATGTGTGCAAATATGCAAGAAAAGACTACTGTAAGATTAAATATAGGTAAAAAGAGAATGAAATGGAACAATACAATGGATTCCATAAACGTGCCGATACTAAAAAAAGGTATCTATAAAAATTTAAATTTGGATGTCGTGCTGAGTGTTTACTATTAACACTCTGGAGGATATACTTTTCTTCTTTGCCTATGCATAATTCATTTTCAGATACATAAGAATTGATTCTTTATGCATAGGTAAATAAGCAGAAGACAGTTATAGATATAGAAGGTATGCTTCAAAAGCTCCACTTTATTGTAATATATTGTAATACAAAAATAAAACAGGTCTAAAATACAAGCCACTCCAATGGAAAAAAATAAGGGGTCTTTTATGAAGACAGCCACAAGTGTAACTGAGATAAAATGGATGTAAATGTTCCACATATTGATACTATTCATTACTTTTAAAGTACTTTTGTCCAAAGATGCTTCATATAGTTGTATTAAGCGCCATCATGTACATCTACTGAATTCTGCCCAAGTGTCTATTGGTGCAAGAATACACTGAAGTTACCCTGAATTTACCAGTAATTCCAGGGTTCCCATGAGTGATGTGAGGGCCAAGAAAAACTCAACCTACATCCGACCCTATCCCAATCTGGGAGAACCTATATACCCTAACCCGCCCCACTCTGATGTCATGGAAGGGGACACACTGGCACATGTATATAAAAAAGCGTATGCCCAGGCATAAGTGGGGAATTAGAAAGTAGCAGACAGAGTGGATACAGGCAAAAGCAAACAAATTTTGCGTGGAAGCCGGCCACAAACCATGGGCTTTGGGTGGGGCCACACATCACTAGTTTCCACAGTAAGCTGCATCAATAAGCCCAGTCAACATGGCTCATTTATGACCAAAAGTTCAGAGTGAAAAATGAAATTACCATGTTTTGACCCATAATGCAGTATTTTCCCCCAGAACTCCACCATCATTTTGACTCAGAATACGTTTTGACCAACAGAATTGTGGTTGATGTGTCAAAAAATGTATGTAGTTTTGCTTGTACTCCAATGATAATAGAACACAATGGCATTGGAAATTTACAATAAGTCTGATAGATGTCATTGTGTCCGCAACTACTCTGTGGAGATTGACACAGTCCTCTATCAGAAAAATGGAGCTACTGCCTGTTTAAGAGGTCACAGTAGCTCAGTCTAATGTATTTTGTGCTGCCTTTTTTCTGCCGAGCAGAATTTTGTGTTCATAAAGTAAATATTTGAACTTAGAAGTGTTCCATCATCCACCTTTTCTGTCATTCTCTGATTAACAGCTTAGTTCAAGGATATCCTAATTTTGGAGCTCTCTGGATGCATCTCTCTGGGTCACAGAATCAGGCTTTGTGACTAAGTGATGGAGAAGCTCCGTTTATTATTGTGAAAGCAAAACAAAAACTTAACAATGAAAAATGTGACTAATGTCAAAAGAGTGAAGGGGAAAATACATTTCAAGATTAGGCTTGGATAGCGCTTAGGAAAACATTGTGCTGTGTTTCCACCTTTTTTAAGGAAAATATATTTGTCTGCATGTGATTGTACTACTTCCACCTTTCTACTGTTTAAGTTAAGACAGATAACCTTCCTTGATGTGTCCTGACCACTTACCAGATCACTTACCTTTTAATCAATGACAGTGGTAAAATTACATTCATAACTTAATGTTGTAGAATATCTTCATGGATTTATTATTCCTTACTTGAATGATTTCCCAGCCACAAGGGAAACATGGTGCAAAATTATGATGAACTTTACAGCCCAGTTACAAGGACTGATATTTAGTTCTTGCAATGCTGTTATGGCCTCAACCACCCCATTCAGATTACACTTGTGTTGCAGTTTTATGATTGGGTTTTGTTTCCCTTTAGTAAGCACAATTGTTTAACTAGTAGAAGGAAATCATCATTTTTGTGACACCCATACATTTGGATCTAGTGCTAGCTGAATCCATCTGTTGTATTTTGGCTTATCCTGCTTTAGCACCAGTACTAACAGCATGAAAAGAAATTGGCTAAGTAAAATCATATTTCCCATAGAGCTCACAATCTAGGCCATCTTTGTAATGATTAGATCTAGTGAACCATATATTGGTCATTTTTTTTGTGGTCTCCTATTACGATACTCTATAAAAATGTGAGTTATTTGTATCATTTACATTTTAAATTGCTGTATGCCTAAATGATTACAGTATGTATTAAAGTGAACACAGTTCTTGACTCATTAATTATTTATTGATGCATTTAACTATAGCTAACATCAACTAACCATGTTACTCTGTGTCACGGTTGGCACCCAATACCAGAACAAATGCCAAGCACCCTGGTCTCGGCTCGTGCTTCACCAGTAATGTGACTGCCTTTAGCTTTGGGAGGAGCCCTCAGCTACTCAGATGCCACCTGGACTTAAACTAGAGATACAGGGCAAGAGTTCTGGCAAGCAATGGGGCACGACTGTAAAATCTTTAAGGCCAAGGTTTCGGTACAGGCAGGAGTAGGCAGATTCATGGTCAGACAGGCTGGGTCGAGGCAGGCAGATAACGTCAGGCAGGCAATGGGTCAAACCGGGTGATGAATCAGAAAGGATGAGGCAGAATCAATAGTCAAATAACAGGCAAGGGTCAGGATACAGATAATCAGATTAGTCAAAGCAAGGCAGGGTTAAACACAGGAATCAGATCAGATTAGCAAACAGGATACAAGGTCAAAAAGCTTCACGGGCAATGAAGAAAACCCAAATCCCCTTTAAATATCACTTTAATTTTGCGCCATAGTGCGCTGATGCAATCACGCCAGCGTGATTGCGCCCATAAGAGAAATGCGACCACAGGTACGCGCGTCGTCGGGCATTCCCGCCGAGGAGGCGGCAGGTGTCCCTGCCGTCTCCCCACTAGACCACCAGGTAATTTCATTACACTGTGCCTGCATGTTCCATGATTGTTCAACATTAATTAAAAAATGCTTAGGTGAGTATTGTTTGCAGTTGAAGTGGTGCAGAATAACAGAAATGTGTATACGAAAGATTTAGTTAGTGACACTGTGTTTGTCAGTAAAGCACTTTAGCATATTTGCACAAGGTCACCACAGAGTTGTCCTTCTTTGTAGTTCAAGCCTCCCATGGAGGCCCAACCTTTGAACAGGATGAAGTACATCCAAGAACATCAGTGACCAAAAATAAATATCCACGCCTTATCTAATGATTATTCGGCTTCAAGCTTGGCTTTCTAAAGTATCTAGGAGATTATATAAAAAATCTTCATTTATCTTCCTTCCCCTCCTTCCCTATCCCAACAATATGGGAATAACGAGACACATTCTATTTTCATGTCCACTATAAAAATATGCTTTCATCACATTTATCTTTATAAAAATAAAAACATATGATTGCAGCTGATATCTTTGCCCAGCTTCCCTATATGTTCAAAGGCATAATGTTATTGTTTAGGCAATTGGCATGGAGCTGCATCTCTTCTTTTATCGCAGGGATAGGAATAAGCAGAGAAGTTTCCGGAGTCTGCATTAGAGGGAACTTCTGTCCCACAGTTGTGATATGAGCAGTGAACAAGGAGAAAAAGTACTCAGAAGAGCAATTTAGGAATACAGGTGTGGGATCTGTGGTCGGGAAACCCGTTATCCAGAAAATGCCCCATTATGGAATGGTCGTGTCCCATAGACTCCATTATAATGAAATAATCCAGGTTTTTACTGATGATTTCCTTTTTCTCTGTGATGATAAAGCAGTGGCTTGACCTTGATCCAAACTAAGATATAATTAATCCTTATTGGAAGCGAAACCAAAGTATTGGGTTTGTTTCGTGTTTGCATGATTTTCTGGTAGACTTAGGGTATGGGGATCCAGGTCATGGGGGATCCATTATCCGGAAACACCCATGTTCCAAGGTTTCTGGATGGTGGGTCCCATGCCTGTACAAGGCTTATTGAACCAATTCAAACTTTTTGCCAAGAATATTGTTTTAAGAGAACATAAATGGAAGAAACCCATACTGAATCCTGTGGTACATTTCTCTTTCTAGTTCATATGGTATTATTCCTGGGCAGGAAAGTTAAAGGGATACTTTCATGGAATAACTTTAGATGCATCTTAAGTAATATGGTGAGCCTCAAGCAGCTGATTTCAGGAAAAGTACCATATGTTGATAAAGGTCTACTGACATCAGTTAGATTAAAGGGATCCTGTCATGGGAACAATTTTTTTTTCAAAATGCACCAGTTAATAGTGCTGTTCCAGAAGAATTCTGCATTGAAATCCATTTCTCAAAAGAGAAAAGTTTTTTTTATATTTCATTTTGAAATCTGACATTTCGCTTGGCGAAATTTCTCCGAAAAACGAGTCGCGCGTCAGTCGCGCGTCGTTTTTGACGCGACGCAACGAAAACGACACGCGACGAAAACGACGCGTCAAAGTTGACGCGACGCGTGACAAAGTTGACGCGACGCGCGACAAAATCGTCCCGCGACTCGTTTCGCGAATTTTTCGCCGATTCGTGAATTTCTCTAGAAATACGCGAATCTCTAGGCGAACCGAATCGCGGGAGATTCGCCCATCACTAGTCGTGCAGTGTGATCCAAACTGCTGATGTTTAGTGCACCTTGTGTGTAATACAGCCACCATTGTTTCTGGCTAGCTGGTATACCATGATAATGTGTCACACTGTAGTGTCAATTTGGAGTGATCACAATTCTGTCAGTATCCTCCATTCACTGGGAAAAAGGGATTTACAGATTCAGTTGCCTCCCAATTAGTTACATAGTTAAGTTGGGGTGAAAAGATATTAAAGTCCATCAAGTTCAAACACCCATCAGGACATTCCTCAATGCCTTAACATGAAGAACCACCTTTGGTGCTTCAAATAATGGTTCTATTCCTCTTATCTAAAGGAGTGGCCTCTGCTGCATTCATCATTTAAAAATATATCCCCTAATATCTGTCTATAATGCCCTCTAATGTACTTGTAAAGAGTGGATGGACAATGTAGCTAGTTTCATGTAATGGTATAATGTGCAGCAAGATGCTAAATCTGGCCTTTGATAGTATCCCTTTTATACAACTGGATGGTGTTGAAGTGCCTCAATAGGAGAAGTCCCTGAAGAGGCATAGTTAGCAAGAGGATCTAGTAATAGCTCACCCCAGGTGAGCATATGCTACCACGAAACTTTGCAGATACAAATAAACATGGAAGGGTTTGTCCCTGCTTGAATTTGCCATGCGTGCCAAGATATGAGGGTAACAAGCCCTCCATCGCTGAGCACCAAGCACTCAATATCAGAAAGGCCAGAGTGTGCGAGTTTGGATCAGTTATTGTTAGTACCCTTGATGTCAACTGTCAGTGTAGGTACAATGTATTAACATGACTTTTCATAGCACAGTTTCCTCAGTTTAGCTAGATTCATGATGCATTTAACACACAAATCCAATTGGCTTCATCTGTACTTAAAGGACCAGTAACATCAAAAAATGTAATTGTTTTAAAGTAATAAAAATATAATGCAGTGTTGCCCTGCACTGATAAAACATTGCCTTAGGCGCTGAACTCTGTACAAGAAATTCTACTTTCTTCCTTTTGGGATTGTACACGCAGAGGAGAGACTGCGAAGAGATCGACAGGAAATCAATAGGAATAACATTTCTGAATTTTGTGGCATCTGTATATCTGCCATTTTTATTGGTTTGCACTGGTAAAACTGCAGTGTTTGCTTCAGAAGCATAACTTTTGTTTATATAAACAAGCTGTTGTGTAGACATAGGGGCAACTAGTCAAAGGAGAAAAGGCTCAAGTTACACAGCAGATAGCAGATAAGCTCTGTAGAACATAATGTTATCTGTTATCCATTACTTATCCTGTGCCATATAGTCGTTTTTCAGTTTCCACCATTACTACTTAGCAGCTTGTTTAGATGAACTATAGTAGTGTTTGTTAAGCAAACAGATTAACAGTGCAGGGCAACACTACATGATATTTTCTTTACTTTAAAACACTTTCATTTTTTGGTGTTACTGGTCCCTTAAGTAGTTGGGTCCAGGAATAGGGAGTAGTCAGAGAACCACTCTGAGGACCTTGTACTCTAGGGACTTGACACTTGATTTTTATTAATGTCCTGCTTGTGCCTAATATCATAATTGGAAGTGATTGTGATGACTTATTTTGAAGCAACTGCTGAGTGACTGTCAACCCTTCTTCTACACTACAGAGATTACCCACCTGGGAGAAAGAACCTTGAAATGAGAGCTTAAGTCCTTTTAAGATTTGTAAGAGTGATAAAGGCAGCCTGCCTAATTGTGATTGTTTATACCATAATGTCCAGCCAAGGCAGCAGCACATAAAGAGATAAAAAATGATTTGTGTGTCATAATAAAGTACCATGTATGCTGGGTATTCAGAAAAAAAAATTTAACATAGTATGTTATCTTTATATCATTACCAATTACAGTGAATTTGAAATATTCCTAGGCAAATCTTAAAGAACATAATGTCAAGTAAAATATTCCATTTTAGTTCACGCTGGAAGATTTGTGAGAAGGGTCATATGGGATCATTCTGTGAAATCACTGACAATGGAAAGTACAAGTTGAACTAATATCATTGCCTGTATTCTATGTCCTGGGACCTCTCGGAGTATTGTTTTCAAGACATGATTTTTGTTATTATCTGCACAGAGAGTGCAGAGTAGCATTCTAGCCATCATTATGTTCTACTGGTGCTGAGGTTTCATGTGCTCATTTCATTAGGGAGTTTGAAGTTTCCAAAAAAGCATTACAGCTATTTTCAAGAATGAACAAATTGATCAAGCAACTCTTAAGGAAGTTAAGTTCCTAGAAAATAAAAAATATTTTTTCTTGGGGATGAGCAATAGTGAGAAAAGTGAGATTTTAGTTTCAAGGTCACAGAGAAAAAGATTAATTTGACAAACAATATGGAAAAATCTGACAGCTCCCCAACAAGAATAAATATAGCACTATCATCACTAATACATTATAGGGGTCACGTGTTGGAATAAAATTTGTTCATAATTGACAAAGAGGCTGAGGCAATAGGGTCATTGGTGGGGGGAGGGTGCAGACTTCAAATAAAACAGACACATGCTGCCATGTTTTTCACACTGTGCACCCTGCCCTCGATAGCACCCACAGTCAAAAAGCTCTACTTAACGCAATCAGCAGGGGAAGGCATTTAAGCATAATTCAGATTGGCAAGTTAGTGAACAATAGTGGTCACACAGATAAGACATTGACCAGGCAGATAAGAAAAAACACCCAGAAACTCAAGCAAAAAAGACTTTTTAAGGCAATGAGCCATTGGTCTAGTGACTGTACTTGGGGTATCTGTTGAACAGTTTTTAGGAATCAAGAAGGACAACCATACAACTAAAAGGTTGGACCCTACAGCTAGAGATAGTTAAGAGAGTAGCTAAGGCTCAAACCTCCCTTGATTATAATGTGTGGATGGCTCAGTATATTTTACACTCATTTACTATACAATTTGCAATCAATAGACTACCCAGTTCTGTCTCAGTCCAAATAAGAAAAGTTCAACTTTTTAAAATCTACATTAATGAACCCCTCCCACCCAGCTCAGAGTATGTGAATACTAAAGCACTCAACAATAAGATATTGTAACAGATTTATACATATTTATGAAATAATTCAATTTCGGAAAGGCAACACTGAGCCCCCCCCCCCCCCCCCCCCCCCCGATTATAATGAAGTACATCGCTCAGCACCCTCCAAACTTGTAAACTATAACATCACAATAAATGGAAGGTGTTAGATTTCCAAGACCTTATATAAAGCAGGTAAAATTGTATGCATGCTCAAAGAATCCTCCACATAATGCTATAATATATACATATGGCTTTTCATAATGGCAAATAATGTTGACTAAGCCAAAGACATTAGCTTCACTGGTATATTTTGAAAAATGATGACCGTCGTGCTGAATCAATTCTGCCATCTGTTAGATTCACAAATAAGGCTTCATTCAAGGATTATGGATACAACTTCCCATGTAAAGTTGGAGATGCAAGCTGTTCTTGTCAGCATTAAACCCATTGTGATGATCCATTTTAATATCAATCAAACTAAGTAAAGAGTGACAAAAGTCTACATATGGAGGACAAGCTGTTTCATCTGGAAATATTTTTCCTTTTATTTACTGTAATACAATCTTATGCAGAGTTGTGATATTCAGCAGAGAATGGGTCTCATTTACAAAGACAGCACTGTGTAAATAGCTGCCCCCCAGTTACTAAACTTGGCCCTTGGGAACATAATGTTTCCATGGCTGTGTTGTTCTGCTCAAGTCTTGCAGGAACACAGCTTACAGCATGCACCAAAAACAAACTAAAATCCAGTCAAAGTTAAAGGTATATAGCCCTAATTTGGTTACGTCTCTTGCGTATGAAAAGTACGGGGAACTGGGGTTTACAGCGCAGTGCCTCCACCTAGGGAAGACTGAGGAGCACACATTAGGCGGGTTCCACTAGTGGAAAAAAACAAAGTTTGTGATGGAAACAAATATAAACTTTATATAAACTGTAGCAAAAGAACTTGGGCAATCTAATACACTATGCACTCCTGCATTGGGTATATGTGACACCAACCTAACTCACTATTTCTCCAACACAATCCTTTTTATTATCAAAGTCACAATCCTCTGGAAGGGGTTAATAACCACACAATTCAGTTCAAATAGAATGTCCCTTCCCCAAGAGCTCTTATACCCCAGGTAGCTCTACCTTTCCCAAAAGTACCTCTCCCTTTTGGAACTTAGCAGCTGCGTAGCAGGTAAATACAAAAGACCAGGCTGTCCTCAAACCAGGGGTCTACAATTGTATCCTTGCCAGTAGCCTCCCTTGGGTAGCTCACTCACCGGGGTTTTCTCAGAGGCAGTCACACTGGAAATTACAGGCAGCTCTGCAACAGAATCAGTCTCACTAGTGGCTCCTTTCACCTCCTGAGTTTGTAGCAGCTTGGCAGGGAACTGGATGGGCTCTCTCTGTATTTTTAGATACAGCAGCTTATCTGCACTTCACAGTCTCACACCAGTTGTTGCTGGCCCTGTTCAGCTCTGTTGGAGACCCCATAAATTTGGCTCCAAAGTCCGGCACATCCTCTCTCCCAAGGATGCACTGGGGAGTGCAGCCAATCGGATGGCTCTCTAGCCTGTAACCTGGCTGGAGGATGTCAGAGGCAGAAAAACAGGGGAAGGATTTCTCTGGTCCACTACAGGTATATTAGAAACAAATGAACTTAGCAAATAACTTGCACAAAATATAGCTTATTCACATCCTGGAACCATAGTTCCTATCTGGCAATCTGCAGGATTGCACGAACATGAGGGTAAAAGCACAGGGGAAACAGAACTGCATTTCACTTTGCATTCACTTGTTGTACTGCCATACACATGCTTAGACTGTAATGATTTATAAAACATAGGAATATTTTTTTCTATACAAACCATCATATATCTGGATTAAGACTAACCTTTGTTCCTAGCCAGCTGTGCCCCATCCCTGTTTAACAGTATCAATGCTCTGGAATTAAACACAGTCACTAGTGAGGTGTCATAGGCTTGTTGTGCCCCTGCAGATATATCTCTCTGGCACCACAGATGTTGTACATTCATTTCACAGATGGCGCTTCCCCTGTTAAAGGTTTAGCTTTTCCATCCAAAAGTCATTTTCACATGAAATATATATCAATAGACACTGGCAGTGCTGAAGGCATATGGGACATAACCTACAGGATTATCTATAATTAGCACAACAGATATAGGAAAACTCCACAGACTAGGAGAGTAAACAAATGAATCCAGACAAAACATGTACAGAATTAACCAACCTCAGTCATACAGTATTCTCATCCAGAATATGACATCATGTTCATAACAATATGCAGTGCTGTTTGCTTCATGTATTTATTATCACGGTTTCAAAACATATAAACCAATTACGTTTTCATAAACAAGTGAGGCATGCAAGATAAATTTAGGATATGATTTGCTGTGTTTTTTTACTCACAAATTTTCCAACTATAGCGTAACTGCAAATGTGCTTCGATTTGCAAACACTGCAATTGCAGATGTTTGTATATGATTGCAGATCTGTGTGTGTGTGATTTATTGGGCATAATTACAGTGTGTTTTGCCTTTTGACGCATCCTGCTGTGGGTATCCTGGAGTTACCACTATGTTCAAGCTGCCAGTAGCTAAAGGGTTCTGTTGTGTCCATATGTATATGAGCTTGTTAACACTGGAGAACTCTGGAGCTACAACCACCCTGGCCCATGGTTCCCATGGTGGACTGCATCAATAGGGGCATTGGAAATGTGCAAAGTGATTCTGATGCAAATGCTATTTTGAACACAAGCTTCAGGAACACAGTGGCATGACTCTAATCTTAAAACGGTTAATACAACTTGAATCCAATTTGCATAAAAATAGTAGTACAATTTCATTTGTTTTTACTCATTGGACACAGTGTGGCAGAAACAAATTACAATACACAATTAAAATACACTGGAGCATTCTATTATGGGTCAAGCATGTGGAAATTTGTATCCAAAATTGCATGATGCACACTTTACATGCTTTCATAAATAACCCCCTTTATGTGTGATTCAGCATTTCCAGAAATAATTTTTTTTTTTAACCAAAAATTTATTGGCATTAAAAGGCTAGTATAAAATAACACAGAAAGCATAATTTAGCAATCTTTTCCTCCTAGCACATCTTATAACTTGTCTGTCACAACTGTGCATCATAAATGCTAGCTACTTCAATTTTGCAGACTTTGTAAACTCCTGGTATGGGTAATAGTTCTTCTTTCAAAATAAAAATAAATTCAGAACTGCTTTTTTTCTAAGCAGGTATGGAGACGCCGCACACCATGTATTCCCCCGTGTTGATATGACTCCTGGTACTCAGGCAAGAGAGGAATCGGCACCCTCGCAGTCAGACAAAAAAGGATCACAGACACACAAGATTGAAAACTGCAGGGCGAACCCTTACAAACTTTTTAATGCAGTGCATGTGCAACGTTTTGGGGCTCCTTCCCTTTTTCAAGCATCAAAATGCTTGAGAAAGAGGAGGTGCAAGGGCGCTCCACAAAATGCTTGAGAAAGAGGAGGTGCAAGGGCGCTCCACCATTGAGGCAAGTTGAGGCAGCAGGCAAAAATGCTGCACCTGGTAACTAAGAGCTGAATTTCCAGTTTTCAACATGAAAATTCAGCTCTTCTAGTGCAGAACGCGTGGACCTCCCCTACCCCTGTCCGGCGCTTACTTTTGAGCGCCGTGGAGAAGGGGTGGGGCGTAAAGTTCAAGGCCGCCTCAGGTGGCACAGAGTCTGAGATCGCCCCTGGGGAGGTTCCCTGAAACGTTGCACCTGCACTGCATTAAAAAAATTGCAAGGGTTTGCCCTGCAGTTTTCAATTGTGTTCCGGCGATCCTTTTTTGTCTGCTTTTTTTTCTCCCATCAATCTCTTAAAGACATATAAGATAAAATGATCCCCCTTAATTTTGTAGGCAATAATTTATACATATGGTGTCGATTTTTAATTTTGACTGTAAATTATAATTGTCTTCAAAATGGTCCCTTTATTTGAGCTCCCCATAGATATTATCTGGTCCCTGTTGTGTGGGGCGGGCATGTCCTAACTGTCCCTGCTTGAAGCACAGTAGTAGGGGTATAGTCATTTACAGCCTTGCAGCTACACAAGCAAATATAGGCTTTAGCTATTATCAAGTCCTGCCACCTGCTGATTCCTTACCTACAGTGCAGTGTGCTGAATATTGCTGGCTCCCCTGCAAAGCCAGAGAATACAGAAGGCAGGAAGTTAAACACATAGCAGGACTAGTAGGGTTCTTGTAGAACTTTTCAATAATGTAACTAGAAACACAAGCTTTCTTCAGTATCTTAAAGAGTTGAATACACTGGCACATTCTTGTGTTTTACATAATATATATCTTTTAAACAATATAGAAAATAAAATGGTTTATCAACTCTCTGAAAAAAAGGATTATTGTCAGCAACAGACAAATTTAAAAGGTAAAACTGTATATTGGTCTTACCCAGCTGTAGCATCAACTGCAATAGCTTTCGGTTTATGGAGATCCTGATCAATTAGTGTAATGCAAATGGTTCCATTACGATTGCATACAACAATTCTGTCGTTTCCATCATCCACAAAGTAGTAATTTCCCGTGAGCCAGTCTACTGCCATTTGGTGCACATCTGCCAAAACACAAATGGAAGAGCACAATGCTGAAAAAAAGAAACTGAAGGATAGGATAAACTTAATAAAAAAATGGAAATTATACAAATCTATGGAAAGGTAACAGTATTTTTTGCCCAGAAGACTATAGGATAATCTAGAAAATAAGGGATACGCAATTGCATCCAACTGAGTCTTGATTCAGGAGATTAAACGACAATTGATTTTCTTTAAGATTTTACAATTGAAATAAATCTAAATCGAATTGCAAATTGAATTATGGGCAGTAAACTCATCTCTACTGGCAAATATTGGTTCTCATAAGACACAGGTTTGACATTCACAATCACGGTAAACAATTACTGTTCAATTTATTTATAATGATCTGGGGATTGTGTATGTCTCCAAGGAAAGGAGGCATTTTGTAGTAGAGATACTGAAAAAAGTCTCTTTCTTTCACCAACCTCTAGTGTTTGTCTTATTGTGGCCTTATTAATAATGTTGTATTGTTAGAGGATGTACTGTAAAACAATATCTTAGATTAATAGTCTGTAAATTCAAGAAATATCTAACTTTCTTCCATAAGATTTGCTTAAAGGGATGCTGTCATTGAAATCCATTTCTCAAAAGAGCAAACAGCTTTTTTCATTTTGAAATCTGACATGGGGCTATTGTCAATTTTCCAGCTGCTCCAAGTCATGTGACTTGTGCTCTGATAAACTTGTAGTGATTTCACCCCCTCCCTTTTTCCCCCAGCAGGCTAACAAGAGAGCAATTAGAAGGTAACCAGATAACAGCTCCCTAAAACAAGATAACAGCTGCCTGGTAGATCTAAGAACAGCACTCAATAGTAAAATCCCATGTCCCACTGCGTTCCATTCAGTTACATTGAGAAGGAAAAACAACAGTCTACCAGTCAGCAGTTCGCTCCAAAAGTGCTGGCAAAAGTCCCATAACCAGCAGCAGCTGGGAAATTGACATTATGTCTAGCCCCATGTCAGACTTCAAAACTGAATATAAAGAAATCTGTTTGCTCTTTTGAGTGCAGAAGTCTACTGGAGCAGCACTAACTAACTGATGCATTTTGAAGAAAAAAAAAGCATGTTTTCCCATGACAGTATCCCTTTAAATGTCCATTTTGGGTTATTTTAGAATGATTTGACAAAAAGTTGTTATTTTGAAAGTGGAGCAAAGGTTACCTGGAGCACAAGGGCAATCGAGGAATACTGGAGTCCTACAGTAAGTTTAGTATGATAACTACATAAAGGTTGCATCAAACTCACCACTAGCACTCCTCTAGATCTCCAAATCAGACTACTGAAACGTTATCACAGATGTGAGCAGATTCTTTAGTAAGTATCCTGGCTATCAACACTGCAATAGTCATTAGGCTGTAATCTAACATAAAGGGGCAGATTTACCAAGGGTAATTTCGAAGTAAATTTTGCAATTGAAGGATCAAAGGAAAATCATTAGATCGTACGATTAAATCCTGTGAATCGTTCAATTTGAAGGATTTTTTCTTTGATGTGAAAACACTTGGAAAAATTCTCTAGAAGGTCCCCATAGGCTAACATTGCAATTCTGCAGGTTTAATTTGGTGACATTAAGTTTTTTATAGAGACAGTACTTCAAAATTCAAAGTCGAAGGATTTTACTATTCAACCATTCTAATTGAACGATCGAATGGTTGAAACATCCAATTCAATGGTTGAAGTATCAAAAAATGACTTCAAAATTCGAAGATTTTTATGTTCGAAAATTCACTCTAACCTCTGTAAATCTGCCCAAAAATGTTTTGTTTGTTGATATCACACCGGGATCAAACATCAGTATATACACAGCACAGTGTAGGTTTGCATTTAATCAATTAATTAAATGCATTTATTGTCTTTATGGAATTCAATACAGGAAAAGTGGGGGCTTCTTCTGCATTAGGCCACAAACACTTTAGAACAGACATTATTGCTGTAAAGGAAATATAGGCCTTCCAAAGGCTTATTGAACCACCCTCATGTCCCTGGACAGCTGCTGGGAGCTGCAGTCTAGCATTTTCAGATGAGGGTTAACAGTGTTGCTTCACTTAAATTCTGCAGAACTATAATGGGTTGTCCCAGTGGCGTAGCGAGAGGGGTGCCGAGGGGGCCATGGCCCCGGGCGGCGTATCAAAAGGGACGGCAACAGGACCGGATTTACAAATTTGCCACCCCTAGGCCGGCTCTAATTATCGCCCCCTCTGGCCTGCCGGTGCCGTCCCCCTCACTTCCTCCTGTCTAACGCTGTCACCTCCACTTCCGGTTTCCCCTCTGTCCATCGATGTCTCCTCCCCTTCCGGGTTCCGTCCTCTTCCCCCTTCCTATGCGTGCACATGCGCACATCGGCACGGTACTGTGCCAACCCCATCACTTCCCCCCGTCCAGGCCAGAGATCGGGCGGCAAAAAAAAGGGGCGGCAAAGAGGGGCGTCAAATTTCCGGTCGGCCCCAGGCGACGAAAGCCCACGCTACGCCACTGGGTTGTCCAACTGGAAATCTGTAGGCTGGATTTTTAAGGCACCAGTCTGCTCAGAGGCTGTCTCCCGGTGCTCCAACATGTATGATGGAAAGCACTTCTGTAGTGAAAGTTTAAATATTGGCTATTATTCTACCAACTAAAGATATTATTTATTAAAGTGAAACATTTTAAAATCTACAGGGTCAACAACTGATAATAAATATAATTACTGGAGGATGCCTATAAACATGGCACCCCCTCACCCAGGGACACAAGATGCTTACTCCAAACTCCTTCTTCCAAAAATGTATTTTAATTGAAGGAGAAGGTTTCAATAAATTATAAAATAGGGTAAAGTAAACATAACCTGTATTCTCTTCTTAAAGAAGGTGTCATGAAAGTAAATCATACCAAATAGCTAATACTGTATATTTTATTTCACTAACAGATTCAAATAAATTATAATCATCTGCTTCAAAATCTTCCTGCATTTGCGGGGATAGCTTTAATAATTATAATATCTTGGTTTTTCTGCCAAGATTTTAATTTAGAACATTTAGCAAATACTATAACATCAAACATTCAAACCAGTCAGCAGTTTTTCTGAATCATCTGCCTCATATATTTGAAACATTTTACACATGTAGATGTTTTTTCTTCCCTGCCAGGACACAAGTACAAACAAAAACAGCCCTTACATTTCTAATTTATATGTAAGTGAATTTCAAGTTTGTTGCCAAATGATTACAAAATTATAATAATGGTGTAACTCTAGCTTGTCATCAAAATGGAACAATGAAAGGAGATTTATGCCAGCACACAAAGATTACAATCTTTTCTTGACAACATATTCTAAATGTGTCTCATAAATTTACTCTGATTATAAATCAAAATGGAAAACTTTTTTTAGGAACAAAAAGGTTGTTAAAATAAATGCATAATTTGCAGTTATTAACCAAAAACATCAACCACACAGAGAGTTAAATGTAAGAAACTGCAGAGAATAATATGACATGGCCACTTAATCCTGCCATGCTTTGCTGATTCTAAATGCATTTCACTAGAGAAAATTGATATACCCTTTTTACCCTCTTATTATAATGTTCACTCCTAGCATGGCTTGGTAGAACCTGAACTCTTTCTGTAGTTTTTCAATGATAAGAAGGCTTTTCTTTGCAAGGTTAAATAATCAGTATGTACTGATTTGTTTAAAATCTGCACAAGTAAAGAGGTGCATTATGATTTGGCTTTCTAAATAATATACTGTTTTTTCAGAAAGCTCAGAAATACAGCCACCTTCCATAGACTCCATTTTAATCAAATAATTCAAATTTTATTTCTCTGTAATAATAAAACATTACTTGTACTTATTTAAATATATATAAATAATCTTTATTGGTGGCAAAACAATCCTATTGAGTTTATGAAATGATTTTTTAGTGGACAAATCATGGTGATCCAAATTATCCCTCATGGTGATCCAAAATATCCTTTATCCTTAAAACCCCAGATCCCAAGCATTCTGAATAACAGGTCCCGTATCTTTATGCTGTATGTTGTTTTAGCCATAACAAAAGTACACTTTCCTTATGTTAAAATATTTTCTGTTGCAGAAAACAGAACTTTATTGTACAAGGCAATAGGATACTGTCAGGAGCCAGGGTGTACAGTAGTCTAATTAGTCATTCTAAATTATTCCCATTGGGTAATTTCTTATCTGGGTCACTCTTTCCAATGTAAGGGGCAGATTTACTTAGGGTTGAATTTGAGGGTTAAAAATCCTTCAAATTCAAATATCAAATTCGAAGGATTTTACTGCAATTCTATCAAAAATAATGAAACCCAATTCAGCAGCTTTGATCTGGAGAAATAGGCAGTCAAATAAAACTTTAAAGGGGAAGTACTTTGACAGTTGAATATTCGAATAGATTTTTATTCACATCATTAAAATCATTCGATTGGATTGAATTTTCAAAAAGATTTGAATTCAAATTTTTTCTAATGTTTTTGAAGACCACTTCGACTAGTGGTCGAAGTGGTCTTTTAAAACATTCGAAAAATTTGAATTCAAATCTTTTTGAAAATTCGATCAAACTTCAGATCCTTCATGTGAATTTAGTAAATCTGCCCCCATCTGTTCCAATGTGCTCCTTCTTGCTTTTGATACTTAATAAGCATTCAAACATGCTAATGATAAAGGTTTGACATTTTAGGGGGACAACACAACATGATCCTGTCAAGGATTGATATACTACTTTGAGGAAGGTATACCATCTCTAGCAGTTTGTTGGTTTCAGATACATTTTAATGGTTGTCATTTAAAACACTTATGTCTCAAAATGACTTCAGTTTCCCTTGTGTGCATTGGGATTGGAATCAAACCAAATATTTTACCTAGGATGAAAAAAAAAACACTCCACCACTAGAAAAAAAGTGCATAGCTGAAGTACGATGTTGATAAGTGTAGGAGAACTAGAAGACCCATGGGTACAAGAGTAAAGGAAAACCTGTATAATAACCAAAAAAGAAAATGAATCCCAGTGTCCTACAACACTTTTTACAACAATATTTGGGTAGGCGTGACAATCATAATTTGTAGTTTTAAAACATATCATTAGCAAATTAAAGGGTGGGAATAGGCTACAGAGACTACAACTAAGAGTTTTGGATCTACAAATTGAATTTGTTAAGTCCAAATTAAATAAATATAGATTTCGATCTTGCTGCTTTTAATACCTGTTTGTTTCATACATATGATTTTACTGTAATATACTAATCTCTGACTTATGCAAATTGACTATGCAAATTTCACAATATCTTAGCATTTTATCTTCTTTATTATGGCCATATACTGTAATAATTTTATATTTGCCAAGATGACCAATGTGGTAGTTATGTCGGGCCTAATGACTGATCTGCAACAATTTATGTACACAAATTGACACATGAATGATCTGGCCATAAGTGAAAGGAGACGCTTACATAGGAACCATCAGGAAAATGTGACTGATTGAAATTGTAACTGATATCACATTCAAAATTATAGTTTTCGGATGATAAAAATTTGGATTTAGAGTCTTCCCAACCAGATTTTTTTTAGTAAATGTATTGATGAATACAGTAAAAAGTGCACATGAGTTTGGTTGAAGTGGTTTAAATAAAATAGTGAGAAATTTTCAGATTTTAGTAAATAACCCCCTAAATATGATGAAATACTGTATAAATTCTAATTTCATTTTTGATCAGTGAACCCTGGATCAACTGTTGTCCTTAACATTTTCTTTATAGGATCTTTCCTTATGCACACAATTTCATATTTACAATTTTGCTTGTATGTTTTGTTTTTTTCCCCAAAATATATAACATTTTACTGAATCCACATACATACAAGACGGTTGCAAAATTGTTGTCTTTGATATAACTAATTTAAGAATTACAGAAAGAATATTTTAGTTTATAGGCATGCATTTGACAGTGTGTTGATAGACAGAAAGACAGACTTCAATCACCTCAAGAACACTTGAGTAATTTGGACTGACAAAGGTTTAAGTCAAGTATACAGATAAGAACAATTGTAAGTTTATCATCAGTGAAGGAACTGTCATGTTAGATGCATAGACCAAGATATCAAACAGCTGTTACTTGGCATACAGATGAAGTGTATGGGTTACAGAGAATGACAGTACACTCCTTCCCTCTGAACTTGATATTCCAGACATACATTCTAAGTAAATATGTCTGTTGTTGCAGCAGTGATTTTATTTAAGCTTTCACCACAAAATGTGAGGATTACAAAAGCATATGTTAGATGCAGAAACATATTTCATTACATCTTTATATCTGGTGTTTGAGCCAGGTATAATTAGCTGGAGAAATAACTTTTAGTATAAGACAGCAACAGAGTGGAAGCTCAAGTAAATTGTGGCTACACATCCACTGTGCGCACATCTCTCATTCTGAATACCAACACAATGTCCTTCGTGTTATATAATATCCTAACAAATATACTTTATTTCAAACAAAACAAACATGGAGACATAGCTTTGCAAATAAGGTTGGATTCTCTTTCATTCACTGGTCCACTGGGCTGCTGGTCCTGGAGAGTTGCAAAAATGTTTTATTGCTTTGAAGATAGAACATCCAATGTTGCTTTGGCTACGGCTTCAAGCAATTCTTAATGACTGTGTATACTTTGAATTGCTGTGCAGAAAGATGTTGGGGAAGAATATTTATACCTCATTTCATATCTTCCAGGTAAAGTACCAAGGTACCAATATGTTATTTGCTTAATGGACAAACAGATTTGTTGTTGAATATACAGTATATATATATATATATATATATATAGTGAACTTTAGGTAATCATAGCCATGGCACAGTTTTCAACACAGAGAATGGAGACTGACACCACCTTTGAGTTGAAATGCAGCTTTGCACAAACACAAAACTTCAGCCCACTGGCTTCACATAGGGGATAATAGTCCTACTTTGACTCGTTTCCTTAGCCTTCACTGGTGATAACATAACTCACAGTTTCCTTATCCCTCACTGGCTTTTGGCAGACCACAAATCCCATAATCCTCTCTGGGAACACTCAAGACACACTTGTCTCCTGGAAAGAATTTATCTTTTCCTCTCCAATCCTTTGCAGCTCTCTCTCCAACTCAGGTCAACAGGAATCACTCTCCTTCCTAGCTACACACAGGCACCTTCCTTCATTCAAGTAGGTCCTCACGTGACCCCTCACCCTCCTCCAGCGCCAGGAGGTATCCAGGGGAAGAAGTCCTGAGGTGTAGTCCCACACCTCCTTTTAACTACAGCTCACTTGTAGCTTAATTACTTAACTGCCACTAGCTTGGAAGCTGAAAACCCTTACTGGAGCAAGGAATGGATGTCCACCCTGCTCTCTTCCATTCACTCCAGGCACCCACTATCCAGCTTTTCCTAAGCTGGAATATAATTAAACAGCATTACTTGCTGCAGCCACACAGACTTTTCCCTAGAATTTACATTTCACCAGCCTAAACACACACAAAATCAATGTATTTTCATAGTATATATATATATATATATATATATATATATATATATATATATAGTATATATATTTATTTATTTTTTTGGATTTTTTCAATAAATTTAGTGCGGTATTTACCAGCACCCGGGCAAGTTGGTTAAGAAGTTTAGAGTGTGCTCCTCCATGTTTTTCTTATCTACATACATATATATATAGTAGCATGGAAAGCAGGTCGCACTCACAGGTCTTATAGTTTAATAAAGACTTTTTATTTCAGGCAAGAAAACTGACGTTTCGGCTGGAGCACCAGCCTTTTTCAAAGTGACTTAGCAAACAAATCACTGGTTATTAAACACACTGTGGTGGGAAGACAAATGGACCAAGGTGATGACGTGAGAGTTGTGATTGTGTACGAACAAATAAAGTGTGCAAATACAAAATGTAAAGAAGCGCAGAGGAGAGCCGCATGCAAAGTGTAAAGCAAATAACAGAACCATACACATGGAGAATGCAACACTTAAAATGAAAAATAATACATGTAATAAAATAAAAAATAAAAAAAGCTGTGGCATATACCGGCAAAGAAAAGAAATTAAGAGTGTATCAAAATAGCAAATACAATATGGAGGGATAACTCAAAAATGCAGAAGTAATGGGTACCGAACGAAACCTGATACTATCAAAATTTAACTACTGTTATAAAGTGTAACTCCAGTTCCAAAGGAGTCAGGCAGGGACATCATTTATGTGGCGTGATAACCAAGCGATCAGATACTATTGTAGTCAGAGAAATGTATATTATGTAACAGTATGTCCATTCATCAATTGCGGACATGGTTACTGAAGAAAACCACTTGCCTGGCAGTACATGGCGGTGGAATAAAAACTTCATAGAGGAAGGCTAAATATCGTCGCCCTCGTTCTGAGTCAGTGTCCAGTTACTGGGTCATATACGTTATGTTTTCTTTAGGTAGAAATCCAGATGCTCAGGGCTTCATCGTGAGGCAATGTACCTAGATCATATCTATGTGATGTGTATATAGCAGCAGGTGGTGTCGAAGGTAACATTACACTGTCTTCAAGGAGGTTGGGAGAATTCATATGCACCCGAATATCTCCCACCGAGTCAGTTGTTAAGGAGACACTCATGGGTATCTACGCACTAGTCCCCAAGTTGATTAGGACGGTACATAGATGTATAAACAAGCATGATTAGTGTAGGTTGTCAGTGCAGCACATACATATATATATATATAGTCACATCAAATATCGGCACTCACCCAAAAAAAACTTTCCATATTCATAGAAATTGGAGGCACTCACAGGTCTTTGGTATTGAAAGTTTATTTGTTTATTTTATACAAGTATTCACATGTTCCCCCACATCAAAGTGTTTTGGTTCAACACCAAAGACCTGTGAGTGCCTCCATTTCTACGATGTATCAAGGGTTAAGGGCCGAAATGTTGGATACACAAGTGTGAATAAAAGCTGATATAGTCACAAAATCGAAGTGTGAGTCTTCCGAAGAGTAATTATATATATATATATATATATATATATATATATATATATATATATATATATATATATATATATATATATATATATATATATATATATATAATATAATGGCACTCACCAATCATTAAATTCATTGCTGGGTGCTAACCAATAGTATCAAAAATAGTCCAAAAAAAGCACTCACAGCATTATCCATCAGATGTATATGCATGAATAAGTATACTTTGATATACATCTGATGGATAATGCCGTGAGTTCTTTCTTTGGACTATTTTTTTATACTATACCCAAACTATTAGTATATTTTTAAAACTGCACATAAACATATATACATACATACAGGTACATACAATTATGAAAAATATACCCCTCAGGCACTCTTAAAATACTTACTGTTTAGGTACTGAGAAAGTTGTATTATCTGTTCATCTGTAAATGTCCCTGTTTTCGTTATTTTGTAGCATTTCAGTTGATTTGAAGGCTTTTTGTTTTCAATCCAGCAGATTTTATTTTCATCATAAATAAAACCCAGTGTGTGAATTCCATTTGCATTCATTGAGCTCCTGGTGGGTGCTTTACCCCCATTAATATCCAGCACTTCAATTGTTTCAGAGTTTGCAATCAAAAGAACCGGAGGTCTGTCAGCAGGCTCTGGAATTAAATATAATGCAATCATAAGCATTAGCTGAACAGCAAAATAAATCTGCATGTCATACTGTACATCTCTGAACATTGATTTTAGAGTATTGCTCATAAGTAGAAATATTGGAGGTTGGGTACTGATTGCTTGATGCAAAGAGTTGGGATCTACTCAGTGCTACCTTTCATGGTAGATATATTGAAAAAAATAAATGAAAAAAAAAGTGAACAAATATATTTTTCTTCTGAAACTTTCATAATGGTGATTATATCCTTACCTCATGCTTTCATATAAAATCAAAGTAATCACATTTTAAGCCTTCTTCTTTTTACAATGCAGCAGTTCCATAATGCTGATGAAATTGAAGGCTAATATTCCACTTATCTGTAAAGACTAGATTTAACCGGTCCAAAAGACATTGCAGGCCACACTATTTTGGACTCAAATAGGCAAATCCGGAATACTTTTTAAACATAATGTAGCACTTCAGTTGCATCTGCTGTAATTGCACCTATGTCAAAATTAATCAATTGCACTCAACAGAGTTGAATATAGCATTTTTAGAGTGGGAGTTGTTTCCCTTCTGGACTGTGCATTCAAAATGTTGCTTGCATCCTATTCACTGGGTGCAAGTCTGTTGTAGCTATTAAAGGAGAAGGAAAGGCATTTCTACTTGGGATTGCCAAATGTAAGGCCCCCTCATGTGATTATATCTACTTATCTGAAACCCGGGCTAGTGCTCCTATCTGCTGAAAACTGGCCTGGGGTTATTCCAGCAAATACCAGCTATTTAGTTCTACTGCGCATCTGGGAAATTTGAAGAAATAAGAAGCAGGAAAATGATTGCTCCGTGGTGCTTGCTGTAATAACCCTAGGCTGATGCAGTTTTCTCCTGATAGGTGCATCAGCCTGGGTTACAGGCAAGTAGATATAATCACTTGCAGGTGCTTAACTTTAATCCAGTCTGTGATGGGAACACTGGAGCTACCACCAGGTCCAAGGTGGCAACAGGTTCAGGGTTCCTCAGTGTCAGTAGTCTCAGCTGGGCAGTATTCATCAAGCATGATGAACCACTGGTAATTAGCCAGTTTAATATCTTGTGTTTGAGATTCTATTAACTATAAATTCCTGTCTCATAGTAAGCAACAAATATCCTCTTTTATGTTCGGCTTTACATGCCCTGAATCTCTGATGCTCCAGTGACAGAACTTAAAAGACTATCTGTTGCCCTGTTAGTTGGAAAATTAAGATCTGTATGTCATTTATCTGTTACAAAACAATAAAGGGACAACAGAAGATTGGTGCTTTTCAAAATACAGAAGTAAGCTGAAAAATAGCCATTCTTAAACATTTAAAATTATTTATCTGCCTTTCAAGATATTACAAAATATGGGGAGCAGTCACTATCTTTAGCCAACAGACTGAAATGTAACTAAAGCAGCTCTTACTGTTTTGCTCCTAACTATCTTCCATCCCTGCTGTAAAATTGAGTGGGGTCATGCATCAAGTTAAATGTACTCATGCAAAGGTTATTCATGCCATTTTCCTTCTGCTTCTATAAATGAAACAAAACAGGGGAATGTAGGTGACCTACAGCGCTTTCTTAATTTGCTGCAGCTGTTTTGAAGATAATAAATGCAGCCGAAATGTCACAAATTGAGTAGCTACGACATGATTCCTTTTACTTTGATAAAAGATCTTTCCAGGTGTTACTGACTATTTTGATTAATCAGAAAAAGTGTATTTCCACGAACTGCTTTGATAAAACATAAAATTATTTCTGTTAAAATAGTGATACTTTGCACTGTGCAGGCTTCTGTAAAATCCAAAAGAAGATGTAATGTTTGTAATGTCAACTTTGTACGTGTCCCTGACTTTACAAGAAATTTCCAAAAATCAACAGAAGAGAGTATTAATATGTAGATCAGAGGTTTTAAGAGCTTTCTGAGTTTTGTCTATCTATCTATCTATCTATTTTTATACCTGCCTACCTATTTATCATCATTAATCTTGCTATAAAAAGGTTCACCTATGTCGCGTTTCTCTGGCATAGATCCCCATCATTTCCCTGAAAGTCTACCTCCCACTGACTTTTACTGTTCTAAATGTATTTGTATGTTTGGCAGTATGAAGGGTGGTTTTAAAAATATGTGGCCATGACCTTGAATAGGTGTGGTTTCAATTGGGAGTAGTGCAAAAGTGGGACTGGCCTATAATTTTTGAATAGCATGATATAGGTTAAGTCCACCCTGTGTAACTAGATTTCATTTTCAAACCAAATCTTAAACTAATCTCTCTAGATGTCTGCATCAGTACGAATGAAAACAGTTCTCCAGCTTTCGAAGCATCATACTATTCCCAGCTCAGCATATCTGGTACAATTGTGTTAGATTTCTGACAGGGAACCCTTTGCCGGCAAGCTTACACTGAGGCGCCCTTAATGGAACACCGGAGTTTTCCTCGCAGCGCCGCTACTGACGCTGAGAGGAGAAAGCTGGTGCGCACGCCACAGCACGAAGCAACCTCTACGTGCTGAGCTGACTGAATAGAGGCTAGGGAGAAAACCAAAGACGGGTCAGAGCCAGGCCGAGGTCATACACAGAATCACTAACCGAAGCGTCTAAAGAAGGAGGTACCGGGAACGGAGTCAATTCTAGCAGGGTCTGTACACGATTGAACTTTTAAACACTATGTTTAACCAATTGTACTGGCAACTGGCCCATGTAAGCAAGGCTATTTAAAGTCTCCCAATACTGCTGATTGGCCAGTTGCAAAACACCCATTAACTACCGCACTGCTGGATAATGATTCCTAACAAATTGTCTCTGAAAACAGGACCCTTAAACCATGTCATAATGTCAATGGAGCTAAGCACTGCTGCTCTGAGGGGTATCAGGTGGACTATTATATAGAAAAAATGTCTTGCCTCAGTTTCTAGCAATGCTGACACATTCCTATGGATTTTATATTTTGTACCTATTGATAAATCTCTAATAATGCCTCCTACCTGATATATTGCTAGGATATATATATATATATAGATATATATGTCTCTAAATTAACAATCTGAAGTTACCTATATTTTTAAGATAGGCAGCCATAACATAACAACGTTATGAGATAAAATGTATGTACAGTATTTCCCATTGTCATCATGAACATTTTTTTGATGTTAGGTTAGTATTAGTCCTAGAGAAGAAAACATCCAAAGACATGAGAAGACCACAAAGACAATGGGGACTAGGACACCCTATTTTATGATCCATTATCCAGCAACCTGTAATCCAGAAAGCACTGAATTACGGTAAAGGCATTTCCCATAGAGTCCATTTTAATCAAATAATTAAAAAAAAATTATTGATTTATTTATCTGTAAAAAAAAATAAAACAGTACATTGTACAGTAGTTTATCCCAACTTTTTTAATAAACTTACAGGAACAGTAGCATCAATGTACATTTAAGGCGTGCACACAAACTTTCAGGACAGTGCACATAACAAATTGTGGTGCATACTGTATAAAGAATGTTGTGTGAAAATGCAAAGGTTTGTATTAATTGTATTGTAATTGTAAGGTTTGCATTAATTCTGACCTGAGCATGCAGTTTTTAAAAACTGAACACACAAGTTTAAAATGTGCACATGTAAGAATATTTTGTGCAGATAGTCAAGAAGGAATTACCCCTCTAAAAATGCATTTACCCTACATATTTTTTTCTTATATTAAGTGCTTTATGTAAAATTACTATTAAAAAAGTTCTCCTCCTGCAAAAAAAGATGATTGTGCCAGACACCTATGTGCATGTTCCACAGCATTTCCAGACATCACTTCCTTAAACTGGAAGCCAGTTGTTGCAGTTTTACAAAGGATTTTCTTGAACCTTGTAAGCTCTCCATTTCTTCCTTAACATTACTGCAAATTGCGTTCTGAGAGGAGGGTGCACATTGACATTGTTACTTCTTTATTGCTGTGCTGTGAGCAGGTGAAGGAATACACAAACTGACTGATGTGGATTTATGGCTGACCTGGGTGCTACCTTCTCTGCTTGGGGCACTTACAGCAATAAATCTCACATGGGCTTAGAAAATCCTCCATAAAACTGTAGCAACTGACTTCTGGTTTGAGTTGGAGATGTCAAGAGGTGAAGTGGAGCATGTGCTTGTAGGATCTGACACAGATGACATCGCCATATTGCCTTTTCTTGAGTAAAAAAATAATGGTATTTTTACATAAAGCACTTGAAATGAGAAATATTGTTCAGGGTATATATTAGAGGTATAGAACGGATTTTGAAGTTAATATTTTTTAGTGTTAGGGCTCATCCAGACGCCAATATTCGGGGAGATTTGTCACCTGGTGACTACTTTGGGGCGACAATTTTGAGCAACTTTTGAGCAACTTTGAAAAACGCGTTGCTGTGTGTGAATAGGCGCAGGCGACTTTAGCGCTTGCGGGCGCGAGATAGGAGCAAGCCCTTCAGGGAGATTTGTCACCCCAAAGTAGAGGCGCTTAGTTGGCAGGCGACAAATCTCCCCAAATCTTCGCGTCTGGATGAGCCCTTACTGTTCCTTTTCAGTATGGTGATGCCTAATTATGGATCCATTATCTGAAAAAACAAAGGTCCTGTGCATTCTTGATAACAGGTCCAGTAACTGTTTTATTAGGTAATTAATCTCTTTAAAACACTGATTTTCTAATGGTTTCTTTATCTACTCTCTTTAAAAAACATTTTTAAGATATTCTCAAGAAAAGACTCTCCAAAATGGGGAATGGTTTAAAAAGTTAACTGTGACCAGCATTTTGCATTATCTATTTATTGAGCATGCCTTGTCCTTCCAAGCTTCATTTTATATCTCCCAGGGAATTAGAAGTACTTTACACCTTCACAAGCAAAATAATGTTACAATTCTGTGATCTAACTTGAATGTTGTAATTAACAAGAGGAAAAGTGAATTTTGTTTTTTTATTTAGATTTTTCAGTTTCAATATTGCATTACCTTATCTTATTGTGCCTCCTCATGAAGCACTGTCATATTTAGACATGTTTTTGTTCACAAGGATGTGTCCATACCGAAGAAGGAAATTTACAGTATATATTTTTTTTAAAATTGTCTGTTATGGCTATCTCATAACCTTTTTCGCTTGAGTTCATTTGTCTACATTACTGAGGAAGCATACAGCAAGGTCAGTAAAAGCAAGTGTCCACAAACAAAGGCATGGCACCTTGCAGAACACCTTTACTTTCCAAATGCTTTTGTTTCCCCTGTTTTTGAATTCTGCTTGTGTGTGTGACTTTGAAATTGTTATGGACTATAAATAAAGGTGTTGACAGAAGTTTTCATCTTTGCCTAATGGGTCAAGATTTAGGAGCTGTTGGAACACTTTGTATGAAATTATAATACTTCTAAAAGATTCAAATCACATTTTGTTCTAATTTCCTAACTGCTACAGACATATTTACTTAGCGAAATAATTTCCATATTTAAACAGTACTGTGCTTGGTTTTGTGCTGGAATTTTTACTTAAGAAGTCACTACACAGACAAATTCAATAGGAGAATCAAGGTTAAACCCTGAGGGAACAAAAGGTTTAGACATCGGAGTCTGAATAGAGCGCAGCAAGCAGAAAGTCTATAAAAGTACAGTAGATTTAAACAATGAAACAGCACCTGAAATGCCGCAAGAAAAGAAGCTTTCCCACATAATGACTAACTAGCTAATCAAATTAAAAATTCAATACATACATATAACAAACAACATGAATTGGAATAGTAAATGAGTTATCAGTTACCCAAAGATCGAGGTGTAGTTGGTTCTCAGCTAAGCTTTTATAAATTTAATTACTTTAGTATTAAGAAAAGGAAAGAGGGGGAGGGAAGAGAGGAGGAGAGAAGATTTAAGAGGAGTCATGAAGAGGAGAGGATAGAATCAAAGGAGATGTAAGGAGACAAGAATGGAAATGAGGAGAGGTGAGGAGGGGAAGAGCAGAGGAGATGAGTAGAGAAGAGAATAGAGAAGGGTGTGATACACCTACATATTGTATTGGTGAGACTTATTTTATCCATACTGTTGTTTCATTTTGAATCATGTGCAACAGATTCATACTTAGAATGTGTCAGTACAAGTGCAAATAATAAGTGCATGGATAACAATCTCACATGTAAGTAAATGTTTGGCCTCCAACAGTAATCACAACTAGTGATGGGTGAATCTGGGGAATTTTGCTTCGCTGAAAAATTCGTGAAACGATGCCGAGTCTTGTTTTGGATGAGGGGGTCCATTTTTGGACACCGGCGGCCATTGCCAGCATTAGAAAAATGGATGGCAACGCGAATTTGCACCATCACACATTGAATTTGAGCGGGGATTCACTGTGAATATGACCATCACTAATCACAACAGCTATAGCTCTTAATACTGAGTAGTGATGGGCGAATCTCCCGCGTTTCGCTTTGCCGAAAAATTCCCGAATTTCCAGAGAAATTCGTGAATTGGCAAAAAAATTTGCGAAACGAGTCGCACATCGTTTTTGACGTCAAAAACGATGCGCGCCGCGCGTCAAAAACGATGCGCGACTCGTTTCGCAAATTTTTTTGCCAATTCGCGAATTTCGTCGGAAATTAGGGAATTTTTCGGCGAAGCGAAACGCGGGAGATTCGCCCATCACTACGACGCGCGACTCGTTTTTTTCCTGTCTGTTTAAACTTACCCTTGAAACACTGGGATATGATGTTACTATGATGAGGTGCTGAACTACCAAAGAGCTAATTTTAGAGAATATTTTTATTGGTGATCTAAGGCAAATAAACATAATGTCACCATACATAATATCATACATAATGCCAAGCATTGGAATTCTATTAAGGTCACTACCAACGGACTTTAATGCAGTGCAAAAATGCCCTGTGGAGTGATAAATGTAATTTTACCATCTGATGCAAAAGTTTGGTTTTCGCAAATGCCAATATAACACTGTGGGGCAGATTTATTATGAGTCAAATTGTAAATTCAAATTAAAATGTTTTGGTCAAAACTCTCTAATTTGAATGGGAATAATCCAAACTCAATTTGAATTTTTATTTGAATTAGAAAATCAATATTTATCAAACCTTGACCCTTGAAACAATTCAAATTTGACTATTCATCACCTGCCAAAACCTGTCATGGAGACCCAGTGACCCATTTGAAGATGTTAATAGCCTTCCCGATGTTCGAGTTTTTTTCAGAGAAAAAAAAAACTCGATTCGATTTCAGTCGGTAATATTGGTTCCTGTTTTAGATATTTGATTTTTATCATATTAAATAACTTCCCAATCAAATTTTGAGTATACTGTATCTGAATTAATTTGAAATTTGAAAATGAAAAATGTAATTAAAAAAGTCACATGATTTCAAAACACAATCTTTGATAAATGAGCCATCTGTCTGAACACATACTGTTGACAAGTTTGGTGTAAGCAGAATATTAGTCAGGGACTATTTTTAAGTACCTCAGTGTGTTGCCTTGTATTTAGGTTTAACTTTTTCTGTAAAGGTTAAATTCTAGTGATGGGTGAATCTGGGGCATTTCGCTTCACCGAAATGTCAAAAATTTCTAGAAATTCATGAAAAATTAACGAAACGCAGCTGCATCTCATTTGGCGATTCGCCGGAATTTGCTGCGAATTCACCCCAGGCAAATAAATTTACCCATCACTATTAAGTTCATTACATTAGTGTCACATTTGTATAGAGCTCCTGGTGCCAGCTGGAGGTTAAAGTTTTATCTATGTGTAATGGTGCAGCTGCACTGCAGTCCTTTTTTAATAGAATATGGGTAAGGTTCTTAATTCTTTATTTTTGGTTTTAAGCTGTGACTACGAACAGTGCATCCCTTGCTGTATGTACAATAGTAAGATTGAATACCCTCTGTGTGCAGAGTCAAATATCAAAAAAGTTCTTCTCCTTTGTATTAATTTTGCATTACTGTCCCATTTAGCCACCATAAAAGTTATTTCATTGTACTGAAATGTTATGTTAGATAACATTTATATACTGTATGTGATATACTCACTTTCTTCAAAATGTTTATAGTGACATTCTTTTGTAGAAGCTCCTGTTTTACAGTAATACAATAGTCTCTGCTTCTCAGCAGGTAGAGGTGCTTTGCAAAAAAATTCTTTAATGGAAGCCATAAGAAAGGTTCAAACAGACCACACAATTCAACAAAAAAGTGTGTGTGGTCGTGGGTATATGTCAAAATATACAATGCTCATCTATAATGAAGTAATGCCAGCACGACTGAACATTCCAATACTTCATAGGAAAAATGATAAGAAGAATAAAGGCCTATACACATCAGAAGCAATGGAATAGATTCCAGAAAAAAAAGTAGTAGTAGTCTCAAAAACATCACTGTTCATTTACATAGATAAATAATAATATATAATAATAATAGTTAAATAATAATAATAGTTAAATCGGGTTTAAAAAAGACATAGTCCCTCAAGTTCAACCTCTCCAAATGAAAACCCAGCATCCATACACAAACCCTCCATACTTTCACATACATTATATATACCCATAGCTATACTAACTATAGAGTTTAGTATCAAAATAGCCTTGATATTATGTCTCCCCAAGAAATCATCAAAGCCACTCTTAAAGGCATTATAAGAATCAGCCATCACGAGGCAGTGCATTCCACAACCTCAGTATCCTCACTGTGGACAACCACCTATGTTGCTTCAAATGAAAGTTCTTTTCTTCTAGTCTGAAGGGATGGCTTCTTGTACGGTTCATATAAAGTTTTGCAACAGCTCAACTGAACCAGTAGCCCAAATATTGATAGATGATCTATCCTCCCTGATCTGTGTTAATGCATACTGTATCTGCATATCCTGGACCTTTGTTCATATACTGTCATTATCTGTGCTGGCATTAAACATGTTTTTTCTAGCACATTACCCATTAGTAACATTTTGTTTTTGTTGTGTAATTACAATGTAATATTAACAAGTCAAAACTGCTCAATATTCTTAAATGTTAGATAATGGCAAGAGTTAGGTGGTGGTATGTGGGATTGAAAAGTTCCGATAAAATGTGAAATTTTAAAAATATATTGAAAGGGAACTTGTTGTAAAACTGCTTCTAGCTTAGTTTATATTTTTTTCTCCCATCTCCAGAATCAATTTATTATTTGAAAATGAAAAATAGGTGTTGGCAAGACTGTCTGATCTCTGTCTCAAGGACAGAACACAATCTATGCTTTTAACTAATGTAGATATATATCGTTGTAAGGACAATGTGATAAGCAAAGTGCTGCAAACCATGCTGTAATTAATTGCATTCTTTTCCATCTTTTTAATGATCAAGATACTTTTTGTGTTAAATAAATTGCATACATTTCAGGAAAATCACTTAAAACAAGCTGATTGATGTGACTGATTAAACTGCCAATAAATTATCTTTCAGGTGATTTTAATAGATTGTGTAAAGGAGCCAAGATTAGAAATATCTAGTGTTAATTCTGAAATGTATTATTTATATTTTATGATTTTTTTTTAAAAGGCAGTTTCCTCCATAATAAACCATGACACATAGTTGGTTATTTATTAACTCCTTCCATCTCATTGTCCTTTTACTTGCACTGGTCTAAGATACAGAATTGGCTGCCTAAGTGGAGGGAACGTTGGTATGTCATTCAGATGAGCAAGTGAGGGAGCCCTGCCCTTTGACACAAAGTATGGACAGGGCCATCTGGCACCCACTGATGCTGCTTTCTGCCCCTCATGCTGCACTTTTAATCCATTGCAATGCATAGAGCTCAGGGATGCCCCATAAGCAAGTGCACATTGAAAGGAACTTGATTTTGTGCTTCTTAGTGTTCTATAACTTGCATTTGGGTCATGATCTGATAACCTTCCATTTTCTGCATAAAGGTAGACTAGTAATCTTCTAGTAATTTGCAGTTGAAGGTGGAGTAGATTCATAATACAGTATGAGATAATAAGACAGATGAAAATTGGCGTTTCATTATAAATAATTCATACACTTTCCTGTCTACATAATTTTCTTCACTAAATGTGTTGTTACTAAGTCCAGAGAAAACAGCAATATTACAGGAGAAAGAAATGCAGATACAGAAAAAGTTCCCCATGGCTAACTCCAAGAAAATGCCCATTATTCTCTGCCTGTGTGCTTTCTGCAGCATGTGGTATGAAAATGTTTGCTACTGACAGTGACAGAATGTAAGGTTTGATTAGTGCCAACAATCCTAACTTCCCAGCATTCTTAAAATATAATCTTGGCCGCCATCCCAGATATAACATCTTTGCAATATAAAAGGATGAGACTGAACACAAGGATGTTGTAGGGGGTTTTGTTGCCAGTTTTTACCTTTCTTGGCAACAATGGAAACAAATGTTCTAAACATGGAAGATGCTGAATTACTCCCCCTGCCTCTTCTTTGCCTCCTTAAAATGCATTTACTACAGAATGATGCCTATTGTTATTGTTGTTAGGAATTCAGAGCACTGTTAAGATAAGCTGTAAGTGCTGAATTAATTATTAAAAAGGGCACTATTCTTTTATTTTGCATTCATCCATTGTATACACTAATGGAAACATAAAGAGAGGGGGCTGCATAATCATGACATTTCCCAGTCTTTTTTTTTTTTTATTATTAAAGTCTTACTAGCTAATCTATCCAGTATAAGATGTCACTCTCTGTCAAGATGTCTGGCCCCATTTTTCCTTACCACCTTTCATATCCATCAAACAAGTATCCAGAAAGAAATGCAGGACCAATATTGAGTGTAAAATCATTGTGATTTAGGCTATAATACATGGTTATACATAATACTCCACAACAGGGACATCTGCTTGGGTTTCTTTACACATACCATACTTTTATATTGCCTTAAATATCCCCTTACATTAAAAACAAGTGAGAAATAAGTTGCCTCATAGTCTTTATAGTGAGATACTTTGAAATGATACAAACATATTGTAGATATGGATGAGTAATTTTTTTCAACTGATACAAATTTGATTTCTTGAGACATATTTTGTTAGCAGGGACAATGCATTTGGCACAAGTAAACATGCAAAAAAAACACCCATTACCTTCAATGCATTGACATGAGAAAAAAGCACCCAATACCAGAATGGTTGCTAAGCACCCTGGTCTCAGCTCGGCTTCAGCAGTTAAGTGACCGCCTTTGGCCTCAGGAGGAGCCCTCAGCTTACTCAGATGCCACCTGGACTTATCAAGAGGTGCAAAGCTAAGAGTTCTGGCTAGCACAGAGGCATGATCTTCTCACCAAGGATACAGGATAGAAGAATACCACCAAAGTGGAACAGGAGGGCCGGACCAGCACAAGAGGAGCAGAATAGTCAGACAGGCCAGGATCAGGATTAGAGAGCGTAGAATAGTCAGTGGAAAGGCAAAAGTCAGGATTGGAGATTATCAGAGTAAACAGACTGGCCAAGGTCAGGATTGGAGAATACGGAGTAGTCAGGCAAAGCAAGGGTCAAAACACAGTAGAAGAAATAGTTTGGGAAATAACACCCAGGAACTTCAGATAGAGCCTAACAACGTCATGATGTCAGCGCGCATGCACCTTTAAAACCCAGAAGTGCGCATGCAGCGCGCCATAGGGATGCCGGCAGCCGAGAGGAAGGATGCACACTGTGAGCGTCCCTGCTGGAGGCATGGTGGGCGCTCCCGCGTGCATAACCACTAGACCACCAGTGATATTATTTGTTACACACCCATTGACTTAAAAGGTGGTGGCACACTAGGGAGTTAATCACTCTCTGTAAGTGTGAACTACAACATCTGACTTAAAATCACAAAATGCTTTGCCACTGGCAATAATGTAAATTGCTGGTAGGGAAACATGAGCTTCACTGTTGGTTTTGCCACTAGCTTCCCTTAATAGGTAAACTCAGGCTACTTCAGTAGCATAAATTTATCAGGAACAACCAATTGTCTTTTGTGCCAGGGACCTACTGCATTTGGCATGAGTAGAAACACCCACTGCCTACGCATTTGACACAAGAAAAAACGCCTATTGACTTGAAGTCCACTGACTTCCAATGCATTTGGTGTGGGGAATTTAAATGTTCACATTATTTTTATGGCCAAAACCGTTAAATTTAACTAGGGAGTTCTCCAAACTTGATTTGAGTTTTTTTTTTTTTTTTAATTCTTATACATTTTCCAAGATTCATCATACTCTGACCCTATTTGAATTTAATGTTTTGCCACATAAAACCTGATAGATAGCTGTTTAAGTCAATGGGAGAGGTTCACAGATCAATTTGATGATGTTTGCAGCCTTCCTGACATTCAAGTTTTTTTTCAAAGGAAAAACTCTAATTGAGTTTGATTGAAATTGTTTTGATTCGAGTTTTCAGGTAGTTTATATTCATCCCAGCAAGAACTTTAACGAAGTTGCCCTAGGCAGAATTGAATACTAGTGCATCTTCGCTTGGATTTTCCTAGCGTAAATTCACCAGAGTTCGTTGCCGGGACAATTTTTTGCTACTTAGTAAATTAGCATTGTCTGAGTGAATTTTAGATGGCTGCGAAACCATCACTGGAGAATTTGAACTCATTAGTAAATTTGCCCCTAAGACTTTAGATGAGCTTAGTTCAGGATTAGACATACAGATGCAGCCACTAACATTTGTTAAATGCGACTCAGGGTTAATTGAAGAAAGTGTGTTATCTAAAGTTATCTTAACTCATTTAATGCATTTAACCTTTTCATTAGCATACCAAATTACCATTGTTTTCAATGGTGAACTCTTGGATGGATTGGATTGGATGGGCTGCTGTGACACAATATTCTGTGCTAAGTGGGATAAATGGGATAGATGAGTTGTCATTCTGTGTCAAATGCACAATCCAAAGTGGCTTCATCTGTAACCTCCCCCATATTTTTAAAGATTCTGTATCCCCAGACCTGGCACCTTTAATCTAATTACAGCCTCAATAATATTAAAATTGTAGCTGAGGTTTAAAAAAAAAAACAAAAAAAAAACACACACATCAAGTTCAACATTTTTGTCCAAATAACACCTGCTGGGGAAAAAAAAGTATCTTGCCAGAAGTAGGGAGAAGAAGCGCACACCCTTGTGTAGCTCAGCCTGGTGCACAGTCCCAGAGGCTCCGGCAGCCTCACAATAGCTACATAACAGGAAAGGGTTGGCACACAAGCATACAAGTTGCAGGTATACCTGCTCATTTAGTGTGCTTGACAAAGGGGAATGACCCCGAAAGGTTGCATTCCGTACAATAAACGTATGCTTGTGTGCCGACCCTTTCCTGTTCTGTGGAAAAAAGCAGACAAATTTTATTTGTCTTAGAGGAAGATGTTTTCTTTGGGCAATAGTTCTGTATTGGTAAGGGGCCAGGTGTCCCTAGTTTTTAAAAGGAGAGTTTCCACTTAGATCTTTATATTTTGTCACTACTTGCTAGAGGAGGTGGCTATATTTATTTTATTTATTTCAGTGAGAGAAACTACTGTGAGGATCGATCCTGTGTTAGCACACTAGGAGTAAGAATTAGGTTCTATTATTCTGTCTAAAAAATATTGATAACCGAAAAAATTTCGCCATGGGCAGTTTTTCTGTGAATTTCTTTGTTTCACCTTGGGCAAAAAGTTTTTTTTTGCAGCAAAAATTTGCCATTTGTTTAATTTATTGTGTCAAAATTCACTCATTCACTCATGACTAGTAAAAAACAGTGGGATAATATACCACACATCGCCAATTTTTGCTGTGTAAAAAAAATAGTTTTTTCTTAGAGTGACTTCTGCAGGAAGCAATGTAAAATACCTGGTCTTCTTGTGGCATAAAATTACACACACCCTCATAAATTTGTCATTTATTTTATATAGCTTTTTTTCGAATAAATATGCACTTTAGTGTGCAGCCTGGTGCTCCAACTAGTAGAGCAGAAGGGTTAGTATGCTGTGTATCACTGGGTATTAGTAGAGAATGAAATAAACATTTAGGGATAGACAGACATCCCTCAGAAGTTCTATTGTGATTGATGATGTACTTCGAGTGTAGTTGAAACTACTATCCTTCTTACCCTGGGCAAAACACATCAAGACAATTGACTTGTGAGCTATTACTTAACTAATTGTACTGTAACATCTTGTATCAGACTCTCTGATGCTCAAGTTATTATGAGATCTGTGCCTCAGTTTAGGGTGGATAACCCTTGCTCCATCATAATGTGAAGTTGAGGAAGGTTGTCACATACAGTATAGTATCCTGTATTGGGAATTGCATTTTGGGTATCAACCAATTATAAACATTAATAAAGAGGTTTTCTCTATTAATCGTGGAAATTAAATTGTATTTAATGTTTAACATTGAGAGACTATTGAATCATATGCTATAAGGTTTTGAGAACAGTTCTGTTTTTGGTCTCTAAAAATATGTAAAAGTTAAGATGAATCCTTTCTTTTGTACATTACATTTTTTTAAAGCAAATTAAAAATAGAAGTAATTAGAAAAAGAACAAGCAAATTATACCATAATGCAGAGGAGGCCATGTTAATTTGTCAGTCCAAATCTTTGACACAGCTAAGTTATTTAATGAAATACCATTCATTTCAGGCCCATTTTAATTGAACTTTAATGCATACTAGGGAAATAAAGCTATTAAAACTGGAAATTGTCGAGCTTGTGCTAACCATTTATTGAAATAATGAAAGACCTTTAAGTGTTTTTTTAATGTTCTGCCCTGTGTACAGTATTTTCTTAGCACCCTTTCCCATGCTGAGAAAGTTGTATTTGTTGCTGTTTAGACTTTATATGGAACAAAGAAAAATTCAAAAGAAATAGCTATATTAAAGTAGGCCAAACATTCATGTACCTAACCTAAATATATGTTTGTATGTGGTCTTTCATAATGATCACTCCAAAATTAATAAGTCTAAAAAATTAAATACAAAATGTGCAGCAATATGGAGCTGGATGAATGGTTCAATTGTCATATCTGTGCAATGCAGTAATCCATGTGTTCAGGGCTGTATATTGCTCCATTGCCACCCTCAGCCTGCCCCCTCAGCCCTTGTAGTAATGCAGATGGACCTGCAGTTATTCAAATGCACCAATATTGGACATTCAGGGAACTCACCCCCAGCTCCATCACTTAATTTAGCCAACAAACATCTGGCAGAATAAATTACCCCCAAGATGTCATCTTTTTAAAACTAGTTAATTTGGATAATAGGAAATCACAGCTAATGTAAAGTAAGTAACATGAGGCGTAAAACATTATTACATCCAGTATTTACTAAATCTGTTGTTAAGGATTTAGTATTTGGCCACATCAAGTAAACATCTGCAAGGTTCTATCACTTACTGTAAGAACAATGTAGCCTAACATAAAACACACAAATAATACCTTCAACTGGGGTATTTTTGGGGTGAGTCATGCTTTACTTTGAGCTTGCAAACCAATACCAGCCTCATAAGGGAAACCGCTTCAGTAGACATTAACACATAATATAATACAACTGGGCTATACACTAACTATGCAGAAACCCAAGCAAACATCATTGGTTGTCAGTGCATGTTCTAAGTATATCAGTCCCTTAGTGCTAGTTATACCCTACATAAAAATATGGTTTGTTGCACATTAAAAGATTAAGCTGTGGATGATGGTTCAATAAAACAAGAATATTTGCCACTCACAGTCAGTTCTCTTCTCATTTACATGAAAAATAAAAGCTTCTCCCTCCACTCCCACCTCCCTGGAGAATTGTATAATCATATTCTGAAATAGGTTTGCTTACCATTTTTTGCCTTACAGGACTTATTGTCAGATTGAATTAAGTAACCTTCAATACAGCTGCATGTGTAAGATCCAAGTGTATTTCTGCAAGTCTGACTGCAGGATCCATATGCTGCACACTCATCGATATCTAAAATAAACAAGTAAATGGCAAGTTCAGCACAAGGGTTAGACCATAAATGTGTCCCTGTATTTCACTCTTCTCTATATTTCTATTTCTGTTTAATGCAATTTGGAAATTGTGCTAATTTTTTATGAAATTACATGTATTAGGGTGCTATGGAGCTCTATTGTTATTGTTTCACTAGCAACTCTGTTAATGCATGCTTTGATATAAACAGTGGATTTTTGACCACTGTTGTTCAAATATTTTAGTATAAGTATAACTATTTAAATTATGTTATAAGTTTAGCCATTTGCAAGTGCAAAAAGGGTCTCTAACTTAAAAATTTAAGTACATGTTTTCCAATCAAAGGATTGATTTTCTTGAGTTCTGTGAGGTCCCCCATAGGCTAAAATGGCAAATAGCCAGCTTTAAGCTGGGAAATAGTCGAATGTGACTATTTTATATTCTATAGTTGAAGTAGGCCAAAATTAATCTAAAATTTTAATTTTTGAAATTTGAATTTTATTCGAATTTTAATTCAACCCTTAGTAAATCAGCCCCTTAGTGTGATGCAGAGAGTAATATTCTAAGAAATCGGCAATTGGTTTTCATTTTTTATTATTTGATGTTTTTGAGTTATTTAGCTTTTTATTAAGCATTGGTTTGAATAAAGACTGGAAAATAAATAAGGGAGGGCTTGAATAGAAAGATGAGTAATAAAAAGTAGCAATAACAATTCATTTGTAGCCTTACAGAGCATTTGTTTTCTTAGATGGGGACCCGTATTTGAAAGCTGGAAAACATTAGAAGCCATATCATTTAAAAAAAAAACTATAAACAATTAATAATAAAGACCAACTGAAAAGTTGGTTAGAATTGGCCATTCTATAATACACTAATGTGGCAATGTAATATGTTTTGTTAGTGCAAAAACATTTGCATAACACCTTTGTGAATGCTAGCAACAATGTTTGCTCCATTTTTGAGTAAAGAACTCAACTTGCAAAGTTTGAAACCAAATTACTTTTGCAACCATTTGCAGTGTATGTAATAAAAATATACAATTGCAAAACATTTTTGTGCAACTAAATATTTAATGAATCCCCAGAGCAGGTGTTAAAGGTTCACAGTGCGCATTTAAGATTCGCAATGCTCAATTAAGATTCGCAATGCAATAAAAGCCTAATGAAGAATATAACATTGCAATAGGCAAATGTTTATTCACAAAGTTTTGCTCTGTACAGATAATTTCTCCCTAAAAGTTAACTTATAGGTGAACCACCTTTTTAAATTCTTTACTGGTTGAGAAGTCCTGGTACATATAATTCCTATTGGCCCATGACTATTTGCTTCTACCTGCTGAACAGGGTGAATACTGCTGGGGAAACTGTCACAAGGCCCCAGTAAAGAAAGGTGCCCTAAAGGAACCATCCCTTTATAAAAACTGAGGAACAGGGACCCTGTAAACAAGGTAGGTAAACAAAGTAGCTAGGAAGTGGCAGATTGAAACTGTAGGAGTACATTCATTGTGAGATAGTGAGAAGGAGCAGCATTGAACCTCAACATAGGATTGAGTGGAGAAAAATTAAGGGTCCACATTAACGAAAAGTATCTAACCTGAGGAATATGAAGGGTTTTTCAAAGGAAAAGACAACCAAGTAGTAAGAATTTTGAAATTATGAGCTCATAGAGACTGACTGCTCTTTGATGTGAATGGAGTAAGGAAAGCAGGAGTGGGTATGTGAAATCCTGGGAGAGGGATATTGAGTTGATATGTTGTATTCAATGCAACAGAGATGAAATTCGTCATGATACTTGCATCAATATGGGTTCCTGCATTTCCACATGGTTGCCAATGCAACCTACCCATTTCAATGAATGGTGCACAGATGAGCCTATTTATGTCGGGAGAACTGTGGAGCTATGGTGACCTACACCTGGCATTAGGTAAAGTGGGTTTTGCCAGTAGATGCTCTGGAAATGACTGAGCCCCCACTATGAACATGCTCGGTATAGCTTGCATCAAAATACAATCCTTAGTATGTCCATTTTGATACATGTCCAAGTGCAATGAACTAAAGTATGAGTGGCTGCAATTATGCTGGCATTGTTATGTCCAAAACTACTGTGCACACCCAGTTTATTTTCTTTAAAAATGACTCCCAGTAGTCATGTAGTCATTGTTGGATGAAAAAAGTATGGAAGTAAAAAGAACAATTAAAAACATATTTGTTGGAAGTAGAGGAAAGAGTTAGTATATATAT
>CM044448.1:53464471-53504171 GCA_024363595.1 Xenopus borealis
TTCCGGAAGTTCGCGAACATGTTCGCAAACTTTTTTTCCGCGGTTCGCGCCATCACTATAAGTCACCATGAAGTTCTATATATGATTTCTACTATATTCCTACTTTACAAGAGGGGTTACACTATCTTTTGCAATACATACGATTTACTGAATCATATGGCATAAATTAAGTCACAAAGCTCTATTTTAAATGTAGATATACATATGTATAAAATATAAATTTTACAGGATATTCATGGCTCTTGTATATAATACAAATTACAATAATAATGATGATAATAATGGACTATACTTAAGTTCATGGACTATACATAAATATTTTTTCAATACAATTTCAGAAGACTGAAAATGTGATGTTGACATAATACAGAGAACAAGAGCATTTGTACTATCTCAAGTTCTCTTCAGGGTACGATGTGCCAGTTCTGTTCCTATTTATAAAAAGTGTAAAATATGTACAGTCACTTTTAAAGATAAAAGCGCAGAGGTGTTGTATTTCCTAAGCAGGCTGCAGTGTATTTTCCATTTGGTGAAAACTATTGCAGTGATCATAAATAGTGGAGACCACATCAATGATATGAAAATGATCTTGCTCAATCTGCTCTTCAAAGTGCTAAGGGGATTTCAAGGTAATCTATAACATCACATTACAAATCGTGCACATGATAATGCAGGATTCAAGCCACAAATTAATTTGGTAAATACATTTTTTTCAAACAACAAAAAAAATGCTATTGACTTTAAACGCATACTATCATGGGAAAAAAATTCTAAATGCATCAGTTAATAGTGCTGCACCAGCAGAATTCTGTATTGAAATCCATTTCTCAAAAGAGCAAACAGATTTTTAATCTAATTTAATTTTGAAATCTGGCACGGGGCTAGACATATTGTCAATTTCACAGCTGCCCCAAGTCATGTGACCAGTGCTCTGATAAACTTCATCCTCCGTATGCCCGTTCCCAAGCGCCCGCTGGAGTTATAGAAGAGGCTCACCTATCATAAGATTATTGCGGTTTTATTATGCACACCAAAAGTATGACAGACAGTGGGATGGTGAGAGTGCTACGCATTTCGTGCCCTTAGCTCTCCTGGCACTTCGTCAGGGTCATGATTTGAGGGGCACATTTACTAAGGGTCGAAGCAAAAAGTCAAATTAAATTTAAATTTAAAAAATTCTAATTTTTAAGTAATTTTTGGCTACTTCGACTATCAAATAGCCCAAAATTCAATTTGAATTGAAAAAATTTAAAAACTAAAATTTTCAAAGTACTGTCTCTTTAAAAAAATTTTTAATTTAACACTTCGCCACCTTAAAGCTGCCATATTGCCATTTTAGCCTACGGGGGACCTCCTAGAACCCTTACTGAAATTTTTCCTGGAAAATCGAAGGCTTTTTTTTCTAAATCGTGCAAATCGCTCGAATTGAACGATGCATTCGAACAATTTCAAATTGATCGAATTGATGGACCTATTAAATTCATTTTAGATTGAAAATAGCCTTTAAAAAAATTTGATGGCTGAATTTCAAATTTTTTCAAATTCGACCCTTAGTAAATCTGCCCCTAACTGTTCACCTTCTAAAGCAGCTCTGGAAGTGGGTCACTGACATTTGAACTGTTCTAAATTGATACATTTAGGGACAGATTTATCGAGGGTCAAAATGAAATACAGAGCTAAGACTATTTCTATAGGTTATTATAAAAGAGGATTTGGTTAGGGATATTTCACTACATGGCAGTATGATTTCATAATGTTATTCAAAGGAAGAATTACCTTTGCAGGTCCTTCCATCTGGTCCTGTTTCATAGCCATCTCTGCAGTAGCACTCAGTACCATTTCTTTTTATTGCACATTTATATTGGCAATTTCTTTTCTGGCATGTTGTTTGCAGCTCTTAAAAAAAAAGAAAAAATAGACACATTTATATATATGATGCAACATAATGATGCATTATCTTTTTAAGCATTTATTGATTACAAAGCTTAAAAAACAAATGGCAAATTCTAGGTACAGATAGGTAAAGTGACCACAGTGCTCTAGATTGAAGAACAAATACAGATGCAGTCACTTGGATTTGTGTGTTAAATGCGTCGTGACTTAACTCATCTATCCCATTTATCCCACTTAGCACAGAATATTGTGTCATAGCATCCTATCCAATTAAAGAGTTCACCATTGAAAACAATGGTGCTTTGGTATGCTAATGAAAAGGTTAAATGCATTAAATGAGTTAAGATAACTTTGGATAACACAGTTTCTTCAATTAGCCCTGAGTCATGACGCATTTAACTTGCAAATCCAAGTGACTGCATCTGTATGAGTGAGTTACACATTATATGAGTATGTCATTTCTTATCCTGAGACCAAATATTTAAGAGGTTCCAAATTATGCAAAAGCCATCTCTCCTAAGATTGTGAGCTCTACAAGGAGCTCCTCCCTACATTCTCACTTACCACATGACACTTAAGCTCTGTGTCCTCATATAGGATGTATGAACTTTGTATTTAATAATTTTATTTATTATGTTACTGGCACTCCTTGTGTGTATTTTTATATATTGTACTTTTATATATTGTACAGTGCCATGGGACCTCACAATGCTTTACAAATAATGTTATATATTTACACATATGCATACATTTCTCATAGAGTCTAAGCAAATAATTCCACATTTTTCAATTATTTCCTTTTATAATATAAAAATATTTTGTAATTAATGGCAACTAAGCTGCATAAATCCACACTGGCGGACAAACAATACCAGTGATGGGGTTATGTATCAGTTCTCTTATGCCTGACTAGGCAGAATGTGTTTAGGCCTTATTATTAAATCGAACGATTTAATCAAGCAATTCAAACGATTTTAATTTGATCGAATACTGACCTATTCAATCAGTATTCAATATATATATAAATATAGTCTGTGTGATGCAGCCGCACTCTAATCCGGAATCCGTCTCTCAGTTGATCATTGGTGCTGGATCTAAATGTGTATTTACATTACTGAAGAATAGATCCGCACTCCATTATTCTGTGAATAGTCAAATCTTTTTTATTTTGTACATCAATCCGACGTTTCGGCCCCCATTAGGGCCCTAATGAGGGCCGAAACGTCGGATTGATGTACAAAATAAAAAAGATTTGACTATTCACAGAATAATGGAGTGCGGATCTATTCTTCAGTAATATATATATATATATATATATATACACAAACCTTTTTAATATAGCAAAGAAAAATTGCTAAAAGTTTTTACACAAATTACTTTTCGAGTTTAATTCTCACATAACTTTTAGATTCATTAATATCTTGCTGTGTAATTACATTTCATTGTTGTAATTTGCTGTAAATGTAAACATTAATGCAGATGTTAGCTGTAGTTGTAAAATAGGTTCCCTCTCTACAAATCTCTACTTGTTACTTAATTTACTAAAACAGATTTTGTTACATTATTTTTTAGTTGAAACCAACTCTGAAATTGAAACACGTAAACAAGGAAGGTCATTCTACAAGAATTACTTTAATGCATTTACATTCAATGGTTTCCATTTTTTAAATGTTGTTTGGATAATACAGAGAACTATAATTTTAATGAAAATCAATACAAATAAAGCTGTTTTCATAATTGTAGAAAAAAACACATTTGGTACTAAAAAGGATAAAATTGCTATACTCAAACCATTTAAACAAAGGCGAGAGTGACTTGGTTTTAAATTAGGGTAACACTTTTACAGTGAGGCAATTAGTTTAAAATCACTTACAGAAACAAATGCCTATGTAGAAGCCATTAGCATTATTTGGGTTATCTCATAAAAGGAGGTCTAATTAGTGATAGTAATTCTAGTGACACTTTATTGAAATCAACTGGAGGACTGCAGGATGTTGAAAGGCTTCTCTCTGTAATAATGTTTGTGGATATTTTGCACAAATCAAACCCATTAGCAGCTATCTTGGCTTTAAAAGAATCTTCAAGTAGAAGAATTTATGTTCTATAAGAAATCTCCAAATCTCAGTCTGTACATACAGATGAAGCCACTTTGAATTGTGTGTTTGACACAGAATAACTAAACTCAGACTTCACACTTCTCATTTAACACAAAAAAATGGCGTCACATCATTCCATCTAATTAAAGTGTTCATCATTGTGAACAATGGTGCTTTGGTATGCTAATGAAAAGGTTAAATGCATTAAATGAGTTAAGATAAATTTAGATAACACAGTTTCTTAAATTAGCCCTGAGTCATGACGCATTTAACACACAAATCCAAGTGGCTGCATATGTATAAAGGAGAGTTATTTTAGACATTCTGCTTAACACTTCTCTTCCTGATATTTTAACTATGATTATCACCTCAGCCATTTACATTGCCTTGCCTCTCAAACAATCCATTTAACCTTCATAATTCCTAGGTTGTTGCTCAACTACTCAACTAATTTTATGCAGTGCTTTACAGAGATTGTTCACAAAAATCACTGCCCCAGGGACTTACAACATAAGATTTCTATCATATTCAAACACACACTAGGTTCAGTTGAATCAAAAGCCAAATAACCCAGCTCTGTTTTTGAGTGTAAGAGGAAACCAGAGAAAATGCACACAGAATTGGGGATAGCACAGATACTGTATAAGCCAGGACAGAATGAAGCTCAGGATCCCAAGTGCTACCTACTGGGGAACTGAGATACCCATCAATTTAATTCTGATGCTTTTTCAGATTTCCCTATGTCTTACATCATTTCACCTGTGTTTTATATCACACTTTACTTCCATGCTGCTAAAATACTGTTATGGGCAGGAGTACATTTTTATGATAAAGGCATCAGCAAAATCCATAATATCCAACTGACTAATACTGTACTGGAAAGTAAGGAGTAAGGAGTTTGGACAAGAGTTGAGCATGTATCAAGTCATGAAATGGTTCAGTGGTGTAAGCAACTCTTTCCACATCTGTTTGTGGATATGGCATGATTACATCAATAACATTGACCACATTTTGGGGATACAATTTACCCAGTGTGAGCAGTAACACCTGGGGGAAAATGCACTAAAGAGTGCAATTTCGCTAGTGACGGGTTTGCAGCCATCGCAACACTTGTGAAAATTATTCAGTTAATTCACTAAAGTGTGAAGTTGCATCCAGGGTGCAGAACACTGATGAATTTCTCTTCGGCAGAGTAAGCAAAGCAAAGATTTTAATTCTGCCTAGCGCAACATCGCTAGAGATCCTGTGCTCAGGCTGATTTGCATACAGCAGGCAATTTAAAGTGGAATGGAGCTATTTACGTTACATGGTGCATCTAATACATTACATTTACACTGATAACTAGACATGCTAAGGGAACCTTGATAAAGTCAATAGAGCTGTGTTAATTCCCTACACATAAGTCCACAGCTATTGTAAATAATGTGCCATATGGTAGAAAATGTATGGGGAAAACCGGGTACCCAAAAAAATGTTATGCCTTTTGCAGCCCATCACCCAGTGTTTTTTGTACTTACAATACATTATAGTCAAAAATTATGATGTAAGTTACTGAAGATTGAGGATGTTCTATGCTGGTGAAGTCTGGTAAAAGAGGTAACGTTCAGTAAAATCCGCATCTTAGTGAATTTTCCGAGTAATGTGTGGCCGCTGTTTTTACTGTATGTCCTTGGCATTCTACAGTCCTATTCCTAAGCTTAATCAACTTTCAACTACTGCCACAAGCTGACAGCAAACTCCAGCCACTTTCAGTTTATGGATTTAAGTAACTGATTCCACTTCCTTCCTATCGTAATAGGAGTGTGGCTTCAGCACACATCTTTGTGGGAAATTGCAAACTCTCACCCACAGAATATACTTATCCATGCTTCCTTAACAGGAATAATAGTACAGAGGGGACTATTGTGTTGGTAGCCAAAGTCTTAGGGGCAAATTTACTATTATTACCCATAATTAGCTCGACCAAATTCGATATTCGATTAGCATTCGATCGTCGAATGCTAATCGAATAGTTTTAGGCTACCTTTTATTCGATATTCGATCATTCCACGATCGAATACAAATTTATTCGATCAGTCGAATAATTTATTCGATCAGTCGAATAAATAATTCGATCATTCGAATGATTCATACGATTCGAACTATGGAAGACTTTGATCGTTCAAATCCTATTCGATCAGGACTGCTTCCATAGGCTTCTATTGCAATTCAGTAGGTCCAATCTGGCGAAGTAAGCAATCGAATAAACTTTAAAATTTAAATCCTTTGCTGATCGAATTATCGAATATTCGATCATTCGATCAGCGAAGGATTTAAATTTTAAAGTTTATTCGATCTATTCGAATGTATTCGATCATTCGACCATTCGCTATTCGATGATCGAATATGCCAAAATTTGCATATTTGACCAATCGAATAGATCCTACGATCGAAATTCGATCGAATTCGATTGAACTTCGATCTATTCACGTGAATTTAGTACATTGGCCCCATGCCCACTGGTGGAAGATTGTCACAGATTTAAAAGATCAGAGGTTGGCCTTATAAAATAATCATTGTGGGGCCTATATTTGCTTAGGATCATAGATTTTTTTTGGTGATACTTTTAACTGCATCCATATCTTGTTAACTGTGAAAAGCATGTACTTACTTTTCCCTAGATACTAATTGCTTTTTTTATGGCATTGGTGAAAAGTTGAACTTGATAAACTGTTGACTTTTCTTCATTGATGCATGCCTGTTATAAAGTCTGCTGTACCTCTTTATTCTACAAAGAATATTCTGTCTGCATGATTGCAGTACATTATTTCTTCATGCAAAAAGGACAGGGCAGTGTTCATTCCAAAGGAATAATAATGATGTGAAACAATGATATTCAGGAAAACATTACAGTCAAAAGAATCCTTTGAAAAGACAATGTATGCTACAAAAGCAAATTGTTACTGGTTTATTCTTTTTATAACAATTGAAGCCCTGAAAAAAGCCATTTTGAATTCTTTACAATCATTGTTTTAAAGAACAGAAGATTTAAGTTCCCTAAAAATGCAGATTATTTTAAGACTTTGTTTCAACAATGAATAGTTATGAATAATGTCTAAGACTAAGCAAAATAAATTATTATTTAGATTTGTAAGGTAAAGTACAAACTTGAACAAACCACACAATATGAAATTAATGACTATTTTTAATAAATAACGAAACAGGATAACTCCTTAAATGCTTTGGGTATATACAATTACCATGAACACAAAACATTTCTGCACCATTGTGCTCCCTTTGGATCATCATAAAAATGAATTTGTGCCCACACAGTTTTCTGTGTTTCACTTTCAGAAATGATTGTGTCATTGGTTAAGAAGATGAGTTGTCATTTTTATCTTGTTAAATGGAATGGCTGGGTTCTACTGCATAAAATTGCTGATCTTATTCAAGTTTGTATTTTCTTAAACACTGTGTTGTAACCTACAGTATTTACTGCCAAAGCCTTGCTATCATTTGAGAAACGTTATAGGTCATCACTGAGTGATTGGAGAGGCATGGACTGTTATTTAGCAAAGGCTGCTAAATAAAAACAAATGAGGTGTCATTTATGAATGGATGTGCATGTACATCAGAAGTGATGAAGCCCTGAACTTTAAAAATGTTGTACTTTAAAAACTTGTACAAATTTACCATTTTAATAATTACCTGCATATGCAACAAGTCACTATGTTTGCCCAGTAGCAGTAAAACATAGCAACCAATAATAGTTTTAAATAGATGAGCAGTAAATTTTACCTGCTGATATGACTGATTTGGGTTAATGTCCCTAGGCAAACTTAGCACCCTTTTTTACATACAGATGCAGTCACTTTGGATGGTGAGTTTAATGCGTCGCGACTTAACTCATTTATCTCATTTATCCCACTTATCACAGAATATTGTGTCACAGCATCCCATCCAATTAAAGAGTTCACCATTGAAAACAATGGAGCTTTGGTATGCTAATGAAAAGGTTAAATGCATTAAATGAGTTAAGATAACTTTAGATAACACAGTTTCTTCAATTAATGCTGAGTCACGACGCATTTAACTTACAAATCCAAGTGACTCTATCTGTATATCCCACAGAGTACAATTACACCCAACTCAACTTGGAACATGGCCTCAATCATACCATAATTATTGGAAAAATGCTGTGTTATTTATAAAAAATGGTGATTTTCATCTGAAATTGCATATTCATCTTAATTTTCATCTGAATGGCATAAATTACACTTATGGTCCTGACCATGGAAATAAACAGGTGTGATCATGGCATGCAATAAAAACATTATTAAGTATAGCACAGGAAAAAAATTTCAGAATACAGTGTACAGATTTATTAGCAGACATCTTAAAATATACAAGGTATATTCTCAATCCGTTCTTGCTGTTACATGACTTTCATCTGTCATGATGTTTATTGTTTTTCAAAACCTGATTGAGCTCCTCCATAATTCATGTATTCCAAGCATGTCTTAAAAGTGCTGCCTAAAAACCTTTCCATCTTTAATGCAAATTGGGTGCTGCTAGTTTCATGTCTGTAACCCCTAGGGGCAGATTTACTATTGGTTGAATTTCAAATTGAATTTTTTTTTTAAATTTGACCATGGGAATAGTTAGGGAATTAAAATCCTTCGAATTCGAAGGATTTTACCACAATTCAATTGGTTTACCAATCCAATTATAAAAATTTGATCGAACAATCAAATTGTTCGAATCGAACAATTCAAACAATTTTAATTATTCAATCAAATTTTTATAATTCGATCAAAATTCACCAAAGCCACTTTGGCAAATTGAAACTGGTGAACTAGGCAGTTGAATAAAAATTTAAAGGGGAAGTAATTCAATAGTCAAGTATTTGAATATTCTAATAGATTTTTATTTGAATTATTCGAATCATTCGATTCGATTGAATTTACTGAATTCACTGGTTGAATTGAACTAATTTACATATTCAAATTAGAATCTTTTTGAAAATTCGATCGAATTTAGAATCATTCATGTGAATAGATGTGAATTTAGTAAATTTGCCCCCTAGTCTATGCAAGGCTAGTAAGGCTACTACAAAATTCACAAGATATTCAAATCTTCGAATATGCAAATAAGACAAATTCAACCATCAAATATTCGAATTCGAATAATTTGAATATTCTAATTTAATTTCATTCGAATATTCGACTCTTCGATGGTCGAAGTACTTCCCTTTAAAAAAAAATTTCAACAACCTAGTTCGCCAGATCCAAGCTACCGAATTGGGTATCATTATTTTTGATCGAATAAAAAAAATTTGAGCGATGAAATTGTTTGAATCGGTCAATTCGAGTGATTAATCGATTGATCAAATTTTTTCTATTCGATTGTTCGACCAATCAAATTGCGATAAAATCCTTCTAATTAGATATTCGAATTTGAAGGATTTTACTTCCCTGCCTATTCCCATGGTCGAATTTCACATTTTTTTCAATTCGAAATTCGACCAATAGTAAATCTGCCCCTAAGTGTAACAAGCATGGTACAATATAATACAGCTTCTACTGTACACAGAAAGATAGCTATAACCTCATTATTATTCTCATCTTTTCTTCTTAAGAACCATCATATTACTGATTGTCTCTCATGCAAATCTTTGATTATCTTTTGTTGTTGTTGCTGCTCTTTCCCTTATGTTTGTGGTTTCTTTGCATGAATCCTTCAGAAATATAGTAATTTTCCTCCATTTCCATAAATATAATGGAATCCATTAACTACTGTTGACATTCATATATGTTAGTTTGAGGACACCATTGTTTCTGCAAGTCAAGCAAAGTATTATGAATAGTCACGGGATTCATAAAAAGGTCAGTGTAAATGTATTTTTATTATTATTTTCATTATTATTGTTATTCTTTACTGTAGTACACAGCATGGTAGAGTTGAAGCATCAGCTAGCAAATTTATGTGTATGTGCCCCCTGCTTCACGATAAACATTCACTTGTTACCATACTGTTTTTAAATTTATATTTTTTCATGAATGTTTCTGTGAAAACATCTCATCTGAAGATTGCTTACAACAGACTACAAAAACCTGTTGTGTTGTGTAGGTGACACACAAGTGTAAAATGTCTTTTGATTTTATGTTTTTATTTTAGTTTGCAAAAATCTAAAAGAGCTAGAGAGAGAAAGATTTTAAAAATCAACAATTACAGCAGTAGTTCACAAAAGTGCACAATATTACAACCTGCATATCATGATGTATCCATCAGCAATGTTTCAGGAATGTGCCCTTTTTCAATCTGAGCAGTGGGGAAATAACGGAAATTCCCCTTTAATGCTGTGCACCATACATGAATATTTACTGCTGCTGTATACTTGTCTTTTATATATAAAGATGGAAACAGAACAGTAGATTGGTAGAAGATATCTGTAGGATAACAAAGAAATATTGATAGGCATACTGAAGATATAGATGGATAGAGAGACCACTCACGCTTTTCACACACTTTTTCATCTGCTGCATTTTGGTAATGCTGTATCATTTGACTTGCAATTTTTTAAATGTCCCCTTAGGAACAAAACTGAGCATTTCAGCTGAGTTTAAATGAATTCTCTTCCTCAAGAAGAATACAACAAAAACCTGATTTCTGGCCAACTTGAGACAAATTATACACACCAGCTGTGTAACCACCTTTGACTGCTTGAGGAAAAGCAATTATAACTGCCAATTGGATTCCAGTGAGTAAAAGCAATTATGTGCCTTGCCATTGTGCCCTTGGTTATATATATAAAATATAGGTTGTATTTATCATGAAGGAAGTTTAACTAATATAATGCAACTGAGGGTCATTAGAAAATGTAAAGTTGTTTGTGGCTTCAGCTCATAATCTTATTCTTAAAGGAGAAGGAAAGGTCGTTTTACTTGGGAATGCCAAAAGTTAGTCACCCCCAATTGATCACATATACTTACAGCACTTATTAGTAATGATGGGCGAATCTACCCAGTTTCACTTCGCCGAAAAATTTGTGAATTTCCAGCGAAATTTGAGAATTGGTGAAAAAATTTGCGAAACGAGTCGCCGCACGGTTTTGACGCGTTGCGTCGTTGTCGCGTCAATAACGACGCGCAACTCATTTTTTTTTGCCGAATTTTTGCTGGCGTTTCGTGAATTTATTCGCCAGCGGCGAATCGCGGGAATTCGCCACAAATTCACCCCTGAAGAATAAATTCGCCCATCACCACTCATTAGAAGAAAACTACACCTGCCTGGGATTCTTCCAGCTGGCACCATGGAGCACTTGTCTTCCAGCTGCTTGTATCTTCAAATCTCTTGGGGCAGACAGATGTGCAGTATAACAAACGCCCTGAGAAAAAAGAAGAAGAAAGAAGACGATGCTCCATGGTGCTATCTGGAAGAATCTCTGGCTAGTGCAGTTTTCTCCTAGTAGGTGCACCGGCCTGTGTTTTCAGGTAAGTACATGAGATCACTAGGGGTGCCTAACTTTTGGCACCCCCAAGTAAAAAATGGCTTTCTTCTCCTTCAAGAAGATGATTATGAGCTGCAGATAGCACAATGAAGCCATCATCTTCTGGCTTCTTCTTTTTTCTCAGGGTTACACAGTTACATGAAAAACTGGCTATTTTATTCTACTGCACATCCATCTACTGAGTAAATAATTTCCAGACAAGCCTCTTTATGCCTACAAATCCCTAGATTTAATGAGATATACAGATGAAGCCACTTTGAATTGTGCATTTGACACAGAATAACTTAACTCATCTATCCCATTTATCCCACTTAGCACAGAATATTGTGTCACAGCATCCCATCCAATTAAAGAGTTCACCATTGAAAACAATGGTGCTTTGGTATGCTAATGAAAAGTTTAAATGCATTAAATGAGTTAAGATAACTTTAGATAACACAGTTTCTTCAATTAACCATGACACATTTAACTCACAAATCCAAGTGGCTGCATCTGTACAGTATGGTCTTGGTTTCCTTATCACAGTCCCACGCACATGGAAGGTATACTTGTAGAAGATAGAGATGTAAAACATCCCCTTTTTTTAAATCAAATCTTCATTTTATATAATGAATTTATGGTCACTGCATCCTTCTCTATATTAACATGGGTGGGAGACTTTATACTCTTTAAGTATATCTAATTTCTACCTTACCTTCCCCATTTAAACAGCAAATAAGTAGCTTAGAGCAATTCGAGGTCTACAGTATAAATCAAGTCTTATAAATGGCTTAAATACGTTGACTATAAATGTATATGAAATATTGGAAAGTAAGAAAATCCAAATCATACATTTGATGTCACCTATTCTAAAATCCAAAAGCCAAATGGATATAAGATAGATAGATCTGTTTTTGTTTAAAAAAAAAAAGAAGAAACTAGCAACATGCCTTTGCTAAAATAACTCCCAGTTGGATAGCACTTTAGGAGCCCTTACTACTGTCTGGATGATATGAACATTTTAGAAAAGTCAAAGAAAAAGTTTAAAAGTAAAAAGTTAGGATGCCATTTGCATTTTCAGAAAAAAACTTAATGTTGGTCTGCAATTTCTTGCAACTTCTCTAAAGAGATCGCTATTTTTTGTATTAATTTAAAATTGTCTGAGGAAACTTTTGACAGCTGTAATCCATATCAGAAGTGAAGCTTACATCTCACACTAGGTCTAGTTTCTGTTCAGATGCTTTAATCCTATCACATTTTCATCCCCTCCATATCACATGTAAGCTTTTATGAAAGGCTGCGGAAGTTGTCTGTGAACACTATACATTTTTATTTTGATCTTTTACTGGTATAGTCTTTTAATGTTAAATAATATTGGGGGTGTGTACAATAAATGGGTATTAAAAACTACATAAGTATTTGTTTGAATGCAAAAGCATTTTAATGTGAATCTGGGCATGTCAATAAGCTCATTGCTTTATTGCTCTAATTGAGTAGCAATTCATGATGAGCACATTTTTTGAGGAGTTTCGGGGAAAAAATTACGCCCATAGACTTCAATGGGTGACCAAAATTTTTTTTTTTTTAAACATAAGTAGTGACTAAGCACAGCATTTGATCTTCTCCATCATAAAAAGTAATAATGTGCTCCATATAATATTCTCCATGCGCCAATATGTCATCAGGAATCACAAGTTTAATACAGTTGAGCACCCAGAATTGCAAACTTTAAAGTTCACTGAGAACTTCATTTATTTCAGAGCAAGGAGCTCCTGTTAATTTCATTGCAATACCTACCATTCTCTCTGTAGGATGATTTTATTAAAAGAGTGAGCAGTACAAGAATCACACCCAGGAACTATCAGGAAATAGACCTACTTTGGGAAATAAGTCATTGCAGAGCAGGGTGTTTTATTGGCATCTTAATGGCTCACACAGATCACCTGTGGCCAAAGTTATGCCTACTTACAATTACATGGAAAGGAATAGGAGTGAACCAGGGACTTAGCTGTCCCTATTCACATAATGTAGTGGTAATGCAGACAGCACAGAAACATCAGGTCCTTCATTCAACTCCAAGCAGGTTGTTACACACTGTTTTCAGGATGGGTTTTTTGTCTGCCTGTGGTTAAAAAACAGGGTATATCATAATGTATATAAGTTTTATTTGTCACAGCAGCTGTAGGACCTTGCCAGAGTACTGCACAGGCAAATATAGAAGAAGGAGAAAGGAGGTTCTCTTCTGTGACAGCAACGTGGGTTTATTGAAACAGACACCACTACTGCTTGTGCTAGGTGTCAGCCTGCTTGGATGAACTATTATTGAGCTACTGTAGATTCCGAACCTCCAGCAGGGCTGGTGAACTTCTCTCATTGTGGGAGGAACAGTTCCTGCTGGAAGCAGATTTGGAGCCATCCCCTCTATATGTAGAGGAAGCCTAAAGCTCCCCATAGATGCAACAATATTTCCCTGCCGAACGACCGATCTTAGGGAAGTCTGACCAATCTGTCAAATTATCATGCGGTTAGTGGGATACAAACGATCGTTCGTTTTACGATTTTTCGTCCGACATTGGTCTGATGATTGATCGGCCAGGTTAGAAAATCTTTATCGGTCCCCATGCAATCTACCTATGTTTGCAGGGTCAAGCAGGCTGTGATCCTTCAGTTTTGCTGGCAATATCGCCTGAAATGTTCTTTTTAGTTGATGGACACATCAGGCATTTAAACGATCGTTTTGAGACAATCGTGGTCTCACGATAACAATTGGATCTTTCAAAAATCTTTACGTCTATGGCCAGCTTTATACTCAGTTGTGGATATAATGACACACAGTGCTGATCTCAAGTAAGCAGAGCATAGTAGCAATCTCTTATGGAATTCTGGCTTTAGAATATTACCTTGGGTTAGACTGACTAAGTTCTATTAATTTGATAAAATTTGAAAAAATGCTGTGGCCATTTCTGGCTCCTGGTGCTTCATTAAGGTATGTAACAATGGGGTTCAGTGGGAGGGTTGAGGGCAAAAGGTCACATAAGGAATTTAGGGGCAGATTTACTATTACTAGTGATGGGCGAATCTCCCGCGATTCGCTTCGCCTAAAGATTCGCGAATTTCTAGAGATATTCGCGAATCGGCAAAAAATTTGCGAAACGAGTCGCGGGACGCTTTTGACGCGCGTCGCGTCAACTTTGACGCGCGTCGCGTCGTTTTCGACGCGTCGCGTCAAAAACGACACGCGACTAGTTTTTTAGGCGAAATTTCGCTGGTGATTCACCAGCGGCGAATCGCGGGAATTCGCCGCAAATTCGGCCCTGGCGAATAAATTCGCCCATCACTAACTATTACTCGAATTTCGAATGCTAAAAAAATTCGAAATTCAACCATTGGAATAGTGGGGAAGTAAAAAGGATTTTATTCCAATTCTATCGAATATCGAATATAAAAATTTAGATCAATCGATCAAATATTCAAATCGAATTATAATCGAATATTCGAACGATTTTAATTGATCAATCAAATTTTTTATATTCAATGAAAAATAATGATACCCAATTCGGTAGCTTTGATCTGGCGAAGTAAGTGGTTGAATAAAAATTTAAAGGGGAAGTTATTCAACCATCGAATATTCGAATATTCGAATAAAATTTTATTCGAATAATTGAATCATTCGAATTCGATTATTCGATGGTCGAATTTGCCTAATTTGCATATTCGAAGATTTGAATTTGAATTTAATGCAAATTTGATCGAACTTCGAATTCTTCATGTGAATTTAATCAATCTGTCCCTTAATTGTAGTATCATTATGTATTATGCTCTGCCTGCTGAGGTGGTTATTCATTCTTGATGTGACTAGATTACAGCTTCTCTGACCTAATACATTTAAGCATGCTGAAAGCTGTTGCTCAGTCAATCTGGGCAACAGTGTTTTAATGTTTTTTTAAAACATATTAAATGCAATTTTGCAATATATAAAAAAGGTAGAATACTTTTTCTAGACAGCTATCATAAAAATACCGTAGAATAAATGTTCTCCTATTTTGCATAACACTTCTCAAAATATTTAGGTGTTGCAACAAATACTGTTAGTGTTCACCCCCTCTCTTTTATTTACATCTCCCTCATTTCCTTGCTAGTATTGAATTCCGCGTGATTCAAGCATTTCAGAAATAATGATCCTTGTTCGTGTTCTTCAGCAAAGAATATTCTGAAGAAATATACATATATTTATGTCACTCTTCTGATGAAACCAATATATTTTGTATTATGGCATAAATAAAGAAAAATAAACCTTGAACACAAGAAATGCAAATTTACTTTTAAGTGAAATCATACTTTTCATCAATAGAATACTGATACCAACAGCAGCAGATAATGCACAGATCTCCTATTGCTACCAATAGTGATGAGCGAATCTGTTCCGTTTTGACGTAAAATTCACGAAACTGTGAAAAAATTTGTGAAACAGTGAAAACTTCGCAAAACGCATGTAAGGTCATTTGGCGACAATTTTTTTTCACATGAGAAAATTTTTTTTTCAATTGCATTGAAGTCAATGGGTGTTTTTCTTGTGGCAGTTTTTTTGTCTCACCGACTTTATTGTCCAAATGCAGTAAAGTCAATGGGCATTTTTTCTTATGGTGACTTTTTTGCCTCTGCAATAATTTTGTCTCAGTGTCCATTTTGTTGCAACAGATTTTGCAACAGTTTCGCAAACAAATTTGCATATGGAATTTTGTTGCAAATCCATGCTTGATGGAAAAATTTGCTCATCACTAGCTATAAATCATACACTGTGTAGTGAGGCTTGGCTTGGTCTGAAACAAAGGGACCTGTAGGCAGTTTTAGCACAAGAAAAAGCCCCATGCAACACTTTATCTGTTTAACCGTCAAAACAAAATCCAGGGTCCCTCATTGAACAGCATAATTGCCCAGGAGAAATGTACGATAACAGCACTTAGCAACATAGTGCACTTTTGGGTTCCTAGCATATAGCAGTGCAAGCATGCCATTATTCTAAGCCTTTTTGTTTGCATTTGCATTATATGCTGGTACTATATAAATAATTATGGTGAGCATAAGGTTTGGGCATTCTAATTGTAGAGTGGTTCCTCAAATGCAGTTTAGCAAGATACTGGTACTGTACCAATAGAATTAAAACTGAATGAAAACTAATTTTTTTAATTATTTATGAGACAGAAAAGAACTATTAAGTACACAGACAAAATCAATGTTATACTTGCTGCAAATGAGAACCTGCACATTCAAACTTCCTAGTAGTATTTTGTAAAAGTTAGAAATAGACAATGCCAAGATACATATCTGAAGAAAGTCTATAGCTTTCAACATTGTGCAATTATCTGTCCATATTTACTGGGTCCAGCTACCTAGACTGTACTTGAAAAACCCAAAGGAAAATGCTGAGGCTGGTAAAGAAAAATACATTGCCTCAGAGTTCTGATTTATTATTTCACCTGGTAAGAACAGTGAATGCTTTCATTACTTAGATGTCTCTTGGGCAGTTAGTGTACATGCCAAGTCAGAAGGCCTTATTACTAGTGATGGGCGAAACGGCCGCGTTTCGCTTCGCCGAAAAATTCGCGATTTGGCGAAACGAGTCGCGCGTCGTTTTTGACGCGCGTCGCGTCGTTTTTGACGTGCGTCGCGTCAATTCCGACGCGTCGCGTCGTTTCCGACGCGCGTCGCGTCGTTTTCGGCGCGTCGCGTCAAAAACGACGCGCGACTCGTTTTTGCGTGGCGAAATTTTAGCGGCGAATTTTTCTGCTGGTTTCGCGAATTTATTCGCCAGCGGCGAATCGCGGGAATTCGCCGCGAATTCGCCCCTGGCGAATAAATTCGCCCATCACTACTTATTACAATAACCATACAGTATGTGGACGTTTAAGTATACCTTATGGATATTCCAGAGCTGAATTTAAAATATCATGGATGTGGATTTGAAATTTACGGATACCTTGAATTCCGATAAACCTAATATTAGAGGTCCTTCATATGACTGAGCAATCAGAGAACAGAAGGAAAAACCTTGTTTTGAAAAACTTTAGTTAATTGGCATTAGATTATGGCAAGTGAGTAGAAAACTGACTTCAAAAAATAAATATGTCACAGTCAATATATCCTTTAGCCAATGAGTAATGTTTGCAATTAGTTCATTTGGTACAGTATATTTCCAGTGGTTCATTTGCCCCTTTATTGATGTCCCCTCCCCACCATGATGTCACCATCATCAACAAGCCTGATCTGCTCTAGGTGACATCACTCCTGTCCTTTAAATTATACCCACTTTTTGCCAAAAGAGGAATTCCAGAGTTCCACTTAACTTGCCTGTGCATCTACAGTTAATAACAAACGTACTGCTTTGCACTTTGCTTAAATGCTCAGCATTCACATTTGAAAGTTAAATTCTTATTAATATCACCATCACAAGGAGAATTTTTCAGCCAAAAATATTAATCAGAAAACTGATTCTAGCACAATATGGCTTTGTGAATAACCACTTAAAGCAAAAAAAAAATCTATAATTACAGTCATAGAGAGTACAGTTATGCAACATTTGCTGCCCTTTAACAATAGACCTAATTTGAATGAAAGCTGTTTTGGACTCCATAGTGATGCTTTGTATGAATATTTCAATATAATAGTAATGGAAGAAAAGAGTATGTCTTTACACACAGTGGCATAGTTTCCTAAGAACAGAAAAATGCAGCCCAAAATGCTGTTGCCACTCGTAATTCCTCACTAGGTGCTTCTTTGATTCCTTTAAATGGCTTTTTATTGTCACCAATTTTAAAAGATCCTGTGCTTATATGATGAAACCATCAAATTATAGTATACAAACATAATATACTAATTATACACTGCAGGAAATCTATAACACAGGGCTTATGATGGACTGTAGTGCCAAAGGGGGATGGAGATTGCTAAATTTGACCATCTAGCTCTCATATATAGGCACCTCAAATGTAACTGTATGAGGATTCTCTAATGAGAGATACCCCTGCTACTGTTATATTATGTGGTGCTTTTGCTAGCCAGTTTTACACAATAATTATTGAAATCTCATGCGTCACAAACCACTAATGGTATTATGAATTACCATGAGAAGCACTTTTATCAACCAAAATCATGCATACTTTTAATTATAGTTTCCATGATGTCTTACATATTATCTAACTCTGTTTTTGGATTGTTTTGGTTGATTGGCTTGTAGTGATGATAAATATTTTTTGCAACATTTTGCACCACATCACATGCTGAAAAAAAATTGACAACCATAGACTTCAATGCATTTTGGTGAATTTTCACCATTTGCAAGTTTTTTGGGTCAGATTCACCCATCACTATTGTTTTGTATTTGGATATATGAGAAGAATGTGGAAGTCATCTATGAACAAATTTGCAAGATCCTTGGCAACCAATTACATTTATGTAAAATTTTACAAAGCGAACAGTGCTAAGAATTCCCCAAAATGCAATTTTAAATATGTTTGTGACCAATTTTTGCAGGAAATGTTTTAATTCAACAAAATTTCAAAGTGAAACATAAAATTAGTAAATATTACATAGCTAAGCAAAGGTTAGCGTTAACACCTGCTCTGGAGTTTCATTCAAATTTTTGTTGCAAATACACTTTGTGATTGTGAAATTTTATAACAAAAAGCTATTTGTTCACAAACTTTTAAAGGAAGCCATTGAGGTCAGTAATCAGCCAAAAAGCATGCAAACATGGTCCCTAACATTCACAAATGTCTTTGCAAATGTATTTTTTTCTAAAGTTTTTTAAGTTTTTTGCAAATCCTACATGTTTTGCTTTGCCAAAAAATTGTGAAAAGACGAAAAATTTGCTAAATGCATTGAAGTCTATGGGCAAAACATTTTCTTTGGCATGCAAAGCAGAGCAAAACTTGGTCAAAAAATTATGCTCATCACTAATGATTGATGTCTTTCTTCCTGCTTCAGTCTAATGAAGGACAACGTTAATTTTCTTATAGTAGCAACTGCACAGACTTGGTCTTGGTGCAGGAGAGTTGCACTATGGGCATTTTTTATTTACTCTGAAATGTTTTTCTAAACTGAGGGGCTTAAACATCTTAATAATTACACAGAAAAGAGATTGTACTGCACTGCAAATCACACTACTAATATGTCTGTCTAATGACTTCATATGTACAATAGATAGACTTTCCCTGTCATTTAAGTGCAAAGCAATAACACTATGTTTAGTGGTACAGTATGCATACTTTCATAAGCTCCTAAAACTGTGCATCACAACATGTGTACTGAAAAGTGGGTGGTAAATTGGTGTTTTTATTGAAGACTCCCTAAATTACACTTCAATTCTGTGACAAAAACTGCATTGTTGATTAAAAAACAAAAACAATTTGAAAATTGTACTACACACATTCTTCTTGCTTGGTAAATCATCCATTTTGGTTAGCTGGCTATATTTGGAAAGCGTAGATCATGTAGATTATACCGAGCAGTTCCTAGTCATTTGTAACACTTTAACATTAATTAAATACAAGATGTTCATTGTCTCCTTCCAGACAAAGTCATATCTCGGTGTGATTGTTCTATCCAGACAATAAAATATGCCCTTACACCTTACTGCCTGTTTATAGCAAAATAATTTGAAGATTAAACCCTACTTATTAATCAGGTCTATATTTCCTTTTAGTATTTTAAACTCTGATTACTTTTGTATCCTCATTCCACGAAACACAAAACACGTTCCTGCGACTTAATTAATTAATTAAATAAGTATACAGTAAATTAAACAAAGGGTTTGACAGATAATAAAACTTAAAATGTACTTAAAATGTCATGTACATAGACTAGGAATTTGATTGATGAAGCCCTTCAACCATACAATACACCCCGTTATTATGAAGACATTATAAATTGCAAAATGATTCTTTGTCTTTACTCAGCAAGTGATGGCAATATCAATGCATGAATAGTTATTTTTTAACCATAACCATGAATTTGGAGTATTATATTAGGTGTTATAAATAGGGAATTATGTGCTTACAATTTATGAGCAAACCTTGTCTTGAACATATTTTGTTTGCCTCCAAAACATAATGGAACTTACAACCAAACCCTCCTTGAGATTTAGTCAAGATTGAGACTTTTTCATTTGTAAATGTTTTTGCTGTTGGCAGCAGTATCTTTCTAGCACTTTATATTCTATGCTTTCCTCCTCATCGTCCCTTCTCACCCTTTAAAAATGCTGTATATTGCTCTACACATTAGAGAGAGAGAGCAGAGTAATACAATACAATTAAGGTCCAAACATATTTCTGCATTCCAAATGGTTGCCAACGAGTCCATCCTCTTCTTATTAATTGTGTGCATCTGCGCTTACTGATGCTGAGCAACTCTGGAATGACTGCTTAAATACTTAAATGTGCAGTAAATTTATGGCTGAGTTCTGCATTAGAGAACAATCTCTTTTCTGTAAATGCCCAGGCCCAAAGATTTTTGTATAATAGATAATTGTACTGCATTGTGAATATTTATAATATCTACCTGATTGGCTGGGACTGTCTTTTGAGCGTGAAAAGGGTAGCATGGGTTATGCATGGTTGAATGGTCTTCCTTGTGTATATAAAGAGAATTGTACATACTTTGTTTGTTACAGTAGGCACTTTTCTCTCCCTTCCATTACACCTTTTCATCTCCCTTTCTTCCTCCCTCCATTTTAGGTAGTTCCCATTTTAATTTTATACTTTCAACATCGGGCAATTCAATTTTGGGTATGTCTAGGACCTCATTGGGAATAGCGCATGATTTCTTTAACTCACAATTTCCAGAAATACAGCATCGCCGATGGACAGGCTTACTAAAATACAACTGTACATAAAAAGAATTATCCCAGCATTCAGTTTTCCTTTAATGGGCTGCACCTTGAAGTTCTGGCAGAGGTTTGAGAACAGTGTCATCATCAAATTCAGTATATCAGGTCCTGCTGATAACACTCTAGGGATTAAAAAATATCCCCATCTCACTCTAATGCATAATAATAAGAACACCAGCTTCCAGTGCTTTTTACATGGAGTTGTTTCAAGTCACATTAAAGAGAATCTAATCATTCCTAAACATGGTCATAATTAGTGATGGGTGAATCTCACCCGTTTCGCTTCGCCGAAAAATTCGCGAATTTCCAGCAAAATTCACGAATTGGCGAAAAAATTAGCGAAACGAGGCGTGTCAATCGCGGTGCATCGCGTCATTTTCGATGCGTGTCGCGTCATTTTCGGCGCGCGTCACGTCGTTTTCGACGCGTCGCGTCAAAAACGACGCGCAACTCGTTTTTTTGGGGCGAATTTTTGCTGCCGAATTTTTGCTGGCGTTTCGCGAATTTATTCGCCAGCGGCAAATCGCGGGAATTCGCCCCTGGCGAATAAATTTGCTCATCACTAGTCATAATGTGACCCCGGGGGAGCTGTGATAAAATTTGCAAAGAGAACAAATTTGCTAATAAAAATTTGCATGTCGCAATATTATATTCTTCATTAGGCTTAAATACGCATTGCAAACTCCTGCTTGAAGGTGGTGTAAACTTTTAGAACAAACATAATGGGGTGGTTCAGATTCAGTTGTTTTCAGATTGTTCCCCAGAAATAAAGACTTTTTTCAATTACTTTCCATTGTTATATTTTTTTACTGTTTTCCAAAATCTAAGTTTAACATTAAATGTTTCTGTCTCTGGTGTTTTTGTCTGGCAGCTCAGTAATTCAGGAGCAGACTCTAAATTGTTTTGCAACATTTCTCAGCAACATCTCTGGAGTATTAGCAACTATTGTATCAATTCAATCAGATGCCTGTAATGAAACCCAAGGAATCTGCTCAGCAGGGACAAAGAGAAGAAATGTATCAACTAAATGTATCAATTTAGAACAGCGTACAGGGTCGGTGGCCCCCATCCAGAGCTGCTTTGGAAAGTGAAAAAGTATAATTTACACTTCAATATTAGAGATATAGAAAATAGAAAGTAATTGGAAAAAGTATTTATTTCTTTATCTATCTAAAAAAAACTAGTTGTTTGAAGGTGAACAACCCCTTTAAGAAGTTTTGTTATATGTGAATAAAGAAAATGTTGATTCTGGGTATAACAATACTGAACAGGGCTCTGAAAAAATCAGTATAATTGTTCCAAATAAAAAAGAGAAGAAAAAAAGAAGTAGCCCTGTACATCTCTTAGATAAATAGGTATATAAATAAAGGAAAGAATTCTTGCCAATCAAAATCAGTAATCCAATGATTTAGCCTTAATTCAATCCACCAATCACATCAATTCTTTATTGAATGAAGGCTTAAAAAAATATTCAATACTAGATTAAAAGAATTATCCAGAAAATGAATGCCTCAATTAATTGAACACCTTACTTGTTATCTAAAAATGAACTTATTCTGTGAATTCTATTAGTGAAAAACACAGTGATTAACCCAATAAAGTTACTGGTGCTTCTGGATTGTTGAATAAATCCTAATCGAAATTTCATCAAAATTTCAGTCAATGGATTACTGATTTTGATTGGCGAGAAATATTTCCTTCATTTATATACATATTTATCTGAGATGTACAGGGCTATTTCTTTTTTTATTTTAAATTTTTGTTTTTATTTTAAAATATAATTATAATATTTGCAATTGCTATCCTACTCTCATGTCTGGGGCCACGTATTTGCAAAGGCAACATTTTTCCACTTTTGCAAACATTTATTCACATTGCAGATGACTTGCAAATTATTTTTGCGTTAGTGACCAATATTACATACCCCAAGAGGTGTCTAAAGTAGAAGTTCAAAATGTTTTGCAAATCACTAGAAGCCACTAAATATGGTGTTATGCTGTAATTATTGCACTGGAGTCAAACATCATTTATGCTATGAAATGCTTCAGTTTTATGAGAATACAACACTGACGTTGCTGGGCTACAGCTCCCAGCCTGCTTTAAACCTTCATTATTAGGATTGAGTGTATCGGCCCCATTTTACTTCAAAATCAAAAAATGTGCAAAATGCATTGAAGTCAATAGGTTTAAATTTTTAATGCAAGCAACATGATTTTCTCACTCCAACTGTATTAAAGTCAATGGGCATTTTTTTTGTGGCGACTTTTTTGTCTCTGCAACTTTTTGTCCAAATGCATTACAGTCAACAGGCATTTTTTCCTATGGTGACTTTTTTGTTGCAATGACAATTTTGTGGCAGTGACATTTTTTGTGATGGATTTTTGCAGAAGTTTTGCAAAAAAAAAACACAGATGGCGAAGTGGGGAATTTTTCTGTGAATCCATGTCTGTCAAAAAAATTAGTTCATCACTTCTCTCTTCCTATGGAATGAACAATGTTAGCATTGAGAGTCAGCATTGAGCATTTCATATAACATTTTTTATGGAAAACAGTTGTTTATCAATAAATACAGGAGTACTTTCACACATCACATGATCATTTTCTACAGAATTACAGCTCAATAATATTAAAGCAATAGAGTAATGTTGTTGAACTAGAGGGGTCTCTTAAGTTGTATAATTGGCGGCTCACACTGATATCAATTAAAGAAAATATGCATAATAACAAAATTACGATATAAATAATGTAAATAGTTAATATACAAAGTAAATATTTATTTAATCTGTGATATCTAAAATCTTTCATTGAGAAAATGACAATGATGTAAAATGCACAGAACAAGTCAATAAAATGTTATACAACACTCCACCATCCTTGAGAAAGTTGGGACATGACAAAACGTGCTGCAAACATATTTAATGGAGTTTCTGATGAAAGACTTTTCTCTGCGAAATTGTAAGTGCAACATAGTTTGACTAAAGGTACAATTTTACATGATGGGAGTGTGCCCCTTCTTTTATGTTTATCAATAAAACAACAGTCATCACACAGACACCCTGTGCAGTTAGCTTAACACGTACAGAACAGGAACTGTCTACCTGTCTGGTATCTCACACATGGAACTGTGCTGGAAATCCCTTGCAATCCTCATTTTCAAGATTACTTGACACATTGAGAAAAAAAAAGAATGAACCCAATATGTCATTCTAACAGATTGCTTCTCAGCAATGCAATCTTTTGAGACACACTTCTGTTCCCTAAGAGCCATCTTCACCGGTCTCTTGATGAAGTGTTTGTATACATGCACTTTTTTTAAAATTGTATCTGGTTTACTTATATTGTCGTTTCAGCTATCCACCACTCAGAGTAGGGGGATAAAAATAAAAAATAAATTGCTCCTGCTCTATGGACTGCTACACCATTTCCAGGAATAGCATTACCTCCCTGGAGTACAATGAACTAAAAGCTTATCAGCAGCAGTTTTACCAGTATATTTATTTGGAGTTGCTTGTGAATTTATTGAGCTGGAATCTACAATCTACTTAGATACAGAAAACACATAGATTAGAAAGATACATAGATAGTCATTTATTTACACACCAACAAGTGCATGTGCTCTAAAACTGAAGCAATGGAGCACATACTGATACATACTATATATTTACAGTATGTGTGTCAATAAGAAGGGATGAGCAAAATATTTCTGCATGTTTCAATGTACAATAAAATAAAAACTGTAAACTCTAATGTATAGTAAAAGAAAAATGTTGATCAGCATGATGACACATAAAAAATTACACATGATAAACATACCTATTGACTTTGCAGTTTCCAAATTGTTTGCTGCTTTGCGTTGAAGGAAAATGGGTCCGATTTTTACATAGGTGCAATGTGCAATTTTGGACACATTCAAATGCATTAATGCACTTATGGTTTTGGGACAAGTCTACTGTGTGTATTGATATAAGAATGCATTAGAAATCCTGGAATTACTACCTAAAAGTTGCCCTGAGCACTTGCATGTGATTCATAGATTCATAAAAGATGTGGGGTAGATGAACCAAGCTTATCTATTTGGAACTGTAAAGAGCAGCACTGGATACATGGCATCAAATACATTGGCATCAAATCAAAGTGGACACTTCCCTATTTAAACCCAGTTCCCATCTCTCTCACTTATTTTGCCTGAGCATTATCAATATCTGCTTGAGCACCAAAATCTAGTTCCTGGTCCATCCCTGTCTGGTTCTGTCCTTTGCTCCAAGTCTAGTTCCTTTTCCAGACATCTTCCTTTTCTTAAGTCTTGCAACATGCTGTCATAACTATTCTTTACCTTCAGGATGTCCATTTTCAGAAAATGTGGGTCTTTAACAGCTCCTTGTTTGAAGGACTACCAATGGTCTGTGTGTCAATAAGCACACCAGCCTTGCACCCAGTGAATCAGATTGCCACCTGCACCGAATTTGTAGCACAATGCAAGTGACGTTTGTTGTGGACACATCTTGTAGCATTATAATGGAAAAAACTGCATTATGAGTAGAAAACTGTGATTTGTATTGCGGTCTTTGTACTTTCTTTTGTAAATGATCCCTATAGTCTGCAAAATGTATCTGCTACTTTCTGATCCACTGCATTGCAGAGTTTATGCAAATGCTGTCCAACTGGTGGCCTGCCATCCCTCTTGTGTGGCCCCCCACATCAAGTCTGTCTGCTGTGTGCTTACCATGTGTAAACTTTAAAAGGTATCACTAACAAGATTAACTGGTCCCTGTATTGTTTAAACATCAAATTCAGACTGCAATCCCCTGCATTTCACACATGTGATCCCATTGCATTGCTTACACTTGTAACACATCTATTCTTTGCATACCCTACTGTTCACACCTCAATCTCAGACTGAAACTGCCCACATTGCTCACCTTTTCACACTCAAACAAACTGCTGAAATGGCATCAGCACTGTGTTACTGTATGTAGTACATCTTAGAATGGTCTTAGATGTTCTGCTTTTCCATATGCTCCCTGTGTGTGTCATACTCTGCCTGCTCCGTGCTCCCTGTGTGTGTCAAACTTTGCCTGCTGTATGCTCGCTGTGTGTGCCATACTCTGCCTGCACATGCTCCCTGTTTGTGCCATACTTTTCCTGCTCTGTGCTCCCTGTTTGTGCCCTGCTGTGCCTGTGGAACATAAGCCTGGTATTTAGTTCTGGGGTTTTATTATCATTTGAAAATTATTGTTAGGGGCACCTATGGTGTTAAATTATGTGCTGGGGGAGCTGTGTTATCCACGGGGGACAGTGGCAGAACTACCAGGGGAGCAGGGGGAACAATTGTACCAGGGCCCGCCGGCAGTTTGCGCTTGTGAAAAAACACCAAAAAACTGCTTCCAGCTGCACAGTCTGTACCAGTCCCTGCCATTCCATAGTTAAATTACTGCCAGGGGAGGCTCATGTATATGTATTTATGGATATGTTTTAAATGACTTACATTTTTCACATATGAGTGATAAGTGATATCCCTGATATCCCTGCAGTGAACACCAATCATTTGTTTTTTTTTTTGGTGTGCTACCACAATAAATGTGGACTTGGTCTTGTGGTAATATGGGTGTAGTTTAGGTGGGTGTGGTTAAAAAACAGAGATTGGCTAAAACTGGCTTCCATTATCAGTCATCCACCATGTAGGCCAGAAAAATTCTGGCCCTCTGTACTGCAGAACCTGGACAGCACTGGCTTAGAGGTACTTCTATATAACATGCTTAGGGGTAGGTGTAGAAAAATAATATCTGTATGGCTTTTCTCTTTTCTGAACCTATGTGCTGTTATTTTCTCTAACAGTGATGACGTATCTCTTGCCCTTTTAGTTACTGTTAAGATATTGCCTGCTTTTGAAACAATAAGTATTAATATGTACAAAAAATGTATAAAAATGTATATTAATTACTGCTTGTTACAGTCCAGCAAAAAAGCAAATGTATTGTTGAAGGTTGATTTTTACATATTTTTATATCTAAAACAACACAGATATGTACTAAAAATAAGGTTGATGCATGTTTACTGATTAGAAATGTTCTGTATATACTTTACATTTCAATAATGGCGATAAATAATGCAGCACTGAAACCAAGTTTATATGCTGTTCTGACTTTGAAGTTTAGATTTGAAAAGAAAATCAGTGAAGAGTCAGAGAAATTATTCATTCCCAACTCAGTGATGGGTTCTTGTCAGTTTAATATCTGTTTGGGCCCAGTATCACTATAATATGTCACTTGTGTGAAACAAAAAGGCATCTGAAGTGAGAAATCTGGAAAATATGTATTCACACTGAATTGTATGGATGACTTTGTAAATAGATGTACTCCTAGACTGACAATGTGTTTCATTAACAAAGGACATTAGAAACAATAACACTTTATTTTAAGAGAATAATGTGAGCAAGGAGGACAGTAAAGAAATTACACAAGAACACACAATGATAAAGCAAGCACAGAGTGAACTTCTATAGAAATATTAATAGTAAAATATAAAGACTGCTGGCTACCCCAAACGAGTTCTAGGATATCAGCATATCCCAGATAATTAGATGTTGGATTTATAGGGGTTAATTTGATTAATTGGTTTAATATATATGTTGTTTAGTGATGGGTTCATTTGTCCCGTTTCGATGAAAAATTCCCGGCAAATTCGCGAAACAGTGAAAAATTCACTAAATGGTGCCAGTGTGTCGTTCTTGACGACGGTGTCTCGTTTTTTACACCGGTGTTCGTTTCTGGCATCTGAATTCACTGCAAATTTGCACCTGGCAAACAAATTTGGCCATCACTGATGTTGTTCTCTACTGGGATTACTACAGCAAAGATTATTCTAATATATTTTTTAATTAAAGTAACCTCTACAGATCAAGCCATATACATATACTGTACATCTATATTTGTATCCACACACTTATCAGTCATATTATAAGGTATAATGCATCCCCCTCCCACACACACATCCCTCCATCTCAGGACATTAGAAGTCACCGAGGGGTTAAGTGACCACATAAAAGCACAAGGCTGGAGGCTGAGTTATACAGGGAGTTCTGAGTATCACTCATGTATAATAAGTAATGATGAACCCTTACTTTCATATTAGTAGTCACTGAGGAGTTCTGTGACCATATAAAGACACAAGGGTGCAGGCTGAGTTATAAAGGGAGTTCTGAGTATCATTTGTTTATTATACATAATGATGTACTCCTACTGTAATATTAGTAGTCACTAGTGATGGACAAATTTGTCCTCTTTCGCTTCGCTGGAAAATTCACAAATTTCCCATGAAATTCAAAAATGGTGAAAAATTTGCAAAAACCAATAGGCGTCAAAATTATTTTGATGTGCACCAATTTTTATAAGTGCACCTATTTTGTCCAAATACATTAAAGTCAATTTTGACACGTGACAATTTTTATATGCATGACTATTCTGATGCGCGCCCAAATTTTTTGATTGGTAAGCTTTCACTGCAGATTTGTGAATTTATTAGCCTGCGGCGAAATGCATAAATTCATGGTGAATTTGCACCTGCCATATGTATTCACTCATTACTGGTAGTCACTGAGTTGTGTGACCATATAAAGGCACAAGGCTTGAGGCCAGGTTATAAAGGTTAGATGACACAGAAAAACATTTATATATTTTATATTACTGATAAAAGTAATATCCTCTGAGAAAAAAATAAACAGAGGATAAAGTGATCCCTTCTCTGTTTTATAAGACTTTTATAAAGGCAATTAAACTCTCAGGGTGTCAATTATCTTTTATAATCTACAGTTCTTCAAGTTAATTAATGTTAGCTCTGCTATCTGAACTTACATGGGTGTGATCGTAGCAGTGATTAAACCTGAATAGGATAATACAACTATTATTATGCCAGAAGGTGGTACCAGGGATGCTACAATCCAAGGGAAAATATGCCAGAAGACTGGGTCAACAAAAGTTAATCAGCCAACTTAAAAGTCCCCTGTCATCTGACATTGGTTCCCCCACCAGAGGTGCAAGCTAATAAAGTCTGTACTCTGGTTAAGGGAAATGATACTCACTCATAATGTACATGTGTGTGCCTCAACATGGCCACCCACACCGGGAGTTCTCTCCCAGATCCGAGTGGCCTAGTACAGGCAGGGACTTTGTTTTTTCATTTGTTGTCCATCAAATGATGTATGGGCTCTATTATCCCTTTAAGTGAGAAGGTGAAGCAAACAAAGACCAGGAGGCAGATTCACTATAGAGCGAAGTGGATAACTCTAGCGATTTTTTTCCAGTGTTATCACCCACAGGGACATCACCAATTCACTAACAGGCACAGGTGCCAATTCGCTCTGATTTTAGATTCAAGCTAATCTTCCCTCCCCAAGGCCAATTTACAGGTGAATTATGAAATTTATGAATGTTTAAGTATTGTGTTTTATGGAGTAGATTAAATAACACATCATACACAGACCATATTTCCAAAGCAATAACCCAAAATGTCAAACATTCTTCTTAAAATATTTGATAGAGCATTAAGTTACATATACTGTACATACATTTATTTGTTAATCCGCAATGCTTAATGCTATTTTGGGGTATTTTAGACCAAAAGGTTTATTGTCCAGCTAAATCAGTAGAGAAAGGTTTACACTTGACTTTGACACACAAAACAGGGCCATCTCTAGGTGGAAGATAAGAATGAAGGGTTTAGTTGAAGACAACTCTCTGAGGCTACTATTCTTAAAAAAAAAAAGGACACCGTGAGGTTCTTGCAGCATCAAACAAAGAACTTTTATTGTCCAAGGCAATAGATTCACAGGGTTAATACTCCCATTCACAGAGGCAAGATATTTCAGATGTTATTATAACAGTATGGTTAGGTAAAGACAGCAAGATGTGAACCCATGTGGAAGTGGTAGCTGAAGGTACACCTCTAGGATGAAATGCCCAGGCATGGTCCAGATCCCATACAGTAGAATAATCAGGGAGAATAATCTAAAGCCCTATACAACTAACTCATTTAATTCCTTTTCATGAGATGGTGAGTAGGGACCTCAATTCTGGGACTGGTTAAATTAAGGAATGGTGGCCTGTAACATAGTAGTTGTACCTGGATAGAGAACTGGTTAAACAATAGACTACAAAGAGTGGTGGTAAATGGAACATTTTCTAATTGGACCAGTGTTGCTAGTGGAGAACCACAGGGTAGAGTCCTGCCGGGTCCATTTTTTGGTACCCGTACCCGACCCATACCCACAACCCGCAATCCACAACCCGGACCCACATTCTTACCTGCTTGGACCCGCGACCTGAACCGTACCCGCAACCCGCGAGCCGTAATCCGGACCCGCTGACCATCAAGAATCAGGAAGTGCTGTCATTGTAAACTGGAAGTGACATCATCGGAAGTAGCCGCGATCAGAAAAAAAAGGAGTAAAACAGCAAGTGTAAACCGGAAGTGACATCATCAGTAGTAGACATGCTATGGCGAGGATCCGCGACCCGACCCTCAAGCCGCCAACCTGCAGAACCACCGGCCCGCTTCTATATTCACTCCCAGAAATTCTACGTGCAAACCACAGGGTACCGCGGGAATTTGCGGGTACCCGACCCGCTGCAGGACTCTGTATTAGGTCCCTTGCTTTTCAGCTTCTTTATTAATGACCTGGAGGTGGGCATTGAAAGTACTCTTTCTATTTTTGCAGACGATACTAAATTGTGCAGAACTATAGGTTCCATTCAGGATGTTGCCACTTTGCAGAGTGATTTATCTAAGTTGAGAAACTGGGCAGCAAACTGGAAAATGAAGTTCAATGTTGATAAATAAAAGGTTATGCACTTTGGCAAAAATAATATAAATGCAAGTTATACAATAAATGGCAGTGTGTTGGGAGTTTCCTCAAATGAGAATGCTCTAGAGTTTTTTGTAGATAAGTTGTCTAATCCTGGACCGTGTGATTCTGTGGCTACTAAAGCAAATAAAGTTCTGACTTGCATAAAAAAGGGCATTAACTCAAGAAAACATAATTATGCCTCTTTATAGGTCCCTGGTAAGGCCTCACCTGTAGTGTGCAGTGCAGTTTTGGATTCCAGTCCTTAAGAGGGATATAAATTAACTGGAGTGAGTACAGAGACAAATGTCCAGGGACCTTTTTAACCATAAAGTGGATCACCGCACCAGAGGCCTTGGTGTACCCAGGCTCCCTGGAACAGATCCATCCAGGTGAGCAAATATGCCTGGGCTTACTTGTATTTAGTATAGTACAGTGTACAATTTTATAAATTGTGCCTTACCCAGCAACAGAGTCATGTTTTTGCCTTGACCAGGTTGCAAGTACATACAGCTGTACAGTGTCGGACTGGGATGCCAGGGGCCCACCAGAAAACCTTAGACCAGGGGCCCAACTTTTCAAACTATTATTCCTTCTCTCCTTACTTGACCTCTTTATTCTCCTATTCTTTTAGATCTACTTACTATACTATATTCTTTCATTGTTAAGCCTCTTTTAGCACATAAAGAAATAGGGAATGAACATGAAATAGGCCAAATTGTTAGAAGCAAGAGGGCCCACTGACACCCGGGCCCACCGGGAGTTTTCCTGGTATCCCTGTGGGCCAGTCCAATACTGCAGCTGTATGCTCATGTCCTGGCCACCCCTTCCCCTACAGGAAAAACTTGCATGGGTGTGTTGTTTTTTTGTCTAACACAATTACTGGATTTCAGTCAAGGAATTTTGTGTTGGGCAAAAACATGGCAATTCCTTTAGTAAAATAGCCATATAGTCTGATATTTGTAAATTATTTTAAACAATATAGGAGTCTTATCATAAGATAATAATTTATCCTGCTGTTCACTCAGAACATGAGGTGGTATAACTAGAAATCACATTACATCAACCAGATTTTACCCCTGATCTCTGCACGGATAAAGCTTTGCTACTTGAAAAATGGTAGTGAATTCTCAGCAACTGAAACAATTCATCTACTGATGCCATTCAACTTGTCCCTGTTCCCCCATCCCTCCAGCCCTGGACAAAGAAACATTTCGAATTCCACACATGAATTACCAAGATGGTGGCTGTGAGGATGTTGGAACTCCTGAAATGTACTTGGTGTGGTGAGACAGTTTAATTTAAGTGGTTGACCTAATCTCTCTATCATTAGAGAGAAACAATCATTAGTTCTTTTATTTGGATTTTCATTTAATGATGAGAGCTATGCTTTTCTGTTCATGAGTCGTGGCAAGCAGCCCTATGCCATAGGTTTAATTAACTTATTCTACATGCCAATAACACAAAAACTTGCACTAAAACTATACTGAAAAAGTAGAAATTACCGTATGTATGCAGCAAATAAATCCAAATACTGTTGATTAATGATATAGTTACTATCTAGTGGCAAAGATAAAATATAAAATGATCAGATTATTATTTTAGCAATAAGAGGCAAAGTAAATTAATTTTGCTTCAGGCAAGGAACAGGCAGTACAATTTAAGGGGTTTGGGGAAGGAAAGACATGCTTAAGAAAAATATGAATAACTTCCAGAAGTTTGTGCAATATTTAATATTTAAGTGACTATATTGGGAAAGTTAAATACCATTACAGAACATTTCCTGTTTTTCCAACTCTTGCTTGGTTTCTAAAAATACTCACTATAGAAATTACTGGTGTAATACTTTTAAATAAATCCCTGCTGTTATGCAAAGATAGAACTTGCTACGGTATGACACTTATGTACGAAGATGGTGCCAGTGAGCTCCACTGCACTGATCTGCAATGAAGTGTAATTACAGGATTAGGGCATTTACCTGTATGGAGGGGAGCAGGGAGGGGGGACTGTGTAGGGTAGGGTTTTTTATTAGTTGGGGGTGTTGTCCTTTAACACTTGTCTTTGTTTGAGCATTGTTGACGAGAAATTGCATTTTAAAAACTTTACTTAATTTGCAACAAATGTATTCAAGTGCATATTAATTATGAATGTTGTTAAGGGAGACATATTGTGTAAAAAATAAGAACGTACCACGTAATGTTTCAGGCTGATTTATTGAATATTTCTGCAAAAAACTTAATAATCCCTCCCTTCAATTTCACTTCCTGTTCCCTGAATTCCCAGGCAGTACAGGGGAACCGGCAACTCTCAGCTCACTGCACTGTAGGAAAGGAACCAATCAGTAGCTAGCTGGACCTTACAGGGAACTTAAGCCTGTCTGTGCTTGTGTGACTGCAGGGCTGTGATTGTCTGTCCCCCTCCTACTGTGCTTCTGGCTGGAACCGTTAGGATACACCCACCCCTCATTTGAAACCTGAACGGGACCAGAAAACATCTATAGGGAGTGCCAATAAAGGGGCTATTTTTAAAGATAATATACATTTTTAGCACCATGTAAAAGCAACACCAAATATTACTTATAATTGCTTACAAAATTAAGGTTCTTTCATTTATCCTATATGTCTCCTTTAATTATAAGGGATGGTTCAAGTTTAGTTAAGTTTCTTTTTTATTGGTCTTCATTATTCATAATTAATTTATTTTTCTGACTCTTTCCAGATTTCAAACAGGATCACTAACCCCATCTAAAATAAAATGCTCTGTAAGGCTACAAATTGCATTGTTATTACTACTTTTAATTACTCATCTTTCTATTCAGGCCCTATACTATTCATATTCCAGTATCTTATTGCAAACAATGCATGGTTGCTGGGACCCTAAATTAAGAAAAATAACTCAAACACCACAAATAATGAAATGAAAAACCAATTACAAATTGACTCTCATACTCACAAATTTATTTGCAGGCAGCGAATTACTGGAATTTGATGCAAATTCGAGCAAGGTGAATAAATTCGTCCATCACTACTAACTACACTACTGTACTTCGAGACTACAACTGCTGAACAGTATTGTTACACTACAACCTTGTCTTTTGGAAAATATCTCATTGGAAGTGCTTGGAGGGTCATGTGGCTGAACTGCAACCTAGATTCTGTTACATGAAAAATTATGGAAAATAATGTATTGAACAGCAAAGGTACTTCCTATATACAATTAGGTGCACATTTACCAAAGGTTGAAATGAAAATACAAATAAAAATATCTAATTTCGAAGTAATTTTTGGCTACTTAAGTACTGTCTTCCAAATTGCTATTTTAGCCTATAGGGGACCTCCTGGAACCTTAAAGGAGTATTTTTGAAAGTTTTTGAAATTAAAAATCGCTCAAATCGAAAGGTGCATTCAGACGATTCAAATGATTTTTATTCGATCGAAAATGGACCTATTCAATCCATTTTCAGTTGAAAATGCATTTTTAACAAAATTCGTTGGTCGAATTTAAAAAAAAAAATTATTAAAAATTTGACCCTTTGTACATCTGCCCCTTAATGATTAAGGTAATCGATTAACCAATACTCATACATACTGTAATTTTAGCCCCCACATGATGGATATTTAGTAAGCTGTGCTTACTTTATGGAAAGTCTCATATGACCCTATTAAACTCGTACTTCAGTATTAAGCATTACATTACTGTAATCAGTGGAGTATCAAGACACTGCGAAATAGCTTTGTCCAGAAATCTCACTAGACAAACCCTGCTACTTAGCTGGTGCCAGTTGGTATCCTGGTATTGTGAGTAAAAAATTTATTGTGGCTAGTGATGGGCGAATTTATTCGCCAGGGGCGAATTCCCGCGATTCGCCACTGGCGAATAAATTAGTGAAACTCCAGCAAAAATTTGCCTGGCGAAAATTCGGCAAAAAAAACGAGTCGCGCGTTGTTTTTGACGCGACGCAACGAAAACGACCGCAACTAGTTTCACAAATTATTTCACCAATTCGCGAATTTCACTAGAAATTCGAGAATTTTTTGGCGAAGCGAAACTGGGTAGATTCGCCCATCACTAATTGTGGCAAAAAGAAAAAATTACCATCTGTATAAATATTTATGGGATTATTTATCAAAATCTGAAAAGTTCTCACTATTTTCTGAAAACTTCTCTTTCAAAATCCACACAGACTTTTCCCCTTTTTTTAATACATTTTTCTAAAAGAATTCTTTGAAACCTGCGGCTTTTTCAGATTTGACATTGGTGTTTTTCCCCTTTAAAAGTCATACCAGAGCCCTATTTCCTATTAATGTTTATATTCAAATACAAAGAAACCCTATACAATAAGAAAAAAATCTATAATAAAATCCCTTAACTAAACTGCAAAAAAGTGGCTCCTAATTGGGACACAAATTGAAGAAGAATTTCTCTGAGCTCTAATATGCCACCAAGTTTGACAGGTTTATTACTGAAACACGTGCCTTTAGCAAGTTGTTTTTACAGGCTAGTTCATTCCAAAAAGATTAGTGGATTTAAGCCTGACATGATGTTACTAGGATGCTGCAGAAATGAAGTGTTAAGAATGTAGTTTTAATAAACTGGGCCCAAGCTTATTCCACCAAGAGTCCAATTTAATAAATTGCATAATAGTGAGTGTTTTTAAAGATAACTAGCACCATACAATAACTCATCAAAGACCATTATTTTAAATAGTTTTTTGTTGCTCAAATGAGGTCTTTACTTTCAATATAGTCCATTTACCCTTGCCTAGACATTTTAATGAGCTATGTTTGTTGTTCAATAAAAAGTTTTTTTGCAGTGTAGGTAAAAAATGTTCAGTTTAATCAAAGTTAACCATAAACAGTTCACTACTGATAGTATATATGACATATATGTTCACTCAATTACTCTGGTTATTGAAAGATGAAATAAATGCCTTATCTTTGCTTAGAAGCTATCATGTACACTGGTAAAGCAACATTTATTATCCCTAGTTTGAATTTTCCATGCAAGAACATATACAAGAAAAACAAGGTTAACGATTTTTGACCCTAAATCAATTAAACCACAATCTGGGCATTAAAGAAGATTCAGATAGAAACTGGTCAATTAGCTAGACCCCACCGATGCACCTAATCTTTTGCTGAAAATAGGTCGTTTTTGCAGCATCTGTGTTCAGATAAAGAACCTATCATATTCTGTGACTTTAAAGCTCTGATCAATAACTTTTCCCCCTTTTCTTTGACTTATACTCATATCCTAAAGCTTACTCTTTGCCAGGGCCTTTTCTACTTTAGGCACTAAGGGGCACTAACTCCTCAGTGACTAGCTACTTTGGGAATGGATATGATGCTACTCACCTACATAAGCATTATATAGTTGAGAATTGTGGATTAGGTGCCTTCCTAGTGTAAATAGTATATGCAATGGCACAAACAAATCTAGGCAATTCAGACTCTGGCACAGGATCTTTACCAACAGTAGAAATCTGTCTAGGATATCATGGGTGGATAGTAGGAAGTGTAGAAAGAAAGCAGGTTTACATTTCAATAAGCAAACTGGTGTGTGGCATAATTAGATTTAATTGGCCAAACATTCTTGGAAGACTAGGGATACTAGGGATAACTTGCATGCTCCAAGTAAAACAATTATGGATTCTGTAATATCACAATTCTCCTGCCAATGTTGAAAAATGTTTGTACTGTATGTTCTGGGGGAGGCTGCTACTTTTTAATGATTTGGCTCTAGTAAAATACTTCTATTAGTACATGATGCTAAGGTTCTCATACTGTTTATACATTAAACACAAATATAATTTCTATTTTGCCTTGTTGCCAATTAAATCTAATTATGTTGCACACCAGTTTGCTTATTGAAATGTAACCACAATAAATGTTTTTTCGCTGCATTAAAACATGGACTGTGTCCTAAAACAAAATTATTTTACCAAACACAACATACTAAAGGATTTAAGGTACTTGCTGTATTTTGGTAGTGATTCTGGAAGGTATTGTAAGGGTCACTGCCTTTTTTAGAACAGGCTAGATGCAACACAAATAGGCAAAGAGATAAGGAGAAAGTGTTGGAACACTTATTGCATAGTTTGCATTCATTGTACCTTCAGAAAAAGAGACTGACAGCTCTAAAGACAGATTTTATAGGTTATATTATTTGACTTGCTTCATTTATTATTTGGGACCAGAAGGTCTAGTTAGGTATTATCAACACTTGTTAAATGTTTTCTTCTGATACATTAGTGACAAACAACATGTTTCACCAGGTTTCACAGCAAAAAAAACACCCAAAAACTCTAATGGGTGAAAAAAATGATTGCATGTCAAAATAAATTCTTAAACATCATTGCATTTGCAAATTTTTTGCCATTTTGCGAATTTTCTGCGAATCCAAACAAGTCAGATCACTAGTCATGATTGTTACTGTTCTCCATATATAGTATCAGTATTTCTCAACAGTGATGGGCGAATTTATTCGCCTAGGTCGAATTTGTGGCGAATTCCCGCGATTCGCCGCTGGCGAATAAATTCGCGAATCACCGGCGAAATTTCGCCAAGCGTGTCAGTCGCGCGTCGTTTTTGACGCGACGAAAACGACGCGCAACGAAAGCGACGCGTCAAAGTTGACGCGACGCGCGACAAAATCGTCCCGCGACTCGTTTCGCGAATTTTTCGCCGATTCGCGAATTTCTCTAGAAATTCGCGAATCTCTAGGCGAAGCGAATCGCGGGAGATTCGCCCATCACTGTTTCTCAATTAAGCCTTTCATTATTTAAGATTATTTCAAGTACATGAATATTGAAGGGGTGGTGAATCCTTAAGTTCCGTTTAAGTATGTTATAGCATTGCTAATTCTAATCAACTTTTCAATTGATCTTTATTATTTTTATAGTTTTTTTTTATTATTTGCCTTTTTATTCTACTGTTTTCTGCTTTTAAAGAATACACATTTATTGTTTTTGCCACTTTATATTATTCATCATTCTTTTCAGGCCCTCTCCTATTCATAGTTCAGTCACTTATTTAATTGAATGTACGGTTGCTAGGGTAAGTTGGACTCTAGCAACCAGTTTACTGAAATTGCAAACTGGAGAGCTGCTGAATAAAAAGCTAAATAGTTCAAACCCCACAAATAATTAACATTAAAACCAATTGGAAATTGTCTCAGAATATCGCATTACATCATTGTAACAGTTAGCTCAAAGTAGAGGACCCCTTTAAAGGTTTCACTTACAAACAAACCACTGGTCTTTCAATGGTTAATGTCTGAATTGTATTAATTCAATCACAGAGTTGCCTTCATTTTTAAGTATCAAGGGGCAGATTTATCAAGGGTCAAAGTGAAAATTAGAATTCTGAAGTAATTTTAGGGTATTTCACTATCGAAAATTCAAAATGCTGTTTAAGCCTATGGGGACCTCCTTTAACCTATATGGAGTCTTTTGTGTAAGTTTGAGAAGTTTTTTTCAGGGAAATCATTACTGTAGATTTGAACAATTTCATCATATCATATTAACAATTTGAATTCAAATGAAACAGACCTGTTCAATCAAAACTGATCTGTTTCATTTGAAAAACCACTTCGACCCTTGATAAATCTGCCCCCAAGTGTAATTGCAGTGAATGCAACTACACACTTAGCCACAATGATGCTGGAATTGTGGGAACAATATGCTACATTTTCACATCCAAATTTTCACTTTTGCACACTAAACCCCTTGAAATTGATAATGCTAGATATGTATAATTTCCCAACTTAACCCAATCAATTGTCCATGCCCAATCTTCTGGGCTGTAATGCAATGTGTTATATGATGTTATAAAGAAGAGAAGATAGTTAAAGCTTACAAAAGCTCAATCAAGTAGTTAAACCATTAAAACAAGAGGAATATATGTTTGCCTCAAGAAGCATATAGAATTAATGTCATCATCAGATGATCAGTGTCAAGTCTTTCATTTCTCCTACACCTGCATTTTTGGTTCCCTTTGCAATTTAATGTTGTATATTTTATTACTTTCCTGGGTGCTTATAACTTCCCTGGCTCTGAAATAATAGCATGATGTTCTTGTCCCAAGGGTTCCATGATAGTAAAACAATAATGCATTTTTAACGGCTGCCACATGTTTATATACTCGTAGAACTTGGGATCTTTATACAGTATACTCCAAAGGAAACAACATTCATCAGACAAAAGGGGATCAATGTTGCAAGAGAAAGAAATAAAGTCAGCATGATACATCATATATATATATTATTTACAAGGAATGTGAATATGCTTGAAGGACTATTAAAGGGAATTACACCACTCACGTTCTGTTTTTTAGTGAGGGCCCAGCTGAGAAAAGAAGTTCATTGTAACCAATGTTTCTGCCAAACTAAGCTAGATATACATTTTTGGCCAAGGCAGTTTGACATTGCATTAAAAATAAATGGGGGAATGTAATTTGTTTCCTTGTTGTCAGGCTCTGCTGGGATTCGAGCCAGGGACCTTTAGGTTTCTGGCTCGATACTCT
>CM044448.1:53508383-53569888 GCA_024363595.1 Xenopus borealis
CTCCTTCCCAGATCTACGCCCGCACCATCCTGTCCCGATCCAGTACGTCTACGCCCTCTTATCCCTGTTCCAGCCCACTCCTTCCTAGATCTACGCCCGCACCATCCTGTCCCGATCCAGTACGTCTACGCCCTCTTCTCCCTGTTCCACCCTACTCCATACCGGTTTCCTGGGCACAAGACACCCTTGCCCTAAGGACTTGCACCTTGCCCCTTCTGACTCTACAGCGCCCCCTACCCAATCCTTGACACTTGTAAAGTGTACAGACAAATGTTTTTGTGAACATGCACAATGTATGTAATTAAATTGAAAGCAAAGGGTGTGTAGCAGCAAATCATTTACCGAAATGCCAGAGCAGGTGTTACGGTTAACCTTGGCTTAGCAATAATAAGCATGTGATATTCACCAGTGAATGATTTTACAATGTAAGCAGAACTAAACATTCTCAAACTATGCTTGTGATTTAAATTACAATCCCCTCTAAATGAGTGTTACAAAAAATTTTTAGATGCCAGTTCTGTACTTTGCACCTTTTCTACTCCTTTCTAAGCAGTTATATCTAAATAAATTGAGGAATATTTCACTGCTTACAGAATATACCTTTGGTTTATATTTATATCCATCGAAATCTGTTTGGCTCACTAAAATACCTCTATATTTACTTTTGACCTTGATCTTTGCCCTGATCTGCCTGGTCATGTCAAATTGTATCAACGCATGCTCCTTTATCAACTATACACTCTACCAACATACTAGTAAGTTTCATAGAAAGGGATTAATACTATGCTATAGAAACAGTCTACCAAAATGTTGCAGGACCACAACCTTTAGATATAATTGTCTTTATAGTCCTTCCTGTCTTAAGATAGAATAATTGTACAGTACCTTTCTCCTTTACATTCAGCCAAAGAACTGAGGTTATGACCACTGCTTACAGTAGGATTATAGCATTCAGTATATATTCAGTATATTCAGGGACTTTTTACATACTACTCATCCAGAGCACAGAGCCGTGAGTTGGAAAGAATCACCAAGAGGTCAGTGACCTTAGAAATACATGGCTGTACTCTCACTGAATACTTTTGGCTAAAATGCATCCCAAGGGTATTAAGAGTGCATTTGAGACCTACACTGTTCTCGGAGAATGTGGAGGTTTGCAAGAAATATGAGGGGATACTAAATAAGTATTCCTTGGACATTATTACACTCACCATCAAATACATTCAGAAGGAATTGGCAACTGTGATGGTGGAACAGGTGCACACGCTAGAGGCACATGCTAGAGGCACAGCTGTTGCAATTGGGAAATCAGGAGGAGTTTACAGCCTTTAAAGCCCAGATTGAAGCTTCATTACAACTGTTTTGTCTGGAAACAGAGGAACGGAAGAGACACAAATTCCTACGTGACGCGGATGGTTACGCTAACAGACGAGTCTACCGTTATCCTAACGTGTCTGCGATTCCCTTCCGTGGCAGACGGGTGCAAGCACACTCCACACTGGAGACACATCGGGAGAAACACCGGGAATCTGGACAGAACAGCTCTGGTGATTCACAGTCACAACAGGCAACTCCTCCGGGTCTTCATCTTCTCTTTTAGGTGAAGACAGAAGAGGAATGCGGGGTAAACGCCACAGTAGTAAACATAGCTGCAGCTGACAAAGCATGACAAGCACGGGTGACAGGGAAGATGAAGTACAAGAAGTGTCTAAACTGGTGATCAACATCTCCAAAAAGGTATTGACAGCTTCTGAACCAGGGATATTACAAAGGGGATTATACCTTTGCCCTTCAACCAAACTAGATACCTTTTCTCTAGATATTGACTTACAGCGGTTTTACAGACTTTTACGACTTAAGGTTCAATTTATAGATCGGTTTGTAGAACCAACAACATCAAATACTGAGTCCCTATCTTTACAACACTTTTCCCTGTGTAAAAAAAAGTAGATACCTTCCCCCCACTTCATTTCATCCAGCGGAGACGGTGATTAATTTTATTTCCAGGGATATCACTCTACTGATGCAGGATACCAAAGGTCTGAGGACAATGAGGCTCAATAACAATATGTGTGAAAATGACTGTGAATCTTAACATGCATTGATGGGGGATACAACTGTTGTTTACAAACCTGCGGATAAAGGAGGTGCACTGGTTATCCTAGATAAGGATTATAATGTACAGGAAATTTTGGGTCAAATAAATGATGTTCACACTCATACACGTCTGAGTTGGGGTCCCACTAACAACTACACAGAGATGATTTCAGAAGTTTTATCTAGCTACTTACAATCGGGGGTCATTGATGAGGGAGTAAAAGATTTCCTAACACAGGAATTCCCTTGCATCCTGCTGTTTTACACTTTACCTAACGTGCATAAAAATCTGCAGTCTCCACCAGGATGCCCCATAGCGGCCGGTGTGAATTCCATCTTTGCTCCTTTTTTGATTTTTCTAGAAAAAGTATTGGTACCTTTGTACCTTTGGGTAATTCATACATTAAGGACACTTCCCATTTCCTTAGCGCAATTTGCAATCTAGATTTGGGTGATGAACAGGGACTATTGGCAACTTTTGATGTGAGCAGTTTATATATAGCAATACTGCATGCTCTAGGGACAGATGCCGTACGAAGTACACTTGAGCATTCAGAGTATAATTGAACACAGGTGAGTTTCTTTATGGAACTCCTGTCATTGATCTTGCATAATAACTACTTCCTATTTCAGGGATGGCTAGGGGGTCCAACATCACCCCCACTTACACCAACATTTTCATGATGTGTTTTTCATTTTTCAGAGGTGCCAAGATCATCTATGGGTTACTATGTGTAGTGCCCAAATCAGCCTTAACCAAGCTATCTCTGAAACTACGAGGGCATTTATAGAAAAGGAGTGGAGGTTCCTGAAACTCTGGAATATCAGGATATGCTTTCCTCAGTGAGGGCCAATGTTTGTGTATGATACGGTAAACTTTCCATACACACTGATGATGTGTGTGCACAAAAGGTATGCGGGTCTGATGTTTTTGATCCCTGTGCCTTGTCCTCTATGGCAGAAACTCGAGCCAATGAATTAACCCTTTCCACCTTGAAAATTTGCTGCTGTTTGAAAGTGCACATAAAAGAGCTAACATTTCCTCTCTCCCTAGGTCACAACTTTTACCACTACAATTATTATTAGTTATGGAGGATGATAAATGCTCAGTGGAGTTGGATGAGATGACATCTAAATTTATATAGAGGGGTTACCCTAAAGAGATGCTTGCAGATGAGGTGGAAAGGGTTAATACATTGAATCAAGTTTCTGCCATGCAGGACAAGGCACAGGGATCAAAAAAGCAGAGCCACACACCTTTTGTTCACACATGTCCTCCATGTGTGCGGAAAGTTCACCGTATCATACACAAATATTGGTGCTTACTGAGGAAAGCATATCCTGAAATTCAGTTCAGGAACCTCCACTCCTTTACTATAAATGCTCTTGTAGTTTGAGGGATAAATTGGTAAGGCTGATTTGGGCACTACACGTAGTAACCCACAGAGGATTTTGGCATCTCTGAAAAATGGCATGCACAATTGTGGAAGATGCAACCACAGGTTTCTTGTATTAGAGTCTGTTGCCCCCCACCCCCATGCCAGGTGGAAAACAGACTATTACAACTGCAAAAAAGAGAAACATTTTAGTTACATACATTACAGACAATGCACCCAAGGGGCCTCAATAAAGAGTACAATTTATATGTTTTTACCCTATAGTATATAGTATGTTTGATTAAAGAAAGTGGAAAAAGTTGGGACATAGACTGTTATGCCACACAACCCTTCCTTTATTGTATGTCATTTGGGGGCTTTGTATGTTTAATTAAGTTGTCTTGACTTTTTTGTTTGTTATGTATATGTATAAATATTTCTCTGTAATTCTTTGTCAAGAGAGAGTGCTACCCCAGGAACCTACTTTAAAACAGGATTCAAGCAGCCCCTGCAAACAGAAAAGGGCTTTCATAGGCATTCATAGGAATTTTTTAGCTAATACATAAGAACAGCTTTAAATGTAAATGCACTTTGGATTTGTACTTTGTTCGAGCTCAGAGACAATTATTAGAAGTCTCTCCCTGCACATAAATTATCAATATTAAAGAGATGTACTTACTTGACATGTACATTGTTTAAATCCTCCCATTTTCTATCTTGCTGATATAATTATTTTTTCTTGTGAGAAGTAAAACATATTTTAATGCTTCTGAATGATTATTCTACATGTTTCAAAGAGCTGACATATTACAGGCATATGGCTATATATATAGGGCACAAAGCCTTTGGTTCGATTCACAATGGCTACAGTCCTTTGTCACATAAGTAATCTGGCCATTCTTGATCCTTCAGAAATACTCAGGCCAACTATAGGATTATAAAAAGTAAATCTGGAGGGCATGGTTTCATGGTAACCTCTAACTTTTGGTTCTTCTAGAATTTTGTGGTGTCTACTCCAGACATGCTAACAGGATCACTTATACATTAATTTAAGTCTGTATAGAGGGCTGTTCCTGCATACACCTCTTGTAACTTTAAGAGACAAATTTCCAGGTTTTCACACAGTGATTCGACTCACCTAGTGCAGACAGTGTTACTGCACTCGTTGCACAAATGATGCAGGCCCCTTTGACCAACTCGAATGCTGATGTGCAGGAGGGGAGAAGAGGGAAGGGGCATCACAGCTGCCTCAGGCAGCAATGTTTCTGCCGCCACAACTTTCTTTATAACATTATAGCATAATCAGTTTTAGTTGAAGTCTCAACAATGTAAATTATTATCAATCTACCATTTTAGGAAGAGAAGTAACATGGTTAAACTCAACAAACATTAAAATAAAAAAGGCTTACCAAGTTTTTTTGTTATGTTATATTTTAACGATTATTTATTGTATATGTATTTGTGTGTGGCTTCTAGCTGTTCTTGTAACCTGAGTTAGAGCAAATGTGTCTTGGTAATTATTATAGGGAGATTTTTAAACTTTTAAAAAATACTCTTTAATGCGTCGTAAAATTGAGATATACCTCACAAACATTTACATTTCTCACTTAAAGCAAACATTTCTTATCAGGCATTAAATATTCAGTATCACTTATCCTATTTATTCATGTAAAATAATTTCTTGAGCTGGATTTTCAGATCTGCCTAATCCCATAATCACACTAGAAGTTGAGCTTCCATAGTTACACTCAGTAATGATGTTACTTATAAGAATTGGGACACACAGAATTGTGTTTATCTGTCTTCTGTAACCTGCACATTCTTTGGAAAAAAAAGATTACATTTGTGGGAAACTGGGAATATATTTGAAAGAAACAGGTCCAAAGTTTAAAAAATAAAAAATAAAAAATAAAAAGACTAACGAAAGAAAATTACAAGTGTACAAAAATCCATGTTGTAGTATTTATTATTTTGATGGGCACTTTTTCATTATTCACTGCATATAAGTAGTGATGGGCGAATAAATTCACCCTAGGCGAATTCGCTGCGAATTTCCGACATTCACCGATGGTGAAAGTTTCGGCAAAATGCTCACGAAAATTCTACGCGTGTTTTGTTTCGCCACGCGTCTCATTTTGCCGCGTGTCGAGTTCGTCGCATTTAAAAACTACAAATCTGTTGGGACAGAAGCTGCATTTAATGAATATAAACACTGTAATAAATGTTGTAAATCTGCAATCCGGAAGGCAAATAAAGGAAATGAAGAATTAATTGCGGCGCAGGCGAAAAGTAACCCCAAAAAGTTTTTTAAATATATCAATAGTAAAAAGATGCACGTTGAGAGTGTTGCTCCATTAAATAATGGTACCAGTATGGTTGTAACTGATACTGAAAAGGCAAATGTGCTAAATCAGTTTTTTTGTTTAATAAAGCTTTAATTAAAATTAATGCAAACAAGGCGCCAGGGCCTGATGGTATACATCCACGGGTTCTAAGAGAGCTTAGTTCAGTTCATCCCCTATTTCTGATTTTCTCAGATTCACTTTCATCTGGTATGGTGCCTATGGATTGGAGGAAAGCTGATGTCATCCCAATATTTAAAAAGGGATTACGATCTCAGCCTGGCAATTATAGGCCAGTAAGTTTGACATCTGTGGTGGGCAAAATATTTGAAGGCTTGTTAAGGGATCACATTCAAAATTTTGTCCTAGGGAATGCCATTATGAGCAGCAATCAGCATGTCTTTATGAAGGATAGGTCATGCCAGACAAATTTGATTGCTTTTTATGAAGAGGTAAGTAAGATGCTGGACAGTGGGGGGGCAGTAGATGTGATATATTTGGATTTTGCCAAAGCGTTTGATACCGTGCCCCACAAATGACTGCTTTCTAAACTAAGGTCTGATGGGCTTAATGAAGTCGTTTGCACATGGATAGGGAACTGGCTACAGGATCGGGTACAGAGGGTGGTTGTTAATGGTACATTCTCTACTTGGAGTAAGGTTCTTAGTGGGGTCCCTTAGGGCTCGGTGTTGGGTCCACTTTTATTTAACTTGTTCATTAATGACTTAGAGGAGGGTGTTGTAAGTAATGTATCTGTGTTTGCGGATGACACAAAACTATCCAGCCCAATTAATTCCATCCAGGATGTGGCATCCTTGCAACAGGATCTTGACAAACTGGCAATCTGGGCAGGTAAGTGGCAAATGTGATTCAATATTGATAAATGTAAAGTCATGCACCTGGGATGTAAATATATTCAAGACACTTATACCCTTAATGGGACTGCCCTAGGCAAATCCATTATGGAAAATGACCTTGGAGTCCTTGTAGATGATAAACTTGGCTGTAGCAAGCAATGCCAGTCAGCAGCATCAAGGGCCAATAAGGTCTTGAGCTGCATTAAAAGGGGCATAGAGTCACGGGAGGAGGGGGTCATTCTTCCACTTTATAGAGCACTTGTAAGGCCAGATTTAGAATATACCGTACAGTTTTGGTCTCCCTCACTCAAACAGGACATTATTGTATTAGAGAGGGTACAGAGAAGGGCAACTAAGCTGGTAAAAGGTATGGAAAATCTTAGCTATGAGGAAAGACTGGCCAAATTGGGGATGTTCACGCTGGAGAAGAGGCGCTTAAGGGGTGATATGATAACTATGTATAAATATATAAGTGGGTCATATAATAATCTCTCTAATGTTTTATCCACAAGTAGGTCTTTCCAGATGACACGAGGTCACCTATTCCGTTTAGAAGAAAAGAGGTTTCGCTTAAATATTCGGAAGGGGTTTTTTACAGTGAGAGCTGTGACGATGTGGAATTCTCTCCCTGAAACTGTTGTACTGGCTGATGCATTAGATTGCTTTAAGAAGGGGTTGGATGGCTTTTTAGCAAGTGAGGGAATACAGGGTTATGGAAGATAGCTCATTATAAGTTGATCCAGGGACTAGTCCGATTGCCTTTTTGGAGTCAGGAAGGATTTTTTTCCCTCTCTGAGGCAAATTGGAGAGGCTTAGGATGGGGTTTTTGCCTTCCTCTGGATCAACTAGCAGTTAGGCAGTTAAAATAAAAAAAAAAAAGGTTGAACTTGATGGAAGCGAGTCTTTTTTCAGCCTAAATTACTATGTTACTATGTTACTATGTTACTTCAAAACAGCAAAATCTGTGAAGTGAAAAATATTTTTAAAAATAAATGAATATATATTAAAATATGCCTTTTTAATTTTTCACTATTTTAAATAATAATCACAGATGTTTTTAAGAAGCTGGCAAAATGGGAGGCATTTTTTTCTTTTGATAAGATAAGAGTCCACTAACAATGCAGGGCATGTGTGCATACTAAGTGAAACACGTGTGTAAATTGCTCTTCTCATTGACTCCAATGCTATTCAGCACATTCACACACAAAGCAAAAGATGCAATTTTTTACAATTTTTTTTTTCACATTTCCATACCTTCCAACATTTTCGAAGTAAAAAGAAGGACAGAATTTTTTTTTCCATAAGTAGCACTGCAACATTTTGACCACACCCATGTTTGTGGCCACACCCACTAATTAACATGTTTGTTTTACCAAATTTGGCAGGTTATGAAAGTTTGAAAATATTTCTCCTTATCTAAACTCCTTATCTAAACTGTTACAAATACAATCAATTACTTATTTTATTATATCAAAATCTTTTTTGCACCTGTTAGCTGTTCTTCTAGGCTCTCTGCCAAAAGCCAATTAAGTTAGAAACTTCTTTCTTTTTCTGGCTATTCCTATTCTGCAGAGAAAAGAGGGACTTTCCAATACAAATGAAATGAGGGACTGCAGGTTGCGTTGTCAAAAGAGGGAATGTCCCTCCAAAAGAAGGAACCGTTGGGGGTATGCATTTCACCTGGCAGTTTTATTACATTGCACTGTGCGTCAAAACTATTCTGACGTGCGTCAAAATAAGCGCACGTCAACTTGGGCGCGCATCAATTTGGGCGTGCAACAAAACATCAGCGCGTTTCACTAATTTTTTCGCCGTTTCGTGAATTTCTCAGAAAAATAGCGAATTTTTTGGCGAAGCGAAACGCCACAGATTCGCCCATCACTACATATAAGGCAAGCTAAAATCCAGGTTATGTGTTATGGGTTTCAAATCTTGAAACTCCTTCAGTTACATTAAGAAGGAAAAACAACAGCCTGCCAGAAAGCAGTTCCATCCTAAAGTGCTGGCAAGTCACCAGCATTTTCTCTGGTCTTGTCTCTTCAGCCTTTAGTAAATCTGTCCCATAGACTTTTTAGCACATCATTCTATTCTTTTTAAATTTTGAGTTTTTGACTAACTTTTTGAAAAAAAAGTCTCTAGCTGCTTAAATCCATATTGGTGGCAAGTCAAACTTATTCAGATTAATTAATTTTTAAATGTTTTTAGCAGACATAAAGCATGGAGATCTAAATGACAAAAAAGCTCCTTTGTGTGAAAAATCCCAGACTCCAAGCATTCTGGATCATATTTATAGTTGTACGAAAATTTGTAATTGAATGTTGCACTGTATAATGCAAAGTTTTATATATAAAGAAAAGTCATGCCAAACCTATGAATGCAATATGAATATATAATATTTAACTGAACTGACTTCATGGCATCAAGATATCATGAAAGCTTTAAGAACCATTATAGCATCCTGAAACCTTTTTCTGTAAACACAATCAAAGCTAATCACTTTCTTTTAATAGTGTGATGTACTGATTGACCTAGAAAGAAAATGAGGGTCATTGTCTACTGAATAAATTTCAATTTTGTCATAGTACACTTATAGTTTGTAGGATTCTATTTTCAAGTCCTTGGAGTCTAACCTGCAGAAAAGCAGAATGATGACAACAAGTACATTAATAGATAAAATCATAAAACTATTATGGATTAGTGGTGTTTCCTCTAGTCATTCTCCTAATGACTATTTCACCAGTGGCTTATCACTTTATAAATAACATTTTATTTAACACAAAAAATAAGAATTAATATTACTTGTTGGGTGCAATGTCTGTCTTATACTTTCAATTTTATTACACTATGCCGCCTAGCTAGAATCTAATTCCATTATAGACCAGAATTAACCATTATCCAAAAATCTCTTCATCTCATCACAACTCTACATTAATGTCAGGCTGCTGAACAGCAAAGGCTATGTCCACAGTAATAAATCCATTGCCCTTTACATTTAATGTCCTCTCCAAAAGCAGTATGAACTGAAATCATAAATTGGTGAGACATTTATACATGGGTTTGAGATATGCCCCACATAAAAATGTGTACATGTTTTATTTATTTATAGGATTTCAATTTTATTTCTGAATGATTTTACCTAATCTTTCTGCTGCTCATCATCTGTCCTGCAAACAGCTGCTTAAAATTTGCAAAAATGTTGTCAGTTTGGTTTGAAAGTTAATTTAACAGATACATTGAACTAGCTCAAACAATGCACAATTTACTTATTTCACTTGAAAAAACTAGATATTATGCCTTGAATAATTATATCCATTATTATTATTATTCCCATTACTGTCATGTAATACATTAAATAATAGATGTTGTAAAAAAATGTTATGGCCATCTTATTTCCGATAACAGCAAATTATCAATAGGGTTTATTTTTTAACACATTTGCAAGTCCAAATTGTGCTTAATTTTGGATTTGCTTAAATGTTATTCACATATGGAGTTTACTTTGATTTCTTATTATGATTTTGTTGTTTTAGGGTTATAAATTAATAACTAAGACATTTTTGAAAATATCTGCACATGCAAAGGACTTACCATTAGAGTGTTCTAGTTAAACCCACTACCTTAGCAAAAGTCTTCTTTTGCAAAATTCTAACAGTGTTCTCCTTCAATCTACTACCACAGTGAAATATTTCCTGCTCCTTCCCCTTTAAAAAGCTATTACTGTTTTTGTCTAGCTTACTACTTGATTAAAAGGTGTTTGATGGCTGCTATACAGTACTTCCAACTTCAAGGCTCTGTGCTGTCCAACTTCTGTTGTACAGAGGGCTGAACTTTTTCTGGCCTACGTGGTGCAGGGCCGATAATGGAAGTCAGTGTTGGCCACTCCCCCTTTTAAACCACACCCACTGTAAACTACATTCACATCACCACAATAACTTTTAATATCATATCCACATTAATAGTAGTAGCACACCAAAAAACCAAATGGTTGGTGCTCACTGCAGAGATATCCCCTCATCATTAATATGTGAAAAATTTAAGTCAGACATATGCCTAAACCCCCCCAACACATGATTAAACACCTTAGGGATCCATAATAACCATTTCCAAATGCTAACAAACACCCATAACAAACCCCTACCAGGCTTACATCCCGTAGGTAGCATAGGACAAGCACAAAATGGCACACACAAGCAGCACTGGGTAAGCAGAGTATGACACACAGAAGCAGCACTGGGTAAGCAGAGTATGACACACACAAGCAGCACTGGAAAAGTAGAGTATGGCACACACAAGCAGCACTGGACAAGCAGAGTATGACACATACAAGCATCATGGGCAAGCAGAGTTTGGCACACAAGTGGCACTGGCCAAGCAGAGTATGGCACATACAAGCAGCACTGGGCAAGCAGAGTATGAACTATAACAAACAAGGGAAAGTTGTGCTCACCACTATTTTTAAAACCATTAGGCGGGGGTGCAATGAGGCTGTGACCACAAAATACATATAGACAAATACAAAAGGTCCTCTGCACTCAACCCATTATCATGATAATGGGTTGAGTGCAGAGGACCTTTTGTATTTGTCAAGCAGAGTATGACACACACATGGAGCACAGGGAAGGCAGAATAGAGCGGGGAGTGCAGTGGCAGTCATGTGGGACTGTGTGAAGTACAGGGTATACAATGCGTAAGGCTGGGAGCAAGAGGAGGAGATCTGCAGGCTAAGCTTTTACGTCTGGAGGTTAAATCGATTTATAAACTACGGACCAGGCATCCCCAGGGATTAAACTCTGTATTTGATATTAGTTGCTATTTTTAGAGTGGGGATAACATGCAGAGGATTGCTATTATTTATTTAACTATGAGGATATTTAAGTACATGATTAGCTTGATGTAAGTGCATTGGATCCAGTTCTTCATAGGGGTTGAATAAAAACTAGGTTACAAAGGACCCCTTTTTTAATAGATGGTTCCTGAAAGAGGATTAAATACAAAGAAAGAAAGAGAAATATAACAAAATAAAAAAAATGAAGAGATAAGAATGAGATATTGAATAGGCATAGTATTGACACAAAATGAAAAGTGCTATGAATGAATTGTGACCAGTTATAAATTACATTGTGACATGTACAGAGGCAGCCACTTGGATTTGTGTGTTAAATGCGTCATGACTCAGGGCTTATGGAGGAAACTGTGTTATCTAAAGTTATCTGTAACCTTTTCATTAGCATACCAAAGCCCCATTGTTCACAATGATGAACACTTTAATTAGATGGGATGCTGTGATGCAATTTTCTGTGTTAAATGAGACAAGTGTGAAGTCTGAGTTTAGTTATTCTGTGTCAAGCACACAATCCAAAGTGGCTTCATCTGTATATGAATGAATTGCAACATAAGTATCTTGATCATGAATGTTTTACAGAGTATTTGATAAATTTTTTTTTTTTAATGACTGTGTAAATTGTTAAATGTATCTTAATTTATGCTAATGGGTATGACATGTTCTGTGGATGAGAACCAGTTTGGGATAATAAAAGGAGTGAAGGCATGGTGCAAACTGGGGTCTCTGAGGAAGTACATGGTTACGAAATGCGTTAGACATTGGATCCTGTATGCATTTTAATCAAATGTTGGAATAAAGAATTTTTAACTGGATGAAGAAAGAGCAATCCGTGACTTTTTTGGTGTGCGCCTCAACAATCAGGAATTTGAGATAGGGAATCCTATCAGGATTCTAAGATGTACTACTTACAGTGACACAGTGCTGGTGCTCCATTAGAAGGTGTGAACAGATGAACAATGTGGGCAGTTTTAGTCTGGGTCTAAGGTGTGAATAGTACAGGGCTTTAGGGGTGTGAACAATATAGGTGTTACATGTGTGAACAATGCAGGGAGGTCACAGGTGTGAACACTACAAGGGATTAGTCTGAATTTGAGTCTTAAACAATGCAGGGGCCAGTTACTCTTTGTAGTGGTACCTGTTAAAGCTTACACATGGTAAGCAGACACAGCAGGCAGACTCTCATGGAGGGCCACAGAAGGGGAGCGGCCCTTACTATGCATACTATGGACCATGTGAAGCTGTACAATTGCCTTTAAAAGGATTAATGTGGGAATAATAATAATAATTAAAGCTGATAACAGAAAACATGTCACAATGTGAAAATATAGGACTTTGAGCAAATTTAATAACCCAGAACCTGTTTAGCAACCACTTCCAACAGTGGAAGAAAGATTGAGAATTATATGGCTTGCTCCAGTATGCAGTCTATGTAATAAAATTTCTCACTGAAAAAGTTGTTTGCTCCTTAATTAAATTTGCAATGCAATATCAGTTTAATGAAGAATTACATTGTGAAATGCACATTTTTATTCTTATATGTGTGAATTGTGTGACTCCTATAACAATTCTCCCTAAGTTTCTTTATTCAGTGACATAGTAAACTAAGCAATTTGTGTTACTACTTTATTCAATCTGAATATTGTAATTTTTAAATCTTCCACAAGCATACCTTTCTAAAAAATAACAATGTGTAAATTAATTTCTGGTATTAGCGACATGAACTATTTTATAATGTAATCAAGAGAACCTGCTTTAGCATAAATTATATTCATTATTTAATTTAGTGTTGAACATATTTGCATATATGAAGGTAAGGTTCCTCAAATTCCAATATGAAATATTATTTAAAGTGCTATTTCAATTTAACCCTCCCCACAAACAGAATTGTTTCCATGTTAGAGTGTCTAAACAAATTATATTGCCAATACTATTTTGATGTAAAAAAAAGTCCAACCTGAATAATTTGTGGTTGAATAATCCATACCTCCCAACATTTTGGAAAAAAAAAGAGGGGCAAAAAAACTTGCAGCATGTAGCTTGGTGAATTGTTTTGACCACATCAATTTTTGTGGCCACACCCCTTTATTTCCATGGTTATTAAAATTAGAATTTCTGTGTTTTTTTCAGTTATTACAGTATTGTTAATGAAGATGAGTCTAACTTTTCACAAGGGACCTCCTTTTCTAAATTCTTACAATTACTTATTTGCTTATCTCAAAATTGTTACAAAGTATCTTATTTGCACCTATGGATGTTCAGGGTTCTCTGCCAAAAGCCAATTAAGTTAGAAACTTTGTTTCTTTGTCCGGCTGTTCAGTGCAGAGTAAGTCTGCCTTTTCAATACAAACAGGGGACTGCTGGTTGAGCTGTCCAGTTGAAAATGGCACTGTTGGGAGGTATGGTGATCAGAGCTAATTTTTCTTCAGTATAGTTAATTTGTTCTAAATTATAGATGAGGAGCTAATTTCAAACTCTCTTGTGCTAAAATTAGAAAATGGAGACTCAGGTACTGTATACTCTACATTATACAATACTTTCTTTAGATTAGCAGTAGTTCCAATACATACATTAGTTAAAAAATTATAGTTTGCAAAATAAGTATGAGTTTTACTTATTACATTTCTTCTTCAATTGTCTGTATCACCCTACTATCCTCTCTGTCTCCATCCTCTTTCTTTATCCACCCACCTTTATCACTTCTCTCACATTTCCCTGTTATTCTTTCCTTATTCCCTTTTCTCTTTTGCTCAAACCATCTTCCTTTCTCAGTCTTTTCTTGCTAAGATCTCTCAGCGTTTCTCTGCATTTTTAGTGCTGGGAAATTTAGACTTTGTTCTCATAAAACATTAACCACATCTCAATGAACAGAATAATGGAGCTCCGAATGCTCAGTTCAGCATTGTTGGAAGTCATGCTTGTTTATATTAGCTGTGATTTTCTTCATCAGCAAACACTGCTATAAATTGCAAGTGCACAGCATACCAATGCAAGAATTCTTTTTTAGAAAAGGATAATTAAAAAAATGTATGATGCTCTTCTACCATCCTTAAATTTGTCTTGAAGGTCTTAGCAGAATGCAATGTTATCCTTATTGTAGAGAAGTCTGGGAGGAATTACTGCATCTTTTTCCCATGCACTGCCACCTCATTTATAGCTACTAAATTTTACAGCTTAACATATGTGCTACATCAGTTGTGATTATGGATTGAATAAATCAAATGTATCTGTAGTGCAACTGAACATTTAAATGTTTTCCAAAATAATTCTAACTGCAAAAATGAATAATTAGTGTTAATCAAGCCTCTATTCTTTTTTATTGCATTATTTGATATTTTCTTGCCACTCATAATAATGTGTGGATTTTGTTATTTTCAGTCTTTTACAAATGGAAGCAATGGATTGAGCATATTGATGCAAATAATGAAGGTACATCCATCTAAATACACTCCTTCCCTATGTTAGTGACACGTTTCTGCCTCTTCTTTGAAAGGTGGACAACTGCACCAACAGACACTGGGAAACCTTGGAGCTACCTTTAGTGTAGTAAAAATAGATCGCGGGTCTCCCATGATTTTCCCAAAGTAATATCCTCAAATATTGCCACCCTACACTTGGTGGTAGCTCTAGGGTCCCAACAGAGAGTTGTGTCAATAGTACTGACTACCAGATTTGCCCTCAGTGGGGCAGATTTACTAAAGGGCACATTTTCACCAGTGTCAGCTTTGCACCCCTCGCAACACTTTGACAGGCACAAATGCACTCCGACTACACCAGTTCACTAAAATGCAGAGTTTCACCATTGGCTCCGAATGCTGGAGACTTTTCGGTAGTGTTACTTTGGTAGTGTGAGCATTGCATAGTGAAGATGTGCTAGTGTTCATTTGTGCCTAGTGAAACTTCACTAGTAATCTTTTGCTTAGGCCAATTTGCATAGGGCATGAAATTTAAAGTTGTTTAGACATCTTTATTATAAATGTGGGTGCAAATACTTAGACTTATCAAAGTCTTTAGGTATCTCATTATTTCTATTACAAAAGTCCGACCAAAAATACGATGAGTAACAACTATTTGGCAGAGCGAAAAGTTGCCTGGTGATAGAGTGTGAATGAAGTGCTAGTCAATTCACTCTTTAGTAAATTTGCCCCAGTGACTCAGATGCAAACATAGTTTAATATACAGTAAGCACTCCATAAGTTACAAAACCCTCTATCTGAAAATGCTATGTGCAACCTGCACCCTAAATGCAAGGTACATTAATGTAGAAATATTACATTATTATTTACATTAGAATTAGCATAACTTCAATATTTAAATCTAGCTAGCAACTAAGGGGCTGGGCTTCACTCTGCACCAGGAAGAAGGGAAAACAAGCTGCTGATAACACAGAAACCAGAGCAGACTTGCAGCTGGGACTAAGGTACATTAATCTGGGGGGCTGTTTAGAGCAAATTTACAGAAAGAAAAAGAAAAACATTTACTTTTCCTTTAAGGCAACTGGTTCAAACCACCAGACTTATGTTTGCTGAAAAAGCAACACTTTTATTATATTTGTTGCCATTCCTTTTGAAAAGTATCCATTTTTTCATTCATGAACTTTTACAGATGCAGTCACTTTGGATTGTGTGTTTAATGCGTCGTGACTTAACTCATTTATCCCATTTATCTCACTTATCACAGAATATTGTGTCACAGCATCCCACCCAATTAAAGAGTTCACCATTGAAAACAATGGGGCTTTGGTATGCTAATGAAAAGATTAAAAGCATTAAATGAGTTAAGATAACTTTAGATAACACGGTTTCTTCAATTAGCCCTGAGTCACGACGCATTTAACTTACAAATCCAAGTGACTACATCTGTATGTGTCAGAGTTAAATAAACTGTTTTTCACAATAATGACAGTATACAGTTTATGATTATTTAGCCATAAATTACAACTAAAACATAGATATGATTCAGTATTCAGATCCAACAATACACTCAAAAGACCCCTAAAGCACTGTGTACTAGCTGATGGAGAACAACATTTATATTTAGCAGAAAATGAAATCATATAAGCTCAGATGTTGTTCTGCAGGGAATATTTATTGTTATACCAATACACCAACGTCGCAAAAGTTTATTTCCAACATTATTTTGAAATGTCACTTTGCATCTGTCTGTTCATTGATATACCTGTAAACAGGGAGGCTATAATGTCATCCAAGTATGTCATTCCATCAACAAACACATACTGTAACACTATTTAATTAAATAAAAGTGGCACCTATGTTTAGAAATGTATTTGAGGAATATGTTATGGTATTTAGTGTTATGTTGCAAATGTTGTAGATGTACCAAGTTTGTGTTCTTCCTTCTATAACTAGTAAAATAGTTATTGTTCTATTGCTTAACAGAGACAAAATCTGTAAAGGACATAGTATGAGTTTCTTTTAGGTATCTTGTAATGATAAACGGCAACTCATAAATCAATAGCTAATAGATGGGTTGCTACTTTGTCTGGGCTGTAGCTGTAATTAAGCATTAGAGGTCATTTATACAATGTTGAAATGTGTTAAAAACTAGAAATGAAGAAGCCCTTTCATGAGGCCAAAAATGATGCTAGGTCAACTGGCAGTGGTATAATGCTTAATTATGTAAACTGTAGCCATTATGTAACAATGAAGCAGCAAACTACTGTATACTAGTGATGGGCGAATTCACGGCAAATTCCAGTGATTCGCTGCTGGCGCGACAAAAACGTGCCGCGACTCGGTTCGCAAATTTTTTTGCCAATTTCGCTGGAAATTTGCTAATTTTTCCAGCGAAGCGAAACAGGGTAGATTCGCCCATCACTACTGTATACTATAGGTGTGGTGTTTATACAAATGGCTGCATGAACCTGCTAATAAAGCATTGTTATACTCGGTATCATAAAAAGTTGAACATCTGTGCTTGAAGTTGGACAGGATGCCCCTGAAGCTGCAATGGTGCAAATATTTTGTGTTTTACATCTGCAGAAACTGTCTGATGGAAACCTTTGTGTCCCCATAGATGAATTATATCATTAGGGAAGTGCTGTTTGACCTTGAAAACTGGATATAACCTTGACATTGAATTTTAACAGTAGACATACACTAGCCTTGCAATTAGAGATGAGTGAAGTCTTGAGTTGAATATCCATCATATGAATTAGTTATTTGCACAATCTGAAACTTACTGCATATTACACTACTAAAATAGGTACTTCTTGAACTGGCCAAGTTTTCTCAAAATAGTTGCTTTTTGCCTAAATTTTTTTAGCTTCATGTCCAAGTTAAGTGAAACCTTCTTTTAAATGGCTATTCAGCAAATTGAACATTTGATTTATTGTTCCTAAATTGTACTTAAATTAGCACACTGAACTTGGTGAGAGAGTCGAAAACTAATTTTTGATTATGGCTTTAGTCTTATTTTGAATTAAGGTGAATAGTAGAACACTGACCATAGACAAGAACATGGCTTTTCAACTGGAGGGCCGTAGGACAGATATGGCCACCATAAAGGATATTTATGGCCCCCATTCTGCTCAAAGGCTCCACAGACTACACTAAGAATAAGCCAATTCTTTAACAATTCAATAACATACAATGCTAATGCTAAAATATAGACAACATCTATTTCAGGACTTCAGTCATAAAAAAAAGAAATAACAACTAAAGGAGGATGATTTGAATGCATGTAACAATTCATTTTCTTACAAAGCAACACAATAAACGATCAAGCCATTTAACAACAACCATAAGTATATGGCTATTGTGAATGTAGGGGAAAAAAAACAGCTTAGTTCAAGAAAACAGAATTAATAAGGTGACACTTACACCTGAACAAGTCTGAAAGGTTTTGAGATAGGACCATTGTTATGGAATAATGTGGTAATTGTGCCAACATCTGGATGAAATGGAAACCTAGAGGCTATAAAAGCATATACCTTTTGTCAGTTTAATTTCTAATATATCTGAAGATGACAGTAAGAAGTGAGAATCCATTAAAGCTTGGTGTGAATCCTATATTTAGGCAAGGTATGCACTTTCTTTTATTCTAAGGCAACGCAATTTATGTCAAAATTAGAACATTCTAGAGCTCTTACAGCACTTAAAAGCAAACTTTCAAGATAGCAGTGGAATGATAATTTTCAGCTCCTAGTGTAGTGGGGAATTAAGCTAGTGTCATGGCAAGCCATATCTTGGTTAATCATACCAGAGCAGAATATCTGTCACTAAAATGCCTAGCTTTTTAAAGATGAGATTTTCTTATTGTTGCATCTCAATTCAAGCTATGAATGGAGAAACTGGAATCCTAGTTAATCTTTTATCAATCAGCAAGATACCTATGCTGTACTGTGTATAGTGAAATGAATGAGGTCAGACAAGGAGATGTACAGATGCAGTCACTTGGATTTGTAAGTTAAATGCGTCGTGACTTAACTAGTGATGGGCGAATTTATTCGCCTAGGTCGAATTCGCGGCGAATTCCCGCGATTCGCCGCTGGCGAATAAATTCGCGAATCACCAGCGAAATCAGTCGCGCGTCGTTTTTGACGCGACGCGCCGAAAACGACGCGACGCGCGCCGAAAACGACGCGACGCGCGCCGAAAACGACGCGACGCGCGCCGAAAACGACACAACGCGTCAAAGTTGACGTGACGCGCGACAGACGCGCGACAAAATTGACGCGACGCGCGACAAAATCGTCCCGCGACTCGTTTCGCAAATTTTTCGCCGTTTCGCAAATTTCTCTAGAAATTCGCGAAAAATTCGGCGAAGCGAATCTCGGGAGATTCGCCCATCACTAGACTTAACTCATCTAACCCATTTATCCCACTTAGCACAGAATATTGTGTCACAGCATCCCATCCAATTAAAGAGTTCACCATTGAAAACATTGGTGCTTTGGTATGCTAATGAAAAGGTTAAATGCATTAAATGAGTTAAGATAACTTTAGATAACACAGTTTCTTCAATTAGCCCTGAGTCACGACGCATTTAGCTTACAAATCCAAGTGACTGCATCTGTAGACTAAAATAAAACATATTCAAGTTCTGACATGAATTAAGCTTTATAGAGAGATGCCTTCACTTATTTTTTAACTCCCAAAAAGTATGTTTATGCCATTTAATCGCTAAAATAATTATGGGTGATAAGTGACGTCATAAATAAGTTATTTGCAATTTAAAAAGAATATCCAGAAATTTGTTCACAACATTTAAAAAAAAATCAAATCAGGCACTGTAATAAAATGCGAAAAGTGTCAATCAACAGGGAACATTTGCCACCATCAAACTTTTGATTAGTTGCAGTGGATAGACCTGCAGCTTTTAATTTTTAATGTACAGGAACATATACAATTTCTCAATATCTTTAAGTCCTCCTATATATTATATTTGCCACGAAAATCATCGATTTGGCTTAAAATATGCAACCTCTGGGAATTAGCTGTCACAAAATAATTAATGAACAAAATCTAGGGACTTGATGCTTAAGCTAATACAGTAGGTATAAGATCCTCCCCTGCCCTGCCTTACAGCCTTTTTTGCCCTTTACAAACTGCATCCTGCATTGTTAATGAGGGCTATGGGTTAATTATATGTCTCCCTTGTTTCTTTATCAATGCCCTATGTACCTAATGCTATACCATGGGTGGCACATGCAACACAGTTGATGCCAAGGGTGTTTTATATATTAAAATTCAAGATCACATTTTCCACGTAGTTTAAAAATGCAAATGTGAATAGTTTTTTAACACAAGCTTTACAAACATGAATAATAGATGAAAACAACCTGATGAGTAGAAAATTTATTTTTAAAATTCAAGCTATTTTAAAGGCATGCCAAATGTAAGGCATCCCCAAGTGATTGTAATTACTTACAAGATGCCCCTCTTCTTAGTGAGCACCATTGAGTATTTTACTCTGTTTCTTCTTTCTTCAAAATCCTGGGTCATCACATGCACAGTAGATACAGTAAGTAGAGTGGAACAAGTAGGCTTTCTTGTTAAAGTTCAGTTTTACTGTGCATGCAGACCTGCTTAATGAAAAAAGAAGTCAGAAGAGGTTCGCTCATTGTTGCTCGCTGGAAGAACCTCAGGCTGGAGCAGTTTTCTGAGTTAATTTTATTATACTTTCTATTGTACTTTGAATAGTCCAAATTTGATTTGAATTTGTAAAAAAATTGAACATCAAAATGTGTCATGTTCTGTCTCTTTAAACATTCAACTTCGACTATTTACCATCTAAAACCTGCCAAATTTCTGTTTTAGCCTATGGGGGACCTCTTAGACCCCATTTGGAGTGTTTTTTTTTTTTTTAAATACTTTGAATCGAATTCGATTAGAATGATTGAATACAGCCTCTTCATTCGAAAGGTAACATTTTTTATACATTTCAGTTGGTCCTTTTTTATTACCTTTTATCACAATCTTCATTGTTAATCATCAGAATTGCAGAAAACATCATGCACAAAAAATTTAATCAAATTAAATTACATAATGCCAACACTTTTCCTCAGCTGCCTGTGGCATATGATTAAAACAACATTTCTATTCTCAAATTTATAGAATATAAAGAATATATATACAGCTGGGTAGTTAAACTCCAGCTTAGTACTGAACAAACCTGAGATACTGTACAACGTGAAAGTGTAGTTATCTGAAGTGCTTGGATTTCCCTCCTTTAGGTGTTGCTATTAGATAAAATTTTTATTTTTCTGTTTTGTCAACATTTCTGATTTTGTGAAACCCACAGATTTCTTTATATACTTTTCTAGATTAAAATGTAGTTTTGTTCTGCTGCACTAATACTGTATAATAAAGAACACATATTCAAATATATCCTCTTAAAGTCTTAAATAAAAGAGATTTAGACACTTAGGTGCAGATTAAAATATTTTTTAGCGCAATTTTTTTAGCAATACGTACGTACGTACGTACGTACGTACGTACGAACGAACGATGAAACAAACGATCGAATAGGGAAAATTTGATCGATCAATTTTTAGCGATCAATCAAATTTTTCAAATTCGATTTTAGGGAATGATCCCCATTTCGGTTGGTTTAATCTGGCGAAGTAGGTGATCATATTTAAATTTAAAGGGAAAATATTTGACCATTTAATTTTCGAATATTCAAATAAAATAAATTTTGAATAATCGAATCATTCGAATTCGAATATTCAGTGGTCGAATTTGGTTGAATTTGCCTAATTTGCATATTCGAAATTCGAATCTTTTTGAAAATTTGATCGAATATTTGAATCTCTCATGTGTATATATGTGAATTTAGTAAATCTGCCCCTTAAACACTCAAATTTTCACTAATGGTTTTAAATCAAATTCCTTGATGCATCCAAGAGACTTTTCTGACATATATACACAGGGGCAAGGGGTGGATGCTATGGTGGTATTTAAGATAATAAGTAGCAACAACAAACTGCAACTTTGGTATTAACACATCAATTTCACAAACTTTCTCCTGTTTTTAAGTTTTTATAAAAAAAAATTCTGTTGAAAAAGAAGGAACAGTTTTATACCAAAGATTTTTAATTAAATGTTCTTACTTTCAACAACTGTTTTAAAATACATTTAATTAATAGAATAATACACCACAAATTATTCCCTTATTGAACTGTTTTACTTTTGCAGTAAAGTTGTTTAGAGCCTTTGAAGCAATTATGTTAAATGAATGAGAGAATTAATAAAATTCTAAATTTGGAGCTTTTCCAGGATGAAATGAGTTATAGACCCACTATACTTTTCCATGGAACATTTGAAATTAAAATATAGAATATATTAAAACAGTCAAATAGGGGCTTTCATTGTAAGAAATATTAAGAGTAGACATAAAAATGGTGCATTGAGTTGTGCTATTCTTTTGGCATTTACTTCTACACATCCAGAGGTCATGTTTTAAAATGTCTTATATATTTTGTAATTTGATACACCAAAATATATTCTTCCATTGATTTACAGTAGAACTGCTTAGACATAGGAAGGGGTAATGTATAATGTCATATGTATAGAGAGATAGAGAGGAAGTGGTATTTAATACATTGTAAAACCATTATATGAACCAGCTTCCCCTATAATGGCCATCTTTTGAATAATTCATCAAACATATTGCACACAAGGTTTGTTAATTGCTTCCTTCCTGTTGCTGATGGGAAATGTGATGTCATTGCCCTTGTTGAAACATGGGCGAATGAGTCACATTTCTAAGCAGTTGTTATAGAAGGTTATAATAACTTGTTTCAGAGTGGGAGGCAAAATAGAAAAGGAGGAGGGGGTTGTTTGTTTGTTTAATAAGCAGAATTTAAAATCCAGTATAAAGAAAGAGTAGATTTTTTGGCAGCTTGTAAATTTACTGGCACAGTAATTGCTAATATGCAATAGACCACCCCCCAAATTAGTGAAGAAAAATAGACTCTGCTCCTTTTGCAAAAAGAAAGGCTAGTTTGGGGTGAGCCCTTTACCGTAACTATAACTGAAGGGCATAAGGTGCAATATGTGCCCAAAGGGGTGGGGGCCCTTTTGCGATCACACCCCCATACCCCCAGTAGTTCTGCCACTGGGTGAGCCTTGATATAGGAGGATTTTTATTACCCAGATATTGACTTGAGCATCAGTACTGCAAAGACAGTTAATGAATACAAGTTTTCAAACTTTTTACATGACAATTTTAACAGAAAATCATTCTGTATCTAGTGATCAAGGGGCTTAACTACAGAGCAGACCCTGTGGCTGCAAGGGGGGGTCAAGGAGGTATAAGGATCCCATGAGGCCCTAATTCATATACAATTTCAATAAATATTGGTAAAACAGGTAAACTTCTAGACATTTCAACACCCAAAAAAATCAGTTTGCTGTGGGCCCAGTAACATGTAGTGATCTCTAATAATCCAGAATGTACAGTACATGTACATGTGTCAGATATGCAGATACTAAGAAGCTCTGGAAAATAGTGACAATTCTGTTATTTCACATAATGCTTTTTGCAAAAAGCAAATAGACACTGGGGCAATAAAGAATCTGGAAGGCCTATTTATAAGGTATGGTATAAAGTGTTATTAGAGCTTTTTGAAACCATGACTAAACTAATTTTCTCTAAAACCACAAATGTCATTAATGCTATTAAAAAGATCTGAATAAAATATCTGAAAAATAAGGTCTAATAGGATCAGCTCAACTCCCATTGATGTCTATGGAGCCTTGACTAATTTTACTTGGAAAAGTTTTGTATTAGAGTTTTTTTGTGGTTTTTATGCTAAATAAATTTTAGAAAATAACACACATAAATAAAAAATAACACACATTTTTAGAGAGAAATATGAATTGTGAAAAAATAGAAATGTGTTAGTAAATAGGCTGCTACATTTCTGGGAGCAAATGTTAATTCTTAAATATTAGTACTTTTGTTCAAAGATTATGCATTAGGTTTTCTGCTAAAAACACTGATCATAAAATTGCAATTATTTAGAATCGATGTGTAAATCATTACTGTTTTCATTTTATTTTCCTAAGTAAATATAAGAGCATTAAGGTCCTCCCCCCATGTGGCTTAAATGAGAATTAAGTGAATAAGAATATAGAGGAGATAGAATCTGCATTTAAAGAATATGAATATTATAATAAGAATTGAAAAATAGGACTCGAAGGCAAAGATAGAAAAAGAGGAACTGATTGTGGTACAGGCTAAGTTTCGACCCCCCAATAGCTGAAAGTAATCTTTTTACTATTGATGTATTAAAAAAAAAAAAATGCTTAATGCCTAAATCCTAATTTTTTTTATTTAGCGTATACACTAGAGGAGTCAATCATTATAGAGACACAGATGGCTCAGCTCAATCAAGGAGCTTGGATAATTTCTTAGACAGACATAATATCAAAGGCTATTGTGATATTAAACTCTATAGTTAGTATATGGCCATACATAATTTATGTGAAGGTATGGAGGGGCATGTGTGTGGATGCTGGGTTTTCATTTGGAGGGGTTGAATTTGATGGACTTTGTCTTTTTTCAACCCAATTTAACTATGTAACTTATGCTATTCAGTGGCCGACACAGGTTATGGCAGGAAATGTTTGTTCAAAATGAATGTAAACAATTAAGAGGACCGTAAACATTACTAGTGTACATGGTTTCAGTCAAAGTTTCAAGTTTCAAAAGATGTAACACAACAAAGGAATATAATAGAAGAGAAACTCTTCTGAACTCACATCTAAGTAGGAGCAGAGTTTAGGCCACACACAGGCTAAATTTATAAATGTCTCCCCAATTTTTATTCAGGATTGTGGTGCAGTATCACTATTCATGTGGTTAGGCTAACTGCAATGATATAAAAAGCCAACTAGAGAGATACTTATTTGGATAATAAGGCCTACACTTTTCTAAACCAATGAATGACAAATGATAAGTGAGTAGTGATGAGTGAAACTGACCTGTTTTGCTTATGCAGGACACTTTTTTATGCATGCAACAATTTTTTTACTCAAAATGCAATAAAGACAGTGGGCGTTTTTCTTGTGGCAATTTTTTTGTCTTGGCAACAAATTTGTCCTGGAAAAACATTTGCTTATCACTACATGTGACCACCATGTGCTAAATTTGAAACAAACTCCTTTACTAAGGGGTCAAGAACAAATATGTTCCAGCTCAACTGAGGAAAGTCTAAGAATAGTGCTAAGAGGTATCATCCTGTGGACTCACATGCCTTGTTGTTACAGCCAGAACTTATGCCTATTCATTAGCTAGTATGATTTTTAGCATATTTTGTAGTACTGTGCATTAATCATCAAGAACCAAACAATTCCTCATGTTCATAAAGCAAAGCTATTTTCTTTAACTGGCCTTTCTTTATTAGGCACATCTAAGCACCAATGCTGCATAACCCTCCTAGTTTTCTCTATGAATAATTAATGTGCAGTAATATAAATAGTGCAAACATAAATGATAAAAACAGCAAATCCCTTCAAGATAGTCTTTATTACATTGTCTAATGTTCTATATTTCATGTGATTGCCATTTTGAATAGCTTTGCATTGATGCATAATACAGTTATTACTTTCTGAAATATAGTGCTTCAATATTTCAGACTCCATAATAACTTTACTTTAGTTTCCAAACTGCTGAAGTCTCTAAGTGAAATATAAGCAGAAAATGCACAAGATGATACATTGACACTTTAGTATGTAACAGCCACGGTTTGGCAGCAATATATTGCCTAGCATATGGCCAGAATCGTTTTGGCTGTTAATACATTACTGCTAGTTCTCTATGCAGCATGTTACTAAATTGAGATATTATATTGCATGATTGTGTTAACTATTATGAAGCCCTGGAAAAAGGCAGTTGGAGAACGTCTTGTATGTTGCTAAGACAGAGACAAGATAATTAGTGATGGGCGAATTTATTCGTCAGGGGCGAATTCGCGGAGGATTCCCGCAAAACGCCAGAGAAAACTGGGTAGATTCGCCCATCACTAAAGATAATAATGAAAGACCATATCATTGTACAGTGATTGTACTTCTACCTGTGCTTTGTAAATTAGCATCTCCTTATTTGAATTTATAACCTTGTAAAAACCAATGTCTTGCTGTTGAATGGCATTGCTTGCTAAAACTTAGTTTATGTAACTGAAGTACTTTGAAATCCTTCACCATTAAGCATACACATATCTTAGTCTTATTAAGTGTATATTAATGCAGAATATTATTTTATAACAGTGTTTATCACACTTTTTATGCTAAAGCCACACCTGGAGGACCAACTTCTGGTTATAGCCCCACTGCGGTTGTGAGATGTTAACAGATATTGGAAATATCAGTATATCAGCCATAGTTCCAAGAGTCTACAGACACCAAATATGTTTTTACAATATATGGCAACCTTACTGAACTTACTTTCTGTTAATCCAATCCCCTGTGGGGCCACTTTTCACTATGGGAACCACTGTTTTATGCTCTCTGAGATCTAACAAATATTAAAACAATAGCTACAGATGCAGTCACTTGGATTTGTAAGTTAAATGCGTTGTGACTTAACTCATCTAACCCATTTATCCCACTTAGCACAGAATATTGTGTCACAGAATCCCATCCAATTAAAGAGTTCACCATTGAAAACAATGGTGCTTTGGTATGCTAATGAAAAGGTTAAATGCATTAAATGAGTTAAGATAACTTTGGATAACACAGTTTCTTCAATTAGCTCTGAGTCACGACGCATTTATCTTACAAATCCAAGTGACTGCATCTGTATAAGACAAACCTTCAAATAACGCTACCATCACAGATGTCAAACTTGCATTAAACCTTCTAATATACAGTATTGGAATTACACCAGCTTTCCTTCAATTCTGAGTAATACTTCAGATAATAGACACCATTCTAAGAAATCTGAAATGGTGACCTGGGTATAACCTCTCTTAGGAATATTATATACGGTCAACCAGTCTACATCCATATTTTAAGAATTTTACTTTATATCAGAAGGCATGGGTTTTAATCTTTACTGTAAAGTCCAGGCAACAGCATGCCATACTAACAAATTTTTCCATGGGACACTAGATGATGAGCATATTCAGACATTGACCAAATGACCTCATTACAAGACAAATATGCAGCCAGTTTTATGTGAGGACCTTCCTTAGGTGTATTAGGAAAAACAGTATATTATATTATTGGCTACAGTGTATTTACATTTTTATTTTACACCTAAATCCTCAAATATATCTTCAAATATACCTCCAAATTAATCAAGAGATAGATCCTTGATAGGCCATCACTTTAAATAAACAATGGGTTGATTCAGCCATTTGACACATGGTGCTCAAAACGGCCCACTGAGTCACACCTGGTGCATTGTCATTAGCCCTTACTAGTAGCTCACAGAATAAGTAATTCAGTGCAATCAAATGATGAGTTCTTACACGTGTCAATACAATAGTCAAAATAAAAGGGAAGTAGATCTGTTTTAAGCAACAGGGACACTATGTCCCAAATTCACTAAAGCGTGAAGCATCTAACGCTAGCACTAATTCGCCAGCGTGATGTCATTTCGCAACTTCGCAAATTCACTAACACCGACACTGGCGAATTTACTCTAGCAATGTAGATAGACTTGCTCAACTTTGCACCCTTACGCCAGGCGAAGTTGCGCACTGATGAAGGATCGTCATAACGCAAATTCACTAAGATCAACTTTTTCCTGAACGTTACCACTTACTGTAATCTAGACTTTACTTCGCCTGGTCTGACCAGGCGAAGTAAAGTCTAACGTAAGTGGTAACATTCAGGAAAAAGTTGATCTTAGTGAATTTGCGTAATTACGATCAATTCAATAGATAGGAGTTTGAAAAAAAATGGAAAATGTTTCTAAGTCCCCAAAAAACGCTGGCGTGTTTTACCATTGTAGGGTGATTGAAAAAGATTGTTTTTTTTTTGGGGGGGGGTTACCCTCCTTCCCCCTACATTTCCTAACATATGGCAACACAACTATATAGGGGGCACATGTAGGGCAATATGACAACTTTATTTAATTTATTAAAGGTTTCCTGGGCTTGTGTAGTGGAATGTAGTGGCTGTAACATATACTTCTATTATACGCTTAAGTTCCCGCTATATGCAAATTAGGCATTGCTAGCGTAACTGCACTTTGCCTGGCGAAGTAACACTAGCGCAACTACGCTACCGTTCGCCGACCTGAGCGTAACTTCGGACTTTAGTGAATTTGCATAGAGCTGGCTAAAATTCACCTGGCAAAGTGCGGCGAACACTAGCAAAGCCAACGCTAGCGAAGTTTTGGATCTTAGTGAATTTGCCCGTATATATGCCAACCTCCTGAACTGCTCCTCCAACATTTTAAAAGGCCTTATCAGTTTTTTTAGGAATGGGAATAAGGTGTAGGAACCCAATGTTTGACACACCCACCCTTAAATATTATACCTGGCTGTGATAGTAATGTTCAAAGAATATCTTAATGCAGATTACCAATGCCCCTGAGCAGCATTTTCAAATATGGTGTGTGAATGGAAAATATATATATGCTATTTTGCAAATCGATAGTGAATCCTCAAACAGCTGCATAAATATGCATTCCTAGTTGCTGATTCTGTGCTAACAACTGGCTCAGTTAATAAAAACACCCAATGCAAGTTAATTGTATTGATCCTTGGGTTAGTTACAGAATCACTAATAAACCAGCATAATAACAGTCATTGCAAGTTTGCTGTATTGATCCTTGGCAAACATAAAACAAAACAAATTAGCGGTCTTGTGAAAATATACACAAAGTCTTGGTGTCTCTTAAGCACACATGTCACTAGCGTTGGACGGCACATCTGTCTCCCTTGGCGCCACATCCAAAATGGCGGTGCCCATGGACCACGGATGACGTCACAACCCCAGCACGAAATTTGAAAATTTAAGCAATTGCAGGTCACTGGTTTGATGCCCAATTATACCTTTTGTTTGAGATTTCCTGTTAACCTGTTTTCTGGACTTCTGACCCTGCCTGGGCTTGGACTCTGACATTATTATTCGAACTCTAGTCTGGACTTTGACCACAATTTTTCCTTAACCCTTGTTTGTACCTTGAACCTGGATTTTATCCCTAAAGCTTCCTCCTTGGTCCTGACAACTCCTGTTGGGAGCCAATAGGCCCCCTCTGACATTATAATTGGGCCATAGACTCCGAGGAAGCTATGGACGCTGTCAGAAGAGCCCTCCGGGGGCTGGCGATCCGCATGGAACTGTATGAGACTCAGCAAGTTTGCATTAAGCATAGTTACATAGTTAAATTGGGTTGAAAAAAGACAGAGTCCATCAAGTTCAACCCCTCCAAATTAAAAACCCAGCATAGACACACACACACATCTCCACTCTTTCAAACCATATATGCCCATAGCTATACTAACTGTAGAGTTTAGTATCAAAATAACCTTTGATATTATGTCTGTCCAAAAAATCCTCCAAGCCCCTCTTAAAAGCATCAACAGAATCAGCCATCACAACATCACCCGGCAGTGCATTCCACAACCTCACTGTCCTCACTGTGAAGAACCACCTAGGCTGCTTCAAATGAAAGTCATTTTCTTCTAGTCTGAAGGGGTTGCCTCTGGTGCGGTGATCCTCTTTATGGGTAAAAAGGTCCCCTGATATTTGTCTATAATGTCCTCGAATATATTTGTAAAGTGTAATCATGTCCCCTCGCAAGCTCCTTTTTTCCAGAGAAAACAACCCCAACCTGGACATTCTCCCCTCATAATTTAAGTCTTCCATCCCTCTAACCAGTTTAGTTTCACGTCTCTGCACTCTCTCCAGCTCATTTACATCCCTCCTAAGGACTGGAGTCAAAATCTGCACTGCATACTCCAGATGAGGCCTTACTAGAGATCTATAAAGAGGTATAATTATGTTTTCATCCCTTGAGTTTATGCCCTTTTTTATGCAAGACAGAACTTTATTTGCTTTAGTAGCTACAGAATGACACTGCCCAGAATTAGAAAACTTGTTATCTATAAAAACTCCAAGATCCTTCTCACTTAAGGAAACTCCCTACACACTGCCATTTAGTGTATAACTTGCATTTATATTATTTTTGCCAAAGTGCATAACCTTGCATTTTTCAACATTGAACCTCATTTTCCAGATTGCTGCCCAGTTTCCCAACTTAGACAAATCACTCTGCAAAGTGGCAGCATCCTGCAAGGAACCTATAGCTCTGCACAATTTAGTATCATCTGCAAAAATAGAAACCATACTTTCAATGCCCACATCCAGGTCATTAATAAACAAGTTGAAAAGCAAGGGACCCAGTATAGAGCCCTGCGGTACCCCACTAACAACACTGGTCCAATTAGAAAATGTTCCATTTACCACCACTCTTTGTAGTCTATCTTTTAGCCAGTTCTCTATCCAGGTGCAAATGCTATGTTCAAGGCCAACATTCCTTAATTTAACCAGTAACCTTCTGTGTGGCACTGTATCGAATGCTTTAGCAAAGTCTAAGTAAATCACATCCACTGCCATCCCAGAATCGAGGTCCCTGCTTACCTTCTCATAAAAAGAAATTAAGTTGGTCTGGCAAGATCTTTCCTGAATTGCTGGAGGATTTGATTGCCCTCACCATTAAAGTAGACACGCGTCTCAGAGAGCACCAAGTGGTCAAGGAGCGCAGTAAGAAGTTTCTACCAGCATTGGCTCCACACTTTCAAAGACCTCTCTTGCTTCCACCCCAGCAGCCTTACATTTATTCCCCAGAGGAACCTATGCAAGTCAGAAAGGCATGTCTTACAGAACAGGAGAAACTCCGGAGATGCTCTGCAAGTCTGTATCTATACTGTGGTGGTCAAGCTCATTTTGCCAACTCCTGCCCTGTGAAGCCTAAAGGTCCTCGCTTCCATGGTAAACCTGGGATATCTCATGTGGATGGCATTACCCCAAGACCACAAGCAAACTCTGACCAGTTTTGTCTTCCCCTGCAAATTCGCCTGCCTGCCAATTCAAGTATCTGCATTCCTTCACTCTAGGGTGGCTGGAAACTTCATGGACGCTGCCTTCACCAAGAAAATGGGTGTTCCTCTATTTCTCATGCTTAAACCCTTCTGGGCCTTTGCTATTGACAACAGACCCCTGACGTCTGATATCATCTCCAGGACAATGGGGAAATTACCTATGCAGATTGGGACTTTTCACTCTGAGAAATTGGCATTCCTAATTATTTACTGACCTTCCTCTCCTTAGGTTTTGGAACTTCTGTGGTTACGTCTCCACAATCCCTCCATAGATTGGCCCACCAATCAGATCTCTTGTTGTAGTCTACCTTCATTAACTCTTCACCGGGTGACCATCTCCTCGACAGATTTGCAATCTCTGCCGACTACAAAGAATTCTCTGACATATTTTTTAAAAATTTTGCGGTATTTCTCCCTCCTCATTCTAATTATGACTTCCCCGTCGATCTCCTCCCTGGAACCATGCCCCCTAGAGGTCAGACTTATCCTCTCTCAACAGCAGAAACCTCCGCCATGAAAGAATCTCCAACTGGGATTTATTCTTCCCTCCACCTCTCAGGGGCAGGCTTCTTCTTCGTGGACGGTGGTCTGTGTCCCTGCATTACCAATGACTCAATAAAATTATGGTTAAAAACCGATACCCTTTGCCTCTGATCTCTGAACTATTTGACCAACTGAAAGGGGTTAAGAGCTTCACTAAATTGGATTTATGTGGGGCTTACAACCTCAACCTCATCTGTGAATGGGGTGACTGGAAGACGGCATTCAACACTCAGGAATGGCACTACGAATACTGTGTAATGTACTTTGGCTTCTGCAATTACCTGCCCTCTTCCAGGAGTTTGTGAATGACAACTTCAGAGACCTCTTGTGAAAGTTCATGAACGTGTACCTTGATGGCATCTCAATATTCTCCAAGGACTCGGAAAGTCATCGCTCCAAAGTAAAAGAAGTACTTTCTCATCTGAGGAAGAACTCTCTCTTTGCTAGAATTGAGAAATGTGTCTTCAAAGTGCTTAAAATCCCTTTACTTGGCTATATCATCTCCCCAGAAGGTTTTGAGATGGATCCTGAAAAAGTCTACGCGATCCAGGAGTGGCCCCTTCCTTTGAGCACCAAGGCTATGCAAAGATTCATCGGCCTTGTGAACTACTATCGATAGTTCATCAAGGGGTTCTCCTCCCACAATGCCCCCATCCTTGCTCTCCAGAAATTCTCACCAGCGGAACTGTAAGGAAAGCTTACCTGGCGTCGCAAGATGGCGGCATCCCTCCGGCTGATCCACCTGGTTCCAGCTCTGCGTCACCACTCCTGCGATGGAACGAGTTGCGCATGTCGATCTTGACGCCGGCGCCTAGACGTCGGCGTCGGATTGGTCGCCAGCGACAAAACGTCAGCGTGCCTACGCGATGACGTCACTACATCCATTTTGGCGCCAATGTGGGACTATTTAAATCGCCAGACAACTACAGCCTATGCCCAAGTTTAGGTCTTTCTCGTGAAGTCCCTGGGTGTGATTTCTTATTGCTGATTCCGGTTTTGACTCCTTGCCTGTTAATTCGACTTGTGAACCTTCTCTGCCTGGATTGACCCTTTTGCCTGGACTTTTGACTACTCTCCTGTTTAACCCTTTTGATACCACGAACTGTGTTTGACTCTGCTTCTTCCTTGGTCTGCAATCCCTCCTCGGAGCCCTCGGGCCCTGACAGGAACATAATTGTGATGCTGGGAATCGTGAACTCTTGGCTGTAAAGTTAGCTCTTGAAGAGTGGCGCCACCTCCTAGAAGGGTCTTCAATTCTAGTGACTATTTACATGGACCACAAAAACCTTGAATTTATTCAAACCCTTAAAAGACTGAACCCCCGACAAGCAAGGTGGGCTCTCTTCTTCTCCCACTTTAACTTTGTCTTGACCTGTTGTCCTGGCTCCAAGAAATATATCGAGATTTCACTCTGGTGGTTCGTCTTCCTGAAAGGCAAGATCCGGTGATTCCCCCTGCCAGATTTATTGCCTCCCTGTTTCCTCAGTTTTCTGAGCAAATCCTATCTGGCCAATCCTCCGTTCCTTCTGATACTCCTGTCAGGATGGCCTTCATACCATCTGAACTTCATCTACCCATCTTGCAACAGACCCATTGCTCCAAGCAGGCTGGACATCCCAGTCCGGGAAAGACTCTAGAGCTCCTTTGACGTTTAATCTGGTGGCCCACCATCCGGAAAGATGTCAAAGAGTTTGTTGCTGCTTGTACCAATTTTGCCACTTCCAAAGCTAGCCATTCTCGTCCCAGTGATCTGCTACAACCTCTATCCATTCCCTCTCATCCTTGGACTCACCTAGCAATGGAATTTATTGTAGAGCTACCACCCTCAAAAGGGAACGTGGTGATCTGGGTAGCCATTGCCCGATTCAGCAAGGTATGCAATTCTGCAGTGGAACTGTCCGAGTTATTTATCCAGTTTATTTTCTGATTACATGGTTTCCAGACAGAGGTTATCAATTCACAGCTAGGTTCTGGCATTCCTTATGCAAGGATCTGGGAATCGCTCTTCAGTTCTCTTCTGTCTACCATCCCCAAACTAATGGAGCAGCAGAGTGAGTGAATCAATCACTGGAGCAATTCCTGAGAAACCATATTTCCATACCCTGGGCCAGAATTTGCTCATAATAATGCATGCCACACTTCCACTTGAAGGTCTCTGTTTATGACAGTGTACAGCAGCATCCCCAAGCCTTTACACAAGATTTAGTCTTGTTAGAAGTCCCTGCCACAGATGATCACACAGCCCATTTGTGCTGCGACTAAAGTGAATCTGGAGAAAAGTGTTCTGGTGCACAAGACTTTCACTGATCACAGACAGAGATCCTCTCCTCCATATAAGGTCAGAGATAAAGTGTGGTTGTCCACAAGGAGCATTCATCTAAACGTTCCTTCACCAAAGTTGGTTGGTTTGTCTTTCCTTTCTCCATTTCAGCGATTGTTAATCCTGTGGCAACCCGTCTATCTCTTCCCCCTGAGATGCAAATTCCTAATTGCTTCTCTTCTGATCAGCCCCCCCCACCCTATGTCTGTGGATGGTCAACAGGAGTAAGAGGTGGAAACAGGGGTGCTCCACCAATGAGGCGAGTTGAGGCACTCGCCTCAGGTGGCAGTACCCCCTGGTTACCAGGGACAGCAAAAAAGCAGCTCCTGGTAACTAAGAGCTGAATTTTAAACCCAGAAATTCATCTCTTCTAGTGCAGAGCATGCACTTGCATGCTCTGCACTAGCGCCGTGGACCCCCTTACCCCGTATGGCACTGGAAAATTGAGTGCCATGGGGAAGGGGGGGCGGCATCTTGAAGGCTGCCTCAGGCAGCGAAATCTTCAAGATCGCCCCTGGGTGGAAAATATGTTAGATTCCAGATTCTCCATGGGCTCTCTCCAATTTCTCATTAAGTGGAAGGGCTTTGGCCTTAAGAATGCTCTTGGGAGAAATAATGTGCATGCTCCTCAAATGGTAAGGGAATTCTAAAATCAGTTTTCCCAGAAGCCAGGGCTTGGTGGTCCAGGGGCCCCTGGACTACTGACCCTGCCTGGACTTGGACTCTGATATTATTTTGCCTGCCTTTGAACTCTAGCCTGGACTTTGATCACAATTTTGCCTTAACCCTTGGCTGTACCTTGAACCTGGACTTTATCCCTAAAGCTTCCTCCTTGGACCTGACAACTCCTGCTGGGAGTCAATAGGCCCCCTCTGACAACACAGTCCTCTCAATATTATAACATCAATTCACCTCGATCCCACCAAAAACATCACTTTTAGTGATGGGCGAATCTCCCAAGATTCGCTTCGCCGGAAAATTCGAGTCAACTTTGGCGCATCGCATCGTTTTCGGCGTGTCGCGTCAAAATCGACTCGCGATTAGTTTTTCTGGCGAATTTTCGCAAAGCGAAATTTTGCTGGCGATTCGAGAATTTATTCGCCAGCGGCGAATCGCGGGAATTCGCCGCGAATTCGCCCCATGTGAATAAATTCGCCCATCACTAATCACTTTCACTTGAGTCCATTATAGATGTGAGTGAATCATATACTTTCTTGGAGCTTTACTGCAAAATTTTGCAGTAGGTGATTCAAGCTTGGGAACAAAATTGTTTTTTTTGTGAAATTTATCAAATACAGTGTCCTGCCTTTGTTGTTCAGGTTTGGAGGAAAAATACATTTTTAACTAAGACATCAAATACATTTTTGAAAATGATTTAATAAGTGAAAATTTATTAAAATTCATTATTTATTAATAAATAAATAACCTTTATATGTAGAAACAAACAACAAAACCCAACCTTTTATTTAAAACCCTTGTTCAAGATTCAATAAGGGTATAAATGTTCCAGAAAAGTTCACCTCCTCTCTCTGTTGTGTTGAGGATAACATAACCCACTTGTGGAATAGGAGATTGTGAGATGTTTGTTACATATTTGAAAAAGGGTTTGATGTGACTCAAACATGTCAATGTAATTAAACTACAAATTGCTGCAAAGCTCTGTGTAAATATATGCATCACATCTATAATGGATTCAAATTTAATGCATTAGTGACTAATGTATTTTTTGCAAAAAATATGCTTTGTTCATGTTACCTGAGAATACATTCCATTGTCTTGGTAAATGACCATAGTTAGGAAATATGTTAACTTCAGATTATGTCCATTTTCCCATAGGCTTCTTTGCCAGAATGACAGATAACAGATCTGCCCAAGCCATCTAGTGGCAAAAAGAGAGGGCAATTGATCATTTTGTCATTACACAGTAGAGCTTATTAAAACCATAGGTTCTAAATTGCACATGCATTTGCCAGAAGCAACTAATTATATATTTGATTTCATTACTCAACTTGTAGTAGACCTTTTAAAACCAGTTGCTAATTTAATGCTACTGGCAATAGCAGTTCAGTAATTAAGCACCTATGTTCACAAATCAGCCAGAGTGGCTGATTCTGGCAAGTAAAGGAACAGATGTTAGTGCACATCTTTGAAGATGTAGATGTGCTTTGCAGGCGGGCCGTAAGTGCCACAAAGACATTGTGCCTATACCTTGCATTAGACAAGTTGTTCAAAGGACCTCTGTATGCAATACCTGTCACAAGCAGGTTGTAAGCATTGTCTTCCTTAGCAATCACTAGCTGAATTACACACAAGTTATGAGAATTACAGGGAATGTGCATGTGAGTGTAACCCAACACCCAGGGCCGAAACAAGCTGACATGGTGCCCTAGGCGCTCGGTCAGCTACACCACCCCCACCCCTAACCACACGCATGTGCACAATCGCATCATTGCGCGGGCGCAAGTGTGCATGCACCTGAACGGGAGATTAAGGGAATGGCAGGGTTGTGATGAGGGGAGGGAGGAGGAGAGTGACAGGGGAGGGAATGACGAGAGGGTGGAGGGGTAGTGACAAGGGGAGGGAGTGACGAGGGCAAGGGTGGAGGAAGGAGGGGAGCAGGGGAAGCGAACGGGTCGGATTAGACGTAGGCAGAAAACTTTTTAATAGGCACCTGCCCAGCTCCCCCACAGCTTTGCGCCCTAGGCAGGTGCCTCTTCTGCCTACTTCTAGTTCCGGCCCTGCCAACTCCCACTGTATAAAAATCTGCAATGTTGAATACAAAAAGAGTCATAGCTTTTATTCTACATAACCTGTTTCACTTTAATCTAATAGTGCAATTATTTGTGTCTAATGGGTCCCATTTACTTGCATGCATGCATGCATAGGTTTAGAACAGAGTACAAAGACCTTTCCCATGAAAACATTACAACCTGTTTTGGGGTTTTTGTGAATCTGGTGTATGTTGTACAGTAAGTTGAGCTAATTGTTTACAAAACATGTACTAATTTAAAAAATGTAATTAAAATTTATTCCAGTAGTAATAATATGAAAAAAACATCTTCCACACCCTACTTTTAACATCATATTAATGCTGCACAATCAGGCAAATTGTAAAGGGTTTTTTATGGGTTTTTATTTAAAAATATGAAGAAAATATAATTAACATAACTAAAACCAGTGATATTTTTACAATAAATATACTTAGATTTTTTAAAATTTCACTAGCACTGTCCCTCAATAAAAAATGTATTTACTCTTTTTTTTCAAGGATGACTTACCCCGACAATGTGCGCCTTCATCATAGCCATCTGTGCAGTCGTAGATTCCATTGCAAAGTTTGCTATAATGGATGCAAGTTCTTGTTCCAATGCAGGCCATGTGATTCATGGGACATTTGAATACAATTTTTTCATGACCTGTGAATTAAAATCAAAGATATTAGATATTAAGTAAAAAAATAAAATGAAAACCTAAAATAAAAATGTAAAAACAAACAAGGATATATCGATAAAAACAAAGGACACTGAATTAGTGCTGCCAAATATACGAAGGTCAAATAAATATACTGTAGAAGTTGAGGCTAATGATTATAGTTATTCATGTGTTTGTGTTTCTCAAAATGGCCATTTGCACACCTGCACACATCAACACTTCTAACTCAGCTGGATTCTTATTCAGCAGGGAGGGTTTGATGAAGAGCTCAGGGAGTATATAACAATATATAAGTCACTGTTTGTTGTGTATACTGCAATTGCTGGTTTACTTTATCATAAAACTTGTGCTACATCTGCTGATTTCCTAAACACCAGGCCATTAGTGGTTTAGCATTTTATTGTATTGTTAAGATAAACTTGAATTACAGATCTGAAGGATACCGTTACACCTGATGAAACACATTTCTCAGGGTAGAATATTGAAGGTCATTGGGGCAAAGATCTAAAATTAAATTATACAGTGACAGGTGTAACATTTATTTATGTATCAATATATAACTTAAGTTACAGATATTAAACTCATGAAATGAAAGTTCTTCTAAAATACATAAACTAATATTTTTTAGCAGATGTTACCCTAAACAAGCAGTGGTCAAAGGTCAGCTGTATAAATAATCTAGTTTGTGTATAACTAGGGAGGGAAGACTAATTAAAGCGAAAGCATAAGAGCATTTTATATCTCTCTCAAAGTATTAATTCCATTTAACTAGAAAGCTTTACTCAAAAGTGCTGATTTAGTGAAACATTGCTGACTAAGTGGCTTTTACATATCCTTACTGAAGGCTGAAAATGGGTAATTTGTATCTTATAGATAGATAGATAACAGTAAAATATGATTATAAAAATGATTATGACTTTATCTAAACAGACGTGGTACAAAGCTGTTGGAACATTAGTAAATATATTATTAGTGCCCACAACTACCAAATAATCATATTTTTTCATAAGGTTTTTCAAGCAGTGCTTATAAACACACTGTACCATTCTGCTTACACATAAACAGTAATCTTAGAAAGGCACATTTAAGGGCATATTATACTTATAACAATGTGTAAAATATTTAAACAGTAATGTGTATATTTAAAAAGCTCTTTTGTTCTTATGTATGAATTAAATATCTATGTTTATATACATAATCCAGTACATCTTATTGCCCGATATTTGTTAATACTTTTAATAATAACATTTACATCATTGATTTAGACCTCTCTAGAACTAATATAATTATTAAAGTAAATGGGACTAATTCAGACAGCCAAAAACATGATCTGTAAAAAGTGGTGATATCCACACCCACTTCTTTCTTTAAAAAAAAATACATGTTTCAATAATTAACAAAACAAGATAAACATACACGTTTATGTACATTACCATTGGAGTGGTGAAATACAGCAGTATACAGCAAGTATGTAAACAGCAAGGTGGGGCTTGTAGAAGAAAGTTTGGATCACATAAGGCTCCCCAATCCTTGAACGTTTAAGATGGGGTGGTGTCCCCATCTAGTGCATGATTACTACATTCTTGGCATAACATAACCACATTCTAGCTGCATTGGTATGTAGAATATTATCACTCCTAGCAAGCAAACCACTGGCTCTGCAATTCATGGTGTGCACTGTTCCCTAAAACCATTTCAGTGGCTTTTCTTTTTTTTAAGATAAGTACAATTATACAATTTACACAATATAAATATACAATTTAAGATGGTACAATTATACAGTTGGCTGCACATTATGATAATTTTGGATAATTTTTTTAAAGAAGTTCTGGAAATGCCAGATCAGTGCAGTGGTTTCAGGAAAAAAGTTTGTTTTGCGTGTTATAAATAGAACAGTTGTGCTGATTGTTCTGGAGCCATACAGTTAATTCTGTTCACTCAGTACACAAAGCCACATCTGGGTCCTAGCTACTAAGGGGGTGATTCATCGAGGTTCAAATTAAAATTTTTGCCACAAATTGAATTTTTTTGCACAAAAAGTTTAAATTACATATTCAAAAAACTTTAGAGGCAGATTTACTATGGGAATAATTAGGGAATTAAAATCCTTCGAATTCGAATTTAGTGATAATGGGTTGAGTGCAGAGGACCTCTTGTATTTTTCACAATGGTATATAATTGCGTTTTTACATTTAGATTTTTTCATGAATAAGCAAACATTAAAGATTTTGTAATATTGTGAGATTATTCGAAGTAAAACAAAAAAAACTCTAAACCTCATAAATGCAAATTTTTGATAAATAGGCCAAAAGGTTAATAGTGTTATTAAATAGCTGTCAAAGGGATCACACAGTTTTGGCTGATTTACACATGGGGCAGATTTATTAAGGCTTGAATTTTGAGTTTATGGGAGTTTCTAAAAGCTTGCTTTAATTGTGCCTGTAACAAACAAACCATTCAGCAGGTTTATAGTTTACATCTACCATGCAACTAGAATATTGAGATTCCCACACGTTCAAACATGTTAATGCAATATATATAGTTTTTGCTACAGGGTCCTTTTAAGTAAATTTAAGATAAACAATGATTACAAAATATAAAGCTGTGCACTGAAGAATTCCATTATTATAAAAGCTTTTTAAATGTTACATCATATGTTACATCATAATTATTGTTCCTAAGCTTGAAACAAGTTTTGAAATATATAAAATTAATGTTTGCACTGATTTAAACAGGTGTTAAAAATAGAATAAAATCCATCAATTGAATTTGGTTGTAAGTCTTGTTTTGTATGTTTTTTAGTGAAATGTAAATTATATCCTGCCAAGCTAATACCAAAATGCTCTGTATCTATAATTAAACACAGCAATACCCATTATATTACATATAAAAATAGTGCCCCCTGCCTCTTTAATTTACAACATCCCTTCCCACCCCCACACCTGAAACAATATTTTTGAATAATCACACACTCTGTCTTTTATCTTCAGAACTTTAGCATACCAGCCACACTTGGTTTCTGGATATTACCTACTCTTTTATATCAGATGAAGTTGATTAATGACTGTAATTAAGAAAAATAGCATAGTATTAAGGATAGAAAGACTAATCTATACGCCTCCTGTTAGCATCTCCTTTTTTACCTAAGATTCAATTAAATTAACTTTCATGACTTTAATAAACATCCTGAAAATGAATTCCATCATTAGCAGGTGTTCATGTGTTTAATAATGCAGAATGACTGACTGACAAACGCTTTTTGGACTGCCATTCAGTTCATGACAAGCTGTTAGTAACTTGAAAACAATGAACATTTTTTTACAAATGTACTTGGAGCTAAGCTATTATTTAAAGTGATAAAAGTGTAGAATCAAAATGTTAATGTCTATAGATTGTTATATCTTACATATAGGTTGCCTATATGTAATAGACCATGTAATACTCAGTTAGCTCCCACCATGCTCCGTCATGCAAAGATGACATCTTATTTAATATTTGGATAATATTTTAAACTAATTTCTTCTGGGACCCACAATAATTTATTTCTGGTCTACTTTGGTTTCCCTATAGCATCTGCAAAGTATTTATTCATTGTAAGAACTTTAGTTATATTCAGGAAATAGGGCCAAGAGCTTCCTTCACCTTCCATAGCACTTCAATGTTCAAAAATACTTCCACTATGCATAAAACAAAAGATTGAGCATAGGCTCAATTCGGTTTGATGAACTGCATTTAAGTGTGAAGAATGATCTGAATTAATTCATTAGAATCAAATCAACTATACTGAGCATAAGTATGGGAGCTGTTGCACAGAATGCTTGGGACCTGGGGTTTTCAGGATAAGGCATCATTCTATAATCTCCATACTTTAAACATACAAAAAAATAACATTATGGGGCAGATTTTTCAAGGGTTGAAGTGAAAACTCGAATTAAAAAAATAAAATTTCGAGCTATTTTTGCTTAAATTCGAATTTTGAAATTTATTATGTGCTGTCTCTTTAAAAATTCTAAATTTACCATTCATTTCATCTAAACCTAGAACCTAGATGGAGTCAATTGGTGGACTCTGAAAATTTTAAGTTTTTTTTGGGAATTCAAATAAAAAAAAAATCAAAAATGTACCTATTCAATTGAAAATGGACCTATTCAAATGAAAAAAAACTTCAAATTAATTTTGGTTGGAGCCTATGGAAGATGGTCTCTGTAATTCAGAGGTTTCCAGATAAAGAGGCTCAGGAGTAAAAGTTAAAGTCAAAAGCTGACTATAGCTGAACAAATTATGTATGTATTTGATTTACTTGTACTTTCTACACAATACTGCTTGCTCTTCTGTGTTAAAGACAATATAAAAAAACCATCCATGCATTAGCACTACACATTCTTTCACCAAACAGTAGGTTTTTCTATATCAGTCTTTTTGTGCTGGTACAGGATGCTAGTTATACAGTATATCAGTACAGTTTATGTTTTAATGCTAGATATTGAATATCTATACAAAAAGCTACAATCAATAAAATTGAGGGTTAGTTGATCACAGAGAAGAAATAATGCATATTTTAGAATGCCCCTGCATTCATTTGACAGCTAGATAGCAGAAACCTTTGTTTTACAGTGTTGCTTTAAACTAATCCTGTTCATTGTATATTTCCTGGATTAAAATGAGAGAGATACAGTAGTCTGTCAAGTTCAATCACTTTTTTGAATTGCAAAAATGTAAAGTGTAGTTCTTTGCTTTTTCCCATCAAAAATGTAAATTTGATATCTCCCTTGATCAGCATTCTACATTGGTTTTAACCCAGAACATTCTGCTATGCAATTACATATCTAACCACTTTGAAGCCATTAAGGGTAACTGTCATTCCCAACACAGCAATTCCCAAAGCAAGAGCAGAAGTGACTTTTCCTCTTCAGAGATTGCCTCTTGTTTCCTCCAAGTACATATTTCCCCGGAGGTCTGTGGATCTTAATATGTTGATAAATAAACTCCACTTTACCAGAAGAAACCCAATTTAACAGTGATTCTACATAATTAAAATGATTCAATATTTTACTGACCCTGTTGCTCTTATCTACTCAAGAAGAAGAGCAGAGCTATGCTTCAAAGTGCCAACTAGAAAATAATCTTTATCTAAAAGCAACATAACAATTATTTAATTTGTATTCCCTGATAGTGTATTCATTCTTCTATCACAGGCCGGCATTTGGTGGGTGGGTGTCCCGAGCCCCCTAGCGCTCGCCCACATACCCTTTCCAGTGCGAGCGGGCATGTGCACTTGCACCAGAAGCGGCTGGGTGGCATGCAGCCCCTAATACTTTGCCACCCTAGGCCCAGGCCTATGTGGCCTCACCACAAATCCAGGCCTGAGTATTCACACTACACAAGTGTTTGCATGTACACAAATGTGATTACATTCAACAGAGATGTCAAGTGGAGAAACTCTGAGCTCTATCACAGTATTAAAACTAGGATGTTACTTAGTACATGGCTACAAAGATTGTATAAATTTAATGGCATAACATTTAATCCACATGTGGTTTATTAGGTGAGCCTAATTAGGTCTGTGTGCAGCAACCGAAGCAATTGGGTTCGTCCGAGTTGCTCAATGATCTCCATCAACATGGCTATAAGGTTAATAGTTGATCCAGAACTACAAGGTCAGAGAACTCTGTATAGAATTTTCACTTCCTGACCCTTATCCAGTAAAGTTATTGTAATATGGTGATCTTCAGGGCCTGTTTGCATAGGGTCCTGAACAGATTTGGCTCTATGCTCCATTGGCTGGAGATCCCAAAACTCATCTTCAGTGCACTTGTGTAGAAATTTTAATGTTTTATTGCTTTAAAAATGCCCCACTGACAGAAATGTATCTCAGCATATGGAAGTCTGAGATATTTATGATTAGGACAATCACATTCTGCGACAATATGTTAAACGTCTACATAAGATACTGCTTGAAATGCATATTCATTTTGCTTTGGGAAGTATTAAAGTAAATTGTGTTAAGGCAATGATGATCCTGCCAGTGGAATATATTTTCAGCCCATTTGTGCTGTTTCGAAGACAGTTTGAAGACAGTGCCATTAATTATCTACCCATTTTGCACATTAAAGCTCTTTTGCTTTCTTGTTCCAGAAATTCATATGATACTCTGGCTTAGTGATCTCTGACAATATAAAATGTCTTTTTTTCTCTTTTCAAGATAATTTATATGTAATGGGGAGTGTTTGAATCCTAGTGTTATTATTCTGTGTTATTAAATTTTAGTACTATATAATATTTAAGTTTCATACTTTTTTAAATATTTATTTCTCACTTATTTATAAAGCTCCAATATAGTATACAAGTTAAAAAAAATCACATGCTCATTAAAAGTTATCTAATAAACATTATTATTACCAATAAGCATTTATTACTAAGGTTTGTTGTTAAAATTGTTTTATAGCTAATACCACCTCTACAAAATCCTCTACAGCACTCTGCTGTTCGTAGGCATGTTTACCCTTTTTCGCATCTAGAATTAATGCGTGATCTCAAGCCAAATTAACTGATATATATATATATATATAATATAATATCCAAGAGACCGGCACTCCCAATTGAAAAACTTCTGATTTATTGTGTTATATCACATTCCAACGTTTCGGTCGCCATTACGACCTTTCTCAAGGATGATACCTTGAGAAAGGTCGTAATGGTGACCGAAACGTTGGAATGTGATATAACACAATAAATCAGAAGTTTTTCAATTGGGAGTGCCGGTCTCTTGGATATTATATTATATATATTTTCACTGTGCACCCCGGCTAAGCCAGAATTTTGCCTTTGAGTGCTGATACCATTCGAAAATCTATATATATATATATATATATATATATATATATACACATATATATTTTACAATGTGACAATGTGTATCTTTATCCCAGGAAAGCATAAACTAATACATGACAAATCTAGGTTAAAATAAAATACAAGTTATTATTTTTCTGAAACAAAATTAAATATGTTCAACATGGTATCACATTGGTAGATTACGTATGAAACAAGACAGAAAAAGATTACATTTCTGTTACATCTGTTTGCTTGGAAATTTGCATCTATATAAAAATGGAATCTGATGGACATACAGTATAACATAAAGTCATTTTCATTTGTCTAAAACAAATTATATTTGTTTTTTCCAAGCACTGTTATGCATGAGTTACCCTGCAGACATACAATATTTTTCTTAATGTTTATATTACATTACTGGAAATTGTATTTTAAGTCAAATGATGAAATGGAGTCTAAAATGTGCTTTTCTTTAGAAAATGGCACTACAAACATACTTTAGTAATGTTTAATTTTCCTAATACCTTTATATGTATTTTATTCTAAGGCAATGATAGCACTTTGCTGTAACTTTTAGTTGTGAAGGTCTATTTTAAGGGTTACTATTAAAGCAAACAAAAAAATAAAATAATGGAAGGAGATAATGTTGCATGTATTGGTTTATACTGTATATGAAAAAGGCAGGGAGAATTAGCATACTTGAGATTTGCTCTGTTGTCTTGCAATTGCTCTGTTGTGTTGGTTTCTAACTAAAGGGTCACCAGACTAACCACTGGGCTTTAGGTGTGTTTGTGAATTTCCCAATGCTCCACATAAACAGGATTTATAATTTCAATAAACATTAACATAACATCACATACTGTATTATTATTATCATGCCCTTCTCAATGTTTTGGTGACTACTTAAAGGGATTCTGTCATGGGTGCTGATCCACCAGAATTCTGCATTGAAATCCATTTCTCAAAAGAGCAAACAGATTTTTTTATATTCAGTTTTGAAATCTGACATGGAGCTAGACATTTTGTCAATTTCTCAGCTGCCCCGGTCATGTGACTTGTGCTAGCACTATAGGAGGGAACTGTTTTTTGTTGTTTTTCCTTCAAAATGTAACTGAAAAGAATGCAGTGGGACATGGGTTTTTACTATTGAGTGCTGCTCTTATATCTACCAGGCAGCTGTTATCTTGTGTTAGGGAGCTGTTATCTGGCTACCTTCCCATTGTTGTGTTAGGCTGCTGGGGGGAGGGAGGGGGTTGATATCACTCTAACTTGCAGTACAGCAGTAAAGAGTGATTGAGGTTTATCAGAGCACAAGTCACATGACTTGGGGCAGCTGGGAAATTGACAAAATGTCTAGCCCCATGTCAGATTTCAAAATGAAATATAAAAAAATATGTTTGCTCTTTTGAGAAATGGATTTCAATGCAGAATTCTGGTGGAGCAGCACTATTAACTGATGGATTTTGAAAAAAACATATTTTCCCATGACAGTATCCCTTTAAGTGACTTTGAGAAATGGATCAATAATGGATCTAGTTTTCCAAGAACAGAGCAGTGGTTCTAGTCTCTGGGGCAGTGTCAGACTGGGGGGTTCAGGCCCACTAGTGCTGCCACCTTAGGGGTTCACATGTAACCAATATGGTCCCCCAACCCCCTGCAAACTTCTGGTAAACCCACCCGCCAGTCCCCCCGCCAAAATCAGTGCGTACTTGCTGCTTCTTTCGGTCTGGCTAGGAAGAGGCAGGCAGGTGGAAGCGGATCTGGGCCAGTTTTTTCCAGGTGTCCAGCTGGTCCAGTCCATCCCTGATCTGGGGATTATTGCAATGTACTCAGAAAAAAAGTAGCAATAATTACAATTGTAGTTTTGTCTTATGTAACAACGAAACAACGTCAACCTGACACTTAGAGGCATATTTACCAAAACCTGACTTTTTCTCACTTCATTAAAAAAAAAATCGACCAAACCTGAATGCCCTTTATCTACCAATCATTCTCTATAAAAATGGTGTGATAAAATGTCCTGTCCAGTGAATTTGAATTGTGCAACTTTTTCACTCCAAAAACAAGGGTTATTGAATGAAAACCAGTGCAAGAAGCTTGGGAACATACATCTTGAAAACTTTTGTTTTTTCTCTCTTGAAGTTTGCGTTTTTCCCCTTTAAAAAAAGACCAGAAAATGTCAGGTTTAATAAATAGGCCCCTTACTATAGACGCTTAATCAAAAAGGACTTTAAACATTGAATACAATAAAAAATGGTCCAGTATCTTTGTTTCTAAAGAAAGAGGGGAAGTTGAAATAGCCTTCTCTGGCTATGATGTTGATGCAATGTGATTGGATGTAGGGGTACTGTACAGATCACTATTAGTGATGGGCAAATTTATTCTTATTATTTTTGATGCGACGCGCAACTCGTTTCGCGAATTTTTCGCCCATAACTAATCACTATTAGTTGGAAATAGCGATTAAGGTCACATTGGCATGAAAGTCTGTGGAGATAATGTTATGAAACTTAGTAAGCTGTTGCACTCAGCTCAAGCTGTGTAACAGTTCAGTAAAGAAGGCACATGTGCAAGGGTGTCATGAAATGAATACATGCCTTGAGGAGGTTTTACTTGTATGACCTTTACAACTACACACTCAACTGACTTGCAACAAATGAATCATGTGCTAACAATGTTTCTGGTGCTGTAAACACAAAATGGGTCTAAATTTGCACAGTTCACGTCCACAGTTAAGTTGTGAATGAATGAACTTGAGCAATATTTATCAATGTGCATGAAAATAAGCAACTGTTTAGTATGCGAGTTCCAGCACAAGCAACTTGTAGGTTTCTTTATTAAAGTTATTCTGGTTAAAAATACTGCATCTTTGGCATACAATATGACTCATTGCATCCATTCATTTAGCATTTTGTTGCTTTATTAATGAGCCCTACTTTATTTACGGTGCAGTGCATTCGCTGACACTCATACACTATATATTTGCACTGATGAAGATTATTACATCTACCAATGATTAAATTGTGTTAATTAGTCAACTGTAACTAGAAGAATAAAGATAAATGCCTTGTGAGTTGTCTGTTAGTTACTGCTCTAGCGTAAATTAGCAACAATGCCATTAAATGCGTCCTTTTAAATCAAAGAGTTAGAATGCACTTTTTTGTTATAGATTCAATTATTTTTGATCCCACTGTTAATTAATGCACAACTGTAGGTCAAGGATTATGGATGTAAAATCCTTATTATGGGGGTTAAAGTGTTTAAACATGTAAAAAGCAAACCAAAGCTAAAATGATATAAACCTTTTTAGCTACACTGGGACACTTTTCTGTTTGGGATATAGCTAAAATATATTGTAATACTTTCACTGCATGTATGAAAATGGCATTTTTCATGGATAATAAGAACTAATTTCTTACTGAGGGGCACATTTACTAAAGTGAAGTCGAATAAAATTAGAATTTTTAAAATTTGAATTTCAAAGTAATTTTGGGCTACATCAACTATCTTTAAAAATATTTTGAGGGTCGAATTTCAAAGTTTTTTCACCTCGAAAATGTGGCACTTAGTAAATATGCCCCTGAGTATAACTCATACTGTGGATTCACTGCATGTATGAAAATGGCATTTTTCATGGATATTAAGAACTAATTTCTTACTGAGGGGCACATTTACTAAAGGTCGAAATGAAAAATTGAATAAAATTAGAATTTTTAAAATTTTATTTTTCAAAGTAATTTTGGGCTACTTCGACTATCTTTAAAAATACTTTGAGGGTCAAATTTCAAAGTTTTTTCACCTCGAAAATGTGGCACTTAGTAAATATGCCCCTGAGTATAACTCATACTGTGGATTCACTACATGTATGAAGATGGCATTTTTCATGGATATTAAGAACTAATTTCTTACTGAGGGGCACATTTACTAAAGGTCGAAATGAAAAATTTAATAAAATTAGAATTTTAAAAATTTTAATTTCAAAGTAAATTTGGGCTACTTCGACTATCTTTAAAAATACTGTGGCCCTTAGTAAATATGCCCCTGAGTATAATTCATACTGTGGAGTATTATTTATCAATAGTCTAATTTTATATGTAATAGAGCTTTTTGAAACTCACTTTCTCTAAAACCACAAATTTCCTGAAATTCATTAAAAAGATCTGAATATAAAAAGCATTAACGAAAACTAGTGTTAAAGTTTTTCAGACAATTACTACCAAAAAAATATTAAAAATGATTTAATAAAATCAGCACAACTCCCATTGACTTCAATAGGACCTCTAAATCTGGATTAAAGGAAAGGACTAACATATTAAATAATCTTACCTACCTGGTATATGTATTTAAGTAAATATTGCCCTTTTACATCTCTTGCCTTGAACCACCATTTCGTGATGGTCTGTGTGCTGCCTCAGAGATCACCTGACCAGAAATATTTCAACTCTAACTGTAAAGGGAAGAAGTGTTAAAGCAAAAGACAGAACTCTGTCTGTTAATTGGCTCATGTGACCTAACTTTATAGTTTGTTTGGTATGTTTGTGTGCACCGTTGGATCCTAGGATCCCAGGAGGCTGTCCTTATTTTTTAAAATGGCTATTTTCTATTTATGATTACTCAATGGCACATGCTACTAAAAAGTATATTATTATGAAAATGGTTTATTTACATGAAGCAGGGTTTTACATATGAGTTGTTTTATGCAGTACCTGTTTATAGAGACCTACATTGTTCGGGGGGTATAGTTTTCCTTTAATAGCAAATAGACCCTTTAGTCCAACTGGTAAAAATAACAGTTCCAAACCCAAAATAGATGTGGTGTTATCCGAGGGCATTCTACCTCCATGGATACGGTAGATATTGAGGTATAATAGCTGTATAAGTTGAAGAAGTAGTCCTGCTAGCTGCACATTTCACAGTCAGCTTACTTATGTTAGACTTATGTTAAATGAAGGAACTTGTAGAAATTATCCACACACATACAGTGTATATGGTCATTGTCAACAGGGGGCTGAATAGAACATTATTTTGCAAACCTTTCATATTTATAACCCTTCTGCTTTCTTTGATTTTATAGGCTGAAAAGAAGTCATTTGCAGAAAACCAAAGATATTGTTAAATTCCTAACACATGCTGACAGGAAAACTTAGATCATATTGTAGAATAATTTAAGGATTTTGGTTTTTTATTTAGTTGTAATGAGTTAATCATTAGTTTGCTTTAATGACAACCATCTATAGTATAGATAAGGACATTCATGTTTGCCTTATGTTTAGACCTTTAGACCTTTGATCTCCACGCATTATAATTATACTTATACTGGTTGAAATATCTCAGCTGCAGTTCAAATACTGTATAAGTAATAGTGGAGACAATTGTGGAGTAATTGCTACATTTTCAGTATGGTAGTTAATAATTGCAAGTTTTAAGATTAATTCATTTGACATAATAAGTAAAGTATAAAATTATAGATCCTAGGAAATAAAGATGAACTTGGTTTTATGTTTGGCTTGTTAGAAGTTCCTTATACAGTATATGTGGTTCCTTATACAGTATATGTGCATATTTATTTATGGACTAGTTAATGCAGTTAAGAAGAGTTACTTGAGTTACTATATGAGTTACTAATGAACACTGAGAACAATTAGCAGTGGAATGCAGGTAATCTGCTACCTGCTATTGTTATTTAATATTTTCCATCTTAAATTGTAAACAAAGCTCTTTATGATTCTATCAGAAGCAACTCAACAAACCTTGTTTAGAAGCCATCTATAACCTACAGAGCCAGTTATTTAACCAAATATTTTCAATAGTGTAAACAAAATTTAAACAATATAAAAATTTTATAAAACAAGTTCCAGTCCAAGAAGAAAACTACCCACTTCAGTAGCTTCAGGCACTCTGCTTTATCATTACAAGTGTGCCTTTATTAAAAACACATTTTTGACCTAGCTACTGCTTGATTGCCTAATTGTTGACACATAATGAGGTTTAATATACACTTTAGATAATCCTTGTGAACAAACTCCTACTAATATTGGTAGCTGTCACTTTCTTCTGAAAGAAATAGCCAAACATGCATTTCATAGGCTGATTGTAATGAAAATGAGTACATTTTTTCAACCTTGTTAAACTTGAAACGTGACTAAATGTGAACATATGAGATGCTAAGATGGCACTGATTCATTCATTTAAAAGACCAAACAGGATGAACTAATGTATAGAAAGACAACTGATGCTCAATACTCAACTTTACAAGTATTTACAGTATATTCTGAAGCTTAAATACAAGTTGATTATTCTAAACATGATTCCCAACTTCACATATTAAAGGCAGAGGATCCTGAAGCTGTCCAAAATCTGCATTGTGTACACAGAGGAAAGTAATGCATTCTGTCCTGAAGCTCCATTGACAGGCATAAAATCGGCCCATGTGAAGGTACACTTGATAAAGGGCTAAGCCCGAAACATGTAGTGTGCAAACACTGCTAATAAAAAACACATTTGCAGTTAAGAAACACTGCCTGGAGCTGATTTGATTCATCAACTTTTCCTGAATACTGTACAAAAGGGTGTAGCACAGACACCAGAATCAACAGCCATAAAACTTTCGGAAGCCGGAGGGGAAACCAGGAACTTTATTAATATTAAGGTACACTTAGAGGCTTTTGCAAAAAAAAAGCATATTTTTATGTGCCCATGCCAATATCTTGCTCAATATAACTCCACACAGGCTGATGATGTGCCTTTCAATGGGGCTACAACAAGAGTATATCACAGCAGATCTGTTTTCTGTGTGTGCCATTGCCTCAGTGGGGTTTATATTTGTTTACAGGATAATTAAAGATACTTAAATTACATAAATTGGGTGGACTTTGGCTTCAATCCAAGAAACACCTTTTTTCATGGCACTCCAATATACCCAGTGGCAAATTGAACAACTTAATTGGAAGGGTGCTGCATTCTTAAATTCTTTGACAAGCAGTCATGTGAGATAACAAGGAGAGATAATCATTGGATAATGCTCCTTGGACACAGGGAATATAATACATCTGTAGGTAGAATTTTAAGTCCATCAGTTTACTGAGAAGTAACAAATGTGTGTGCAAAACAAAGTACTGAACAATAAAGCCTAAAGAATTTTACACTTTATGGTTACAGAAATTGTCCTAGAGATATTTACAGGTATATTATTCTAACAGCAGATATCAAGACTGAATAAGCAGATCACTTAATAGTGCATGTATTATAATGGCTGAATAAAAGCAAAGTTGCTCTATTTGCATTTTGAGCAATACTAGTAATAGTATATAGCAATAATAGTAATACAAGTATATACAGTTGTTACCAGAGTTATCTCAAAGAGATATCCCAGGCTGTCCCAGATGCAGTAGTTATCTCTCCAGACCCTTCTTAAATTAGTGCAACACACTCAAATCAAACCTCCACAACCACACTACTAAATAAGGTAATCCATACATTTACAAATGTTAAATAGGATAGGATGTGACATAAATCAGAAACTATGTATTTTGTAAAAGCGTCCTAATCTATATTATGAAGCATGAGGAAATTCATGTATGTAAAACTCACAGGACTAAGTTTACAAACATAACTTGTACATCTCTTATAAAAGTCTTATAAACAATCTAGTAATTAGCTACAGTCAATATCGGTAAACCACCTAGATTGAATGGCTGATATGTTGCTGTGGTTTGCTGCATTGCTTTTAAGTTGCATTAATGAAATCACATTCCTGATTAGTTGCTATGGTTGACTACATTACCACTGAGTAGCATAAATAAAACCACATGCCACAATGGTTGCTATGATATATTGAATTGCTGTTGCAGTGCACCAATGACATGAATGCCTGACAGGATAATTTCATTTACTGTTCTACTTTTAAGTTCCCCCAGCGAAATATCTGATGCCCTGCATTGTTCTTACTCAACATCTTCAATTTACCTGTGATAACATGCAATTGTCATTGAATAACTATATAACCAATAGTCACCATTACAGTTCTAACCTTCAAAATGAAAAATGTAGCTAATAGTATAATGGAATGATTTAATACGAAATACTAACTTCTTTTTTATTGCTGCTAATAAAAAGTAGACCATTCTATTGTATCATTTCCCGTTCTTCATTACTTTGGGTGAGAGAAAAATGGTGCGATTTGAAGATCGTGCTTAATTAGTGTCACACAATTCATGGCTTATGTATGTCCATTGCTATAATGGCTGGTTATCTCTGAACCCTACCAAATTAATAGGTAACACTGCTTGAGTAAAATGATAATGGATTCTCCAATTGGAGTGTTAATTACTTTCTCAGGAAAGAGCCTGATCAAAGTCTATTGCTCTTATGCTTTTAATGAAACATCAAAGTGCATAAAAGGCAGCTACAGACATTCCTCTTCTATTAATAAAGGCTGTCCTTCCCTTTGGTCCTCCAGTCATTGAGAAGTCAATTTTGCATTTTATTCTATGGTCCCTTTAAAAAGGATTCCCACCACTGATGAGCAAAATTGGGTGCAGCTGTTTCATTAAAAAGCAGGGGAATGAAGTTTAAACTTCAGTGTGGTGACTCTCTCCAATGCTGAGTTTCTCAGCTGCTTTTTGTTTATAATTAACTAATATAAAATAGCTTAGTCAAACAAAACATGCCTAGTCAAATTTAAAATATATAAATTTATATCTAGATGACTGTAACAAGTTGGTAAAGTGTATATTAAGAAAGGAGGGGAATTGTTAGATGCCTTGCTCCAGTCATTAGCTAACAAATATAAAAATACAGACTACTACTTGGTGCATATACTGTACTTGGGTGCATATTTAAGTCTCTAATTAATGGGATCAGCATTCATCTTTGCTTTTAGATGAAGTATCAAAATTAAATCTTCTCAATATAAATAAAAAGGTTTGCTATATGTATCAAAATTGCATTCATCGGTAACCTTTTATGGTTAAATTAGCTCCACATACTCTGAAAAAATCATTTCACATACCCAAATCACTTGGATTCTTTCTTATAGCAAATGCTGACAGTGTTCTTCACCATTCTTTGGATTAAAAATATTGTGCAAGGTGCAGGACACATTGTTCAAACACCATTTGTTTAGTCTCTAGCATACAAGGCACAGTGCAGTACACAGTTACAAAGATAACTCTCCCTCCAGACAGTTAGTGCAAATAATTGTTCCTGTTTTTTTGCCTATTTCACCTTTCACCCTAATTGTAAAAGCTTTGTATAATTTTAATTATGGTTATGATAATTAGGGTTTCATCTCATCTGCCATTCCAGTTCTGTAAAAAGAAAAATACAGAAACTATCACTTTCAATGCAATTTTTTTTACCTTATTTCAATAAAGAGTTTCATTACCACCTTCTTTTGTCATCAACAGGCTATGGCAGATCTGATGTGGCACAGTTAGCTTGTTCACACACAGAAGCACACAAAACAGACACCATTTTGTATGTATTTTTTGCGATTTTAGAAATGTGCCCTCTAGGCTGGGTGTTGAATAGAGTCTCTGATTGGCTGCATAGTTTATAAAGAACCAAGAAATACTTACAATTAACAATTTAATAATAATTTATTTTGGCATACTGTTCAAACTTTAATCACATTCTGGTTAACAGCTGTATGTCTTAATTTAGAGTAAAGACAAGCTAGCCAATTTGAATTATTCAGAGATCTGGGCAAATAATATTTTTTCATATACAGAGATTGAAGTCATGAATGAATCACTGCACCTCCCCAGGCACTTTATATTAACATTTTGAAAATGTCATTTCTTTTAGAAATTAATGTGCATGAACATTACACTTGAAGGATCCCTATAAGGAAATTAGAAATGGAACCAGTCTTAACTGTGCCAGTTCAGGTACAACTGAAGAGCCACAAAAGAACATATAATATCGTTTTTTAATTACGTCGGCACTGAATCTGAAAACAACATACACGCTTTGACCTGTGTTGGCAAAATGATCATTGACTCCTATGCCTAGACAGCTGGTCTAACAATGCTAGGTTTAACCACTCTATACAGCAATCTGGAGTTACAGTGAGAGAATCATTTACGTATAACAAAATTGCAGTGAAGATCATGGGAAACTAGCATTTAAACATAGAGAAAGAGGTAATATTATTGATTGCAGAATACTCAAATTATCTGATAACATATTATAACAATGTAGTGTATGTAATAAATGTGTTTGTCAAGAAACTGCATGGGTCATTTGGCAAAGTTTCATGTAACTAACATTTTGGAATCAAGAACCATTAGTTTAGGGACACCTTTTACTTATATGTGATTTGCTTGTACTTTTGGCATTTACTATGTTAATAACTAGTTACCACTTAAACTGTTTATCCATCACACTTTACTAAGATGGATTGGGCAGCACAGAATTCTTTAAAATATTTTTGTAAGAAACTTACCCTGGTGGTCTAGTGGGGGGACAGCAGGGACACCTGCCGCCCCCTCAGCCAAAGGCGGTCACACTACTGGTGAAGCCAAGCCGAGACCAGGGTGCTTGGCAACTGTTCTGGTATTGGGTGCCGATTATTACAATTTTTAATTGATTGAATAGGTGACGTAATTATAGAAGGAGATCTTGCTGATGGTGGCATGAAAAGGAGCTATGGGCTACCTCTCCCCCAATGGATGCAAAATTGTGGATGGCAGGAAGTGTATGTGTGCCGTAGGCCACTTGTTATTTAATGGGATTTATTGTCATTGGTTGCAACTGTAAAGTGAGATTGACAACATTGTGAAAGTGACAACATTAATCTAGCATAAAATTGGTGATAAATTTACTACAGGGGACAAAAATTCCTGTTAAAAAAACTTTTTTCTCATATACTCTTAGTTTTTATTTAATTTCTGAAATTATTTAAGATGTATTACCAAGATGTATTATTTAAGGCTTAATTGAGAAGTAGACTTTACATGACTTAGGTTAACATGAAATACTTTATATGTTAAATCACTAAGTAATTAGGAGTTTATACATACAGTACATCTTTTACCAATAATGTGTTTTTACATGTCAACAATTTAAATAAGAGACCTGCATATAGAAACAATAAAGTAATTTAGTCTATTAGATTTTTGGAGTTTTATGATTATATTTTTACTGTACAAAACTACAAAACACAAACAACTAAAACATAATTGCTTTCACCGTCTGAACATTTTTGTTAAAACAAAAAACCTTGACATGGTATGGTTGTTTGAAATTTTATGATCATGTAAAATTATTTTTAATTAAAGATCTGCAACATTTATCCATTAGAAAAGAACTTCTCATTACAAGAAGCACATGTTGAGATGACCTTGGTGGGGCTTTCATGATTGTTTTGACCTGGAATTGGAGTGAATCTTGATTTACGCATTAAGTTACTATAGGCCTCATTCATGACCACTAATTGCCGGTGCACTCTTGCAAAGTTTACTCTGAAAAAATACATCTACATTTGCAGGAGAACCCTGGGGCTACTGTCACTTCAAAGGCTATGGCAGCTCCAGTGTTCCAACAGTGAACTGGATCAATATATGCAGAATACTTATACAGATGCAGTCACTTTGGATGGTGAGTTTAATGCGTCGCGACTTAACTCATTTATCTCATTTATCCCACTTATCACAGAATACTGTGTCACAGCATCCCATCCAATTAAAGAGTTCACCATTGAAAACAATGGAGCTTTGGTATGCTAATGAAAAGGTTAAATGCATTAAATGAGTTAAGATAACTTTAGATAACACAGTTTCTTCAATTAATGCTGAGTCACGACGCATTTAACTTACAAATCCAAGTGACTCTATCTGTACCTAACAAATTGGGCACAGACATAATTTTGATGACAAACGTTGGAAATTACTTTAAAGGTATGCAGCACTGGAAACAAACATGACAACCTTTCTAATGGTAACCAGGACTCAAAACTGAGTGGAGATAGGCTGGAGTGTTTATTAACTGAAAATTGCCTGTAATACAGAAAAAGTTAACTTTTTTTTTTTTTTGGAAAAAAAACTACAGTTGCAGCCACTGGGATTGGTGAGTTAAATGCGTTGTGACTCAGGGCTAATTGAAGAAACTGTGTTATCTAAAGTCATCTTAACTCATTTAATGCATTTAACCTTTTCATTAGCATACCAAAGCACCATTGTTTTCAATGGTGAACTCTTTAATTGGATGGGATGCTGTGACACAATATTTTGTGCTAAGTGGGATAAATGGGATAGATAAGTTAAGTTTTTCTGTGTCAAATGCATTGAAAGTGGCTTCATCTGTAGCTAGCCTTGATTTTTAACTTTCCATAAATCGGCTTTGCCTTGTATCAAAGGCGAGAGCCTTTTTTTTAAATATAATTTTTACAAAATTTTCTTACACAATTATCATAAAAAATGGGGTGGGAACTAATCTTTCCCAATGGCTACATGCATCTGAGATCACTCACAGTGAGTACCTCTATTTAAAAACCCTGCCAATGAGCATAGCCCATTACAGATCAATGGAAACATTAACCTCTTACAAACTGATTATTATCATGCTGCAACCTCAACATGATGCCAAATAGCTTAAACCCATTTGTCAGACATTCTGACAGAAGTGATGGGCCACCGCATCTCGTTTCGGATGCGTGCATCTGTTTTTGGATGCCAGCATCTGGTTTTGGGCAATGGGCACCAGGTGAAATTTCCCCAGTATTTCACAAATTTATTCACCTGTGGCGAATCACTGGAATTTGCAGTGAATTTGCCACAGGTGAATAAATTCACCCATCACTATCTGACAGTAAAAATGTTCCGATTTTCATTGGTGTCAAAGCACACATATTCTACAACTGCAAGAGTTATAAGGGGTTATTTATAAAAGTTTGAATGCCAAAAACTCGAAATTTTTTAGTTTTTTTTATCATAAAAAAGTCAAAATCCTCCATCTCTGACCTGCCAAGGTTGTATATAAATCTATGGGAGAGTCTCTATCCTACAGATGAAGTCACTTTGGATTGTACATTTGACACAGAAAAACTTAACTCATCTATCCCATTTATACAACTTAGCACAGAATATTGTGTCACAGCATCCCATCCAATTAAAGAGTTCACCATTGAAAACAATGGTGCTTTGGTATGCTAATGAAAAGGTAAAATGCATTAAATGAGTTAAGATAACTTTAGATAACATAGTTTCTTCAATTAGCCCTGAGTCACGATGCATTTAACTCACCAATCCCAGTGGCTGCATCTGTATTTAGAAAATGTTTGTGGTCTGTGCAGGAATAAGCCTGAAAATCTGACTATTTTTGGCTTTTTGGGCAAAAATCTAAATTTTTTTGACTATTTGGGAAAACATTTTCACGCTGTTTTATCGAGTTTTCACCCAATTCAATTAACCTGTGCTTTTTTTTCAATAATAAAGAAGGTCAAATCATGGATTATAGTTTGGTTGGACTTTTTTTATTTAAAAAAAATTGATAAATTCAGATTTTCATAAATATGTATGTATTGACTGCAATTCTGTCTGTCGGTTTGCCACTTCGCAGGAGTATTTGGAAAATATGGGGGGGAATTGCATTGTGGGTAAAAAAATACAGCACTTTTGTAATTTTTATTTCCAATCAATTGTTTCAATATTATATCACTTTTTGGTTACTGGCACCTATATTCTTCTATTCCTCATTGTTTCCCTTGGGGTGAATTCTTTTTTCTCTTACTGTATATGCTTCACGCTAATATCTAGTTGTGATTATTTTGATTTCCCTAGAGTATGCATATTAATAGTGCTTACTAGAAGCCTATGTGTAATTGTGCATAACTTAGATTAATGTGTGCTATTGTGTATCAGTCAATGCCATGTTTACATATTTGTGAATATGTAATATGCTGTGAGCTATTCTACATAATGGTAATTACCATCTTTGTCATGAATATGCTTTTGCAATAATTTCCTTTAACAAAATGAATTATGGTATGAATGGCTATGCAGCTGAGCTGTTTAAAAATCTACGAACAGCAAAGAGTTCAGTTAAAAGATCAAGGTAAAGAAAGGAAACCATAAAGAACTTTTCTGTTCAACTGTGCAAGTGAATATTAGTTGCAGCTTGCATAGGAGATCACTCCAGGGATTCTGCTTTTGTCCTGCAACTGTATTGTGCATTTAGATAACTACATAATGATACTCAGTTGTAAAAGTGGATTCTTTTCTTGGATCATTCTAAAAAAAAGCACAAAAAAAATTGCATTTTATATCTTAAGTACCGGTGCTAACATGACATTTACTCTACTAATATACTGCAAGTGTACATAAAATGGGTACATAAAATGAGTTGGCATCTGCCAACACCACAGTGCTATTCTGCATTTTAAACCCAGTTAAAATGCAGTTAAACTGGGGCAGTGTAGATGCTCATAGGGGTGGCTATGGAGTGGCCAAGCTATTAAGCAGGGTTTTGTTCTCATTTCATTCTTTTTTAACAGTAATGTAACTATAGTATGTAGTGTTGAGCCCTGGTACAGACTGTGCAGCCGGGCTTCCCCACCCCCTTCCGGAAGTGTTTTTTTTTTTTTTTGATTAGGGATGTTTAATGTTCCAACCGAAAGTCAAATAATTTTTTCATTCTGCCCATAGTAAAATATCTTTCTTATTTGCAGAGTGCTAAGCTAAGATGGAGAACAACAATTCAAAAGAAAATAAAAAGAAAGGGAATAGCTGTTCTGATCTTATGAAACACTCCAGTGGTTAACTATTAGTATCTTAAAGAGGAAAATAATAACATTCATGGCTTTTCCAACTTGAACCTTGCATGACGATTGACGATGTTTCAACTATTCTGAATGGCAGCTGTTCTGAAAGAAAGAACCTTTTGCTATGAAACTCTTCTTTAGCTCACCACACAGCAGTAACATTTATTGAAACTCCAATAGAAACCAGACTGTAAAAGCTCATACATTATATCTTTCCTTTCTCTATTTGAATCTCCTAAAGCACTGCTATCCTGGTGAGTTTTATTACCAAAGAAGAATAAGCTCTGTGATGAACATATCAAAGTGTATTACTCTCAATTGTTTGTAGGAATGGCATTCTGATAGTAAAATGGGAGATAGCTTTGTGATGGCTCAGTATATTTTGATAGTGTAGTTAATGAACCATTTCAGCTTGGGGCAGAACAAATATTATTGTTGTTATTAGTATTTAATATTATTGCTCACTTGCTAGGATTTACCAAGGAGCTAACCAGTCATACAATAATGATACAGCAATGCTCATCTTTAGAGCTCTGAGCCTGGTTGGTGTATACATAATGCTAAAGTAAAAAAGTGGGAGCAGACTGGCTTGCTGTTTAAGTCTTCTATTTTTAATGATATGGAACAGAAGCACAAGAGCACTCATGGTGTTAGTATGATTGTGACATTTTATTGCATTCATTGAGAGTAATAATCGATAAATTTACCAATAAAATGTATTATATTTAAATTTGCTCCTGGGTTTATCAAGCAACCCTAACTGCTGACACAAGACTTAGTGGTTTATTTAAAAGGGTCATCTTTGGATATAGAGATGCAGGTCATGACAACCACATTCTAGAATTTAATTCCTGAACAACGTTTCAGTTCTCTGATAATAATAATTTTTCAGAAGAGCAGCATACAGACTTATCTTGACAACTACTAATGTCATACTTAATATGAAAGGGACATTTTGAAATAAAGTTAAGCCATATTTCAATTTCAGTTACTTCATCAAAATTATTTTAGTTTTTCTTTCTTTCTACTGTATATCTCAGTTTGGCTGCCAGTCAGACACACCGGCTGATTCTAAAATTGAAAACTAATTTATTTTTCATGTAATATTAAATTATGCTTATAGATTAACTTTATTGTCTTATAGGACTATTGGTATAAATTCAAAACTAATATTGTTGGAGCTGTGTCTCAGATGTGTACAGTATCCATATACCCAGCATATTTAAGTTTCTATAGATTTAACATACAGATGCAGCCACTTGGATTTGTAAGTTAAATGCGTCATGACTCAGGGCTGATTGAAGAAACTGTGTTATCTAAAGTCATCTTAACTCATTTAATGCATTTAACCTACCATTGTTTTCAATGGTGAACTCTTTAATTATATGGGATGCTGTGACACAATATTCTGTGCTAAGTAGGATAAATGGGATAGATGAGTTAAGTCACGACACATTAAACACACAAATCCAAGTGGCTGCATCTGTAGATATTATTGTATACTCCCTCTGATTTTGCATTAGATAATCTGTTCCAAGAGTATTTATTTTCTTGTGTTTACACTCCATTGTGTATCTGTTAATTAAAGTAATTTGCTCAAAATTTACACTTTTTACTAGTTCCTGTTATAAAAGTGCCCATACAAAACTTTTAGTTTAAGGCATAAAACAGCTATGCAGCTTTCCACAGTTATCAGCCTCTAACCATTTAAAATATAGCCCTAAATAAAGTTTCTAAAGCCTGCAGTGTAGATAATGCACAGGTGTACCACATGTGGCTAGTGATGGGCGAAACGGGCGCGTTTCGCTTCGCCGAAAAATTTTTCGGCGCGTCGCGTCAAAAATGCCGCGCGACTCATTTTTGCCCGGCGAATTTTTTTTGCCGAATTTTTTTGGCAGTTTCGCGAATTTATTCGCCAGCGGCGAATCGCGGGAATTCGCCGTGAATTCGCCCCTGGCGAATAAATTCGCCCATCACTACATGTGGCTAGGGTAAATGATTTTCATGCACATGACCACATCACTCTCTAGGAAAGTGCAATATATATATTAATTTGGTCAGAAATAAAGAAAAGAAGGGACATATGAATAAAATTTAGAATGCAAGTTAAAGCAGCTTGGAAGACATTGAGACCTATTTATAAAAGGTCAGATTTTCGTGGTTTTAGACATTTTTGGAAGCACGACTAAACTCACTTGTGATTATGATACCACAAATGTCATGAAATGTATTAAAAAATCTAAATTTAAAAGGACAAATGGGAAAAAACATTGAATGATGGGCTTAACATACCACTACCTCTAAAACTAAGGGGAAGATTTATCAAGGGTCAAATTTTCAAGGGTTAAACACCCTCAAATAGTTATCGAAGTAAAATCCAATGAATCGAACATCAAATTAGCAGGATTTTACCGATATTCAATTTTTCGATAAAATTTTATGAATCTTACGATTTCTTGAAAAAATTTGAAAAATCCTCAGATTTCATGAAAAAATCTTACGAATCACGATTACAATTTTTTTTTTTAAATTCAAAATTTTTTATTGATTTTATACAATCAGTAGCTTTCAGCTT
>CM044448.1:53571436-53616787 GCA_024363595.1 Xenopus borealis
TCAGGTCGGGAGCTCGGGAGAAGTGCGTCCTCTCAGTGCGCCATTACGCCACGCCCCCCACGATTACAATTTTAAGCGTTCGGTCGAAGGATTGCTATTCGATCAGAAAAACTTGTTTTTTCTGGTGAATTTGCCCATCGAATAAAATTTTGAAGGGCAAGTACTTCGACCATCAAATGATCGAATGGTTTTTTATTCAAGTTATTTTAAACATTCGATTCAATCTATTTTTGCTAATTCGATGGTCGATGCAGTCAAAATAATCATAGTTTTTGCATTTGAAAAATATTTGAATCCTTCACACAAATTTAGTAAATCTGCCCCTAAGAGTTTTCAAGAGAAACATTTTTTGAAAACCTCTAAAATTCAGAATTGATTGAAAGTGGTCCAATAAGCACAGCTCCTACTGACTGTCATGGTCAGCACCCAAACCAGAACAGATGCCAAGCACCCTGGTCTCAGCTCGTGCTTCACCAGTACCAGCTACTCAGATGCCACCTGGACTTAACGAGAGGTGCAAGGTGAAAGTTCTGGCTTGCAAGGGGCACGACGATAAAGCAAAGTCTTTGGGCAGAAGGTCACTGGACAGGATAGGCAGATAACGTAGTCAGATCGGGCCGGGTCAGGACAGGCTGAACACAGACGGAGTCAGACAGGCCAAGGTCAAAATCAGGAATCCTAGCAGAGGGATCTGAGTCAGATAACAGGCACAGGTCAAACCAGGAGATCAGATCAGAATGGTCAGGCAGGCAGAGGTCAAAGCCGGGTAAACAATCAATAGGGATACAGCAGCAACAAGGTCAGATATCAGGCAGGGTCAGGTTACAGAATGTAGAGTAGTCTAAAGTCAGGCAGGGGTCACAATAGGAATCAACAGGACAAAATAGCAAGGCAACAGGCACCAGGAACAAAACCTATAACGGGCAATGTAAAAATCCAAAATGTCCCTTTAATACTTTGAATTTGGTGCCATTGTGCGCTGAAATCATCACCCGGAAGTGCGTGCACAACCTAAAGGAGTCAGCAAGGAAGAATATGCATCGGGTGTTCCCGCCGAGGGGGCGGCAGGCATCCCTGGCGTCCCCCCACTAGACCACCAGGGTAAGTTCCTTACACTGACTTTTATAGGCATCGACAATAACTTAAAAATTTTTTGTATTTGCGTTTTTATTGGTTTTCACACTTAATAAATCTCGATTTTTTTAGAGCTTTTAGAAAGACCATAATATTTTAGATTGAAATTCAATTGTTAGTGCAGTAAATCTGCCCCTGTTCTTTCATCTGCTATAATTTAAATATACACACATATACTGTATATACTGAATATATTCCCTCTCCTATTTGATGTAACATTGATGGAACATCACAACTAGATAGCAGGTAAATTATAAGGGAATTGAAGAATAATTAAAAAAAAAAAACCACAATGTAGATCCATTGTAAACGTTCTAAGAATTAGTACTGAAAAATAAGCTTTGTGATTTTTATAAATAGCATCTAGATAGCATAATTTGCAAACTCCATTTGAGGAACTTGGGTACAGAGTTCCCATAGACGATTGCATCAATAGGTGAACCAGTCTTGCACCAATAGAATAACACACAATATATATATATATATATATATATATATATAGTACATATAGAACATATAGCTACAGTAAGTACACATACATATCTAGTACTTTACTGCTACTTTATCTCTGCATGGATGCAATATCCTTTTGTTGTCTCACTGTAGAGTAAATTATAGCTTGCTAATGCCAGAAGAAACTTTTTTTTCCTTCCAATTGATTTATATGAAACAATTGCTGTGTTCACGCACTGTAAATCAATATTAGACTTATGAGAAATATCAAAGGTGCACAATGATATATCATTTGATGACATCTCCTGTCATTTTTAACTATAAGAAGCCACAGTGTTCCAAGCAAAAACTTTCTGGCTAGCTAAAGATATTTCAGGATAATTCTATTTAAAAAAGACAGACAGACTACACATTTATATGTATAGGGAAACAATAAGGATGTGGATACTGTAATAAGGATTTGTCTTACATAAATATTACAGGACTGGAGGATAAGGACATCTACTTTTGTCTTGGACCAGTAACGAAACTGGGTGCGGCCATGCAGCCGGGTCCCCCCCACCATTGTCCGTGTGGAAGTTCTATATTGCTGCAGCCAACTCCAGCCGGCTGCAGGGGGCACAATCTACCAGGAGTCCCTGTACCGGTAATGGCACTGGCCCTATTGCACCCCCAGCTCCCCCTGTAGTTACGCCACTGTCTTGGACTGGACGTTCAAAACAATTTCTTGAACTGCATGCTTGGACTGACCATTAGGCTGAATGTGCTAATAAGGACATTATCACTGGTCAGAGATTATTAAAATTACACTAAGGGGCCTATTTATGAAACCTAAAATATACCTCATTATTTAAAGGGGGATGTTTGGAGACAAAAACTAACATTTGTCTTGATTTATTATGCTCTGAAGCTGCTAACAATCTAAATCCAAAAATACTCCAGTAAAAACCTGTAAAAATTGTGTAGAAGTCTATGGCAGATGGTCAGTCAATGGCAGATGGTCTCTTTAATAAATAAAACATGTCTTTACTGTTAGGATTCCCAATAGTTTCAGGCTGTTTGCACTGGGAAAAATTAATAAAAGTTGAGTTTTTGGAGCAGCAACTCAATAAGTTTGTATAATTTAAATTTTAGCCCTCGAATTTTACTGGCGAATAGTTTTTTTTTTTTGTGTGTTTTCGCCGATCGAACGATTCTATGAAAAGTTGCAGAAAAACATTAGAATATTCACCAAAATCGTACGATTTGAACGTTTCACTCGTACAATTGATTCTATTGCAATTAAGTAGGTTCAATCTGGCGGAGTAGGCAGTCAAATAAAAATTTTAAGGGCAAGTTGAATTTTAGGGAATTATTAACTCTGCAAACTTTTCACTATTTGCTTAAAACTACTCCAAACAAACTCCCGCAAACTTTTTGACTGTATTTATTAATACTACTTATTAAAAAAAATCCCAAAAAAATCTGGTGTGGTAAAAGACTCGATAAAAAAGACAAAAAAATCTAAATATATATTTTTTGGATTTTACACCTGAAAACTGAGACTTTATCACTTAAAAACCATGAAATCTTCTGATTATTGCACAGATTCCAATGCATATCACAATATCTTCCATCTGTAAACGGGACAACTGCTACTTCTACATGTACTTGGCAGGCCTGAAATGGAGTACTGCTTTATTCAGAGTTTTAACACCACCAGGTTTAATAAATCAAGAAAAATTTAAGGCCTTTAATAAATAACTCCCTTAGTAAATAGGCCTCTAAGAGTACCATTTTAATGTGTTAGTGAAAAAGTTACCAAATTGATAAATCAAAAAGGCGTCATCTGACTGAATATTTTACTCTGTAATTACTGTGTTTTAGAAATAATAATTTCCTTCATTGTAGGACCATTTATAAGCAATATCACCACCAACTGTATTAATTATATATATTGTATATAGTGGATAATGTACCCCACACTGAAGATATCATGTCACAGAAAAGTTATGTGACTATATAAAAATGCCATTTATAAGGACATCACTTACTGAGTGGGCTATCTATATATTGTATAACATTTGTCTGTATCAAGAATTATACCAAACATTTTAAAATAAAAACATGTTGAATTACATTTGAAAAACAAAGCAAGGAATAATTTTTGTGTAAACACACAAGGGTTCTAGAGACGTAAAAGCAGAGAAATAGATTTGGCAAGGAACTGAAAAACAGAAAGGGTGAAATTAAAGGGAACACGGGAATTAGTCACATACACATAATTATATTATAGAGCTGTTAACATTTAGACAGAAGGGACAAACTCTGAGTTACTTTTAGGTTTTATATTAGTGAGCATTCATTAGAAATTAAATAGCATGGAAATTTCCTGACAAGATCCAACTGTTCACAATTGTGTCTTTTTGAAATAAGCATGCTGCAATAGATTTCAACAGTTGCCCTAAAATGCTAAATAGTTACATAAAGAGATTAAAAGTCTAAGCTACAGTACCTATACATCAATTAAAAAAATATCTGTCAATCAGTGTATGCTTCGTAATGTCATAATTCATTATGAAACAGCAGTTTCGTAATGTGCAAAAACATGTATAAGGTTTTACAGGAGAAGGTCCCTGTCAAATCCTAGAACTCCAATTACTATTCCCGAAACACTGACACAGAATTAGCAGGCAAGGTTGTGTAAATTTGAATATTACAGATTTATCCCAATATGATAGATAACAGTGAGACCACTGATGTAGAGTAGGGATGTCGCGGACTGTTCGCCAGCGAACTTGTTCGCGCGAACATCGGCTGTTCGCGCTCGCCGAATGTTCGCGAACGTCGCGCGATGTTCGCCAATTTGGGTTCGCCTTAGCTGGTGCTTTTTTTTTGCCATTTCTCCCCCAGACCAGCAGATACATGGCAGCCAATCAGGAAGCTCTCCCTCCTGGACCACCCCCACACCCCCTGGACCACTCCCCTTCCATATATAAACTGAAGCCCTGTAGCGTTTTTTCATTCTGCCTGTGTGTGCTTGGAAGAGCTAGTGTAGGGAGAGAGCTGTTAGTGATTTGAGGGACAGTTGATAGTAAGTTTGCTGGCTAGTAATCTACTGTTCTTCAAACAACTGCCATCTAGCTGTGTGAGCTTGTTCACATTCTGTCTAAATATCAATAATAATACCGTCTCCAGAAACACCATCCTGAGTGACGTTTTTCAAGCAGCAATAATATTTTCCGTAATCCGTATCCACTGCTGTAGTAGTGTATACGTTGACCTTGTAGGCATTGTTTGCCCAGTCTTTAACCAAGTGCCACGTAGCTGTGTGAGCTTTTTCACATTCCGTGTCCAGAAACATCACCTGAGTGACGTAGTGTGATTTCTGCCCTTTACAGCACAAAACGCAGCGCTGTGTCAACAATGTATTTTTTAGAAACATTTTTGCCCTTGATCCCCCTCTGGCATGCCACTGTCCAGGTCGTTGCACCCTTTTAACAACTTTAAAATCATTTTTCTGGCCAGAAATGTCTTTTCTAGCTTTTAAAATTCGCCTTCCCATTGAAGTCTATGGGGTTCGCGAAGTTCGCGAACCGTTCGCATTTTTGTCCGGAAGTACGCGAACATGTTCGCGAACATTTTTTCCGACGTTCGCTACATCCCTAATGTAGAGACAGTAAGTATAATTCTTATTGGAGAATGCTCTTGCATCTGTAATTAGGCTTGAAATACCTCCTTTAGAGTGATATAGGGAGCAAACCATTATGTTTTAGGGGTGTTAAAATCTAAATTCACTTTAAGCTCTTTTTAATGGGTTGTATTGAGAGAAAGATTGCTTGCTATTTACTTTAAATGGAGTTTAGACTGACTTTAACCTCCCACAACACAGCCTCATCTGAACTGCATTAATAGTAATGTTTGTGATAATTAATGTGATATATCTTCATTGTGCCTACAGTCTGTGGCATAGATGAAGTGCTTTTGATATGAGGAAGGTAAATATACTTATCCTGCCTCATGATTTAAACAGCAAATCCACTTTTTATTAATTTGTATACTCACAGTTCTGCCAAGTGAGTTCAAAACAGGATTATATGAAAACTCTGAACTCAGGAGGCAGAGGACCGAAGTGGATTTTCTGCAGGTATAAAAGTCCCATCATGGTCCCATTTATAGCAGCTGAGTTTTCTTAATCAGAATGATATGCACTGACATAGGAAGCTTTTCACAAATATTTGGCGGATGCCCAATTGCTTTAAATGAGATCAAGGAACGCTGTAGTGAATTTTAATTTCCTCTTGTTTTAAAATAGGACATTGTACATTAATAGTGTTTAGTCATCACAGAATATTAAGTGAATGTTGCAAGCTGAGAAGAAATAATGTTATAAAGAAAAGAGAGAAAACATATATTTTGATTTTACTTTACAAACCTTCAGCTAGCCTTGTTTTTAGCATTTTCCTATAGAGGCAAGCTTAAGGTTTTCTTTCATCACATTATGTAATTCATCTTTGTCAGAAGATATAATTTCCTTTGTCATTTCTGCCTCCCCCCAAATATGCTGTCATTGTTTGCAGTATAAGGCCATCACTTTTCCATTGTGCACACAGAATTATTCTGTTCTCTCTGTGGTTGCCAATCTTTACTGTTGACTTTCTCAGATCAAATAAAAAGTAGAACATCATGATATTTGCTGTTGTGGTAATAGACATACTCTCATGAAATTAGTCACCTAGGAAAATGGGAAAGAAAATCCTCCCCAGTGTTTTGTATGCTACTGCATGGCATTGTCTGAATATTAAAGTTAGATAATACATTTAATTGCAAAAATTATGTGGGCACCTCTTACGACATGCTTGACTAATTTGTGATTCCTACTTTGTGGAAACAGTTTCAGGAAGCATCATTCCTGTTTTAAGCTCAATAAGCTCCCAAGCATGAACTAAGGTCCACAGATGGTCCGATCGAATGCTAATTGAATATCGAATTTGGTCGAGCTAATTATGGGGAATAATAGTAAATTTGCCCCTGTCAAGGATTAGTAGGCCCATTTAAAAAGATTAACTGATAAATTAATTCACTTCATTCATTCAATGAATATCCAAAATGTTGCCAATAATGCTATTGCAATTACTGTGAAGTTTTTTTTTTGTTTAAAAAAAAAACATGCTTGTGGGAGAAAAACGCAATGAAAAAACCCATGATAGTGATGTAAAAACAATCATTTGACCTTTATATGAGATTATTGTACCAGTTGTTTGGTCTTTGTCATCCAATTAAAATATTATTTGCTCCTTAGGATTTTGGTATTTGGATTTACATGATGACAAGAAGACCAGCCATTACTTACTGATTTCTTTAATGTGTTAGTTCAATTTTATTTAATTGATTACACTTGTTTCAAGATTTTCTACAAAACTTTCTCTCTCTCAAATAATGTATTTAGCAAATTATACAGATATTTTATATCCCCAAACTATATCTTAAATGTCAAATTACTGTAATTAAACATCTTAGAAACTTATACATGTTGTTAAAAAACATGTTTTTTCTGAAGTGTTCCAAAACACTGTGCAGGTGTGTTAATGTTTTATTTGGATGGTGAGATTAAATCTGTACAGCAATGCAAACCTGTTTTTATATTAGTTGAGGAATGTTGGATTCCTGCTGTTTTGCACAGCAGTTACTGTCAGACAACTAGAGATTACTGTTCTTGCAACAGAATTAAAAAATGTCTTATATTAGGTCTGCATAATACATCACCTTTAAGGCTCCACGGGATTATAAAATGTTTTAATTTATGGGTATTTGACTCTGCAAAATCAGAATTCTCCAAGGTCCTGCAAATACCTTTAAATGCATACTGTCATCAGAATCAAAATGATTTATTAATGCCTGAAAACAATGCAATGCAAGTTATTGAATACAGAAGTGCAAAAAATCATGTATTTAATTTCTAAGAGTGTTATGATTACTTTTTTTATGTGCTGGATTTCTCGGGTACTCTATTTTTTATTACTCATATACCTTTTTTGTGTTCCCTGCCTTGATTTTTGGCATTAAAATTAAATTTGATTCAAGGTTTTTTTTTTTTTTTAAACTTAGATTTTTCAAAGTACTCCAAATGACTAGGAGGTGCCCCATTGGCTGAAACAGCAATTCAGCTTGTTTTGGATGGCAAATAGTTAAATTCAATTTTTAAAGAGACAGTACAAGATCATTTTTAATTTCAATTTTTTTTCCCTAGTCAAATTACACAAAAATTAACTCAACATTCAAATTTTAAAGATTGATTTTTCAATTTGACCCTTAATAAATAAATCTGCCCCTTAAGAATTTTTAAAAAACAAATTAATAATTCGACCATCAAATCTTTTTTAAAGGCTGTTTTCAATTAAAAAATGGATTGAATAGGTCCATTTTTCGATCAAATTAAAATTGTTCGAATCGTTTGAATGCATTGTTCGATTTTAACGATTTTGGGAAAATTTCTTAGAATTTCCAGAACTTAGGAAAAATCCCTGTAAAGGTTATAGGAGGTTCTCCATAGGCTAAAATACCAATTTGGCAGCTTTAAGGTGGCGAAGTGTCAAATTTTAATTGTTTTAAAGTGGACCCGTCACCCCAAAAAAAATATTCAAAATCATATTTTATCACATTAGTCAAGCAAAATGAACATTAATTACACTATATAAATTATTTTAATCTTGTTTTCTTCCGTCTGGGAATTCATAATTATAGCAAGTGGGCAGGAGCCATTTTGTGGACACTATTATTAAGGCAAGCCTTGTATCATCTCAGAATCTTGTTTGTGCACCAGAATGGGGGACCTGATGTCTATCCCCATGTCCTCGCTACACAATTAAATGGTTAAGAGAACTGGGGGAATGTGTGGAGAGCAGTGGCATCTAGGAAGTGCTGAAAGGAAAGTGAAAGTAATTAACTGCCCCACCTCTATGCCTAAGGCATAGAGGAGTGGCAGACAATATTTGATTGACAGCTGAGATTTTTAAATGGGCTTAAAACAGCTATGAATGCTTTAATAAAAATTTTAAATTGGATTTCATGTTTAATTTGAAAAGGACTTTTATTATACAGATTTTTGTGTCTGGGTGACGGGTCCACTTTAAAGAGACAGTACTTTGAATTTGAATTTTTTGAATTTTTTCAATTCAAATCAAATTTTAGGCTATTCGATAGTCGAAGTCAAAGATTACTTCAAAATTAAAAATTTTGAAATTCTAATTTAATTGAAATTTTCACTTCGGCCCTTAGTAAATGTGCCCATTAATGTTTCATGTTTGAGAGACATTGGCTGAGATTCACTAGCATATTGGGTACTGAAAAAAAGGGCCATCTGTTGTGTCCTCAATAAATCTGAAGTAAGTTGCATTTACAATTGGCCAAAAACGTTGCTAGTTTACTATTTAATTGTGTGTGTAGATGAAACACACAGTCTATCTTATATCCTTTAAATCAGCACTTTTTATCTTATGCAGAAAAACAGAACCACTTGTCATTTTAGGGAAAACCACAAGTATGAATAAGCAAAGCAAGGGGCCATTTACAACATGTAAGGCAAGATATAATGAGCACTTTGCCCCCTGCTCTGTAAAACAGAGCACATGTATTTGCCCCATTAAATAAGCCCTGTATACTTGAGGGGAGGTCAAGAGAAAGACCTCCTGGTCTATAACCATACCCTGAGGGGCAGATTTATCAAGGATTGAACTGAAAATTTGAATTCTTAAATTTTGATTTCAAGTTTATTTAGTGTAATTCGACTAGGGAATAGCCCGAATTTGATTAGAATTTACAAAAAAAAATTATTTTGTAATTTATCATGTACTGTACTTTTAAGAATTTAATTTAACCATATAAACCTGTCTAATTGATGTTTTAGGCTATGAGGGACCATCTAAAATAAATTTATAGGTGGCGTTTTAGAAAAAAATGATTTCTTTTACATTTTTGGCAGAAAATTATTTGTTTCCAGGTCAATCCTATACACCAGAATTTAAATAATTTTTTTTTTAATAAATATTGATTGGTCATTTTTTTTCATATTTTTCAAAGTTTATGGGGGTTTATGGGAGTTTTTAGAAGCATCTTGGGGCAGATTTACTAACGGTTGAATTTTGAAGTGAAAAAAGTTCGAAATTCAACCATCTAATTTTTTAAAGGACTTGTTTTTTATTGAAAATTGACCTGCTGTATTTCGATTGAATAGGTCAGTTTTTGATTGAATAAAAATAGTTTGAATAGTTCGATTTGGCTCAAAATCCTTCGAATTCCTAGGACTTAGAAAAAGGTTCTAGGAGGTTCCCCATGGCAATTTGGCAGCTTTAAGGTGGCAAAGTGTCGAATTCAAAGTACTTTAGATGGCCAGTACTTCGAAAATTCGACTTGTTGAATTTTCTAAATTTATCTGTTCAAATAGAATTTTGGCCTAGTCGAAGTAGCCCAAAATTACTTCGAAATTTTAATTTTTTAAATTCTAATGTTATGCAAATATTCACTATGACCCTTGTATGCAAGGCCCAGGTGACCAATGAATTTAAAATCTGGGCCCTGCTAACTTAGTTGTATGGGCTCTGTGATTCATGATGGTGGCCCTTTCTATGCTTCAGCATAAAGTAGTTTTTTAATTTCTGGTTTTCTGATATTTTATAATAAGTAGTCATGGGTGAATCTGGGAGATTTGCTTCACTGAATTTCTAAAGAAATTCGAAAAATGGTGAAAAATTTGTGACACTGGTTTGCTGTGTGATTTTTTTTTTGTTGTGCATCAAAATGTTTTTGTTGCATCTCTTTTTATGCACACTTCTTTTTTTGATGCGCAAGATAAATTTTTTGATGCGCGAGACAGATTTTGTTGATTTTTTTTATGCATGGGGAAACAAGTTGCAGTTTCAGTTTTGGAAAAAAATTTGCCTGTGGCGAAACTCAAGGTTTTGCCGCAAATCTGACCATGGTTAATGTTTTGCCCATCACTGATAACAAGACTAGACCTTTCCAGATCAGTACAGTGTCTGCCACTAATGGTTTAGTGAATTATGAGTTATTATCTTAGAGACAACTTGCAGTTCAATGCAAAACAGAGGCAGCGATTGTCACTGCTCTTTAATGAGTTGTGCCTTGCAAGAGCATTGACTTCCTATAACTATTACAGAACAATTTTGCGCTAATGTTCTTGGTCAGGACATTTGATGCCTACCCTTTTCCTTGACACTTGGCTGTACTTTTTTTGCGAAACAGAATACTCTTTCACATGCGCTGCTTTTTTCAGGAAACTGCTCAGTTGATAAACCGATTTTTCTTCTCTCAAGATAAATGGGAACTGTGTTCAACTGCAAGAGGAAGGTTAACCTGTAAAATTGACTGACTTTTAATCTGAATTTGAAGGTTGGATTGGCATATGAACACTATCCAGTAACAAGAAAAGCAGTTAAAAACAGAAGCAAGTAGTCTCTTCCTTCATGTTTCTCTTATCTTTTGTTTTTAACAGAACCGAGCATGGTTCTGTCCTTTTTTTTGTCTTTGAATATGAAAAGCTTCACACATCTGCTGCAAATATGCTTGCCGTGAACAGTGAAAAAGGTGTTTATTTCTCAGCATCTTAGGTGTTCAAGTACAGTATGATATGCATGCAAAATGCAGTTAAGTGGCAAATAATAAAAATTAAAGTTACTGCAGAAGTGTTTTTACCTGGAACATATCTATTTTAAATATTGTCATGCAAAATTACTCTTACACTGACAATAAAATGATTTATTTCTTCCATAAAACACAGGCTAGAAATCTTTGAATACTCACAATGCAGATTTTCTATGTAGTTCCAAAAATCTTCCCTGTCTATGAATATAATCAATACAGATAAATATTAAGTATGTAAAGTATATGAGGTATGAAGTACCCTCTACTATATTTGCATATACTGTAATAGAAATCATGGAGAGGTGTCATGGACAGCAGCCAATACCAGAACAAATTACAAGTATAGTGATGGGCGAATTTATTTGGCTAGGTCGAATTCGCGGCGAATTCCCGCGATTCGCCGCTGGCGAATAAATTTGCGAATCACCAGTGAAATTTAGTCGAAAAACGAGCTGCAACGAGCGACAAAATCGTCCCGCGACTCATTTGGCAAATTTTTCGCCGTCTCTAGGCGAAGCGAATCGCGGGAGATTCGCCCATCACTATACAAGTACCCTGGTCTCGGCTTGTGCTTCACCAGTAGTGTGAACGCCTTTGGCTTCGGGAGGAGCCCTTACCTACTCAGATGCCACCTGGACTTAAACGAGGGGTGCAGGGCAGGAGTTCTGGCCAGCAATGGGGCACGACTGTAGTTAGAGTCTTAAAGGCTGAAGGTCAAGGTACAGGCGGGGGTTAGGCAGATTCATGGTCTGACAGGCTGGGTCGAGGCAGGCAGGTAGATAGGATCATCAGACAGGCAAGGGTCAAAACCGGGTAATCAATCAGAAAGGATGAGGCAGAATCAGTAGTCAGGTATCAGGCACTGGTCAGTTTTCAGAGATCAGAGTAGTCAATAGCCAGGCAGGGTCAAACACAGGAATCAGACAGACAGAAGCTATACAGCACAAGGCAAAAGGCACCAGGAATAAACCTATCACAGGCAATCACTTTGTGCACAATGTCCCTTTAAATATGTTTACATTTTGTGCCATTGCGCACTGACATCATACGTCACCTGCGCATTTAAATAGCGGAGGAAGCCGGCAAGAAGAGGACCACTGGACCACTAGGGTGAGTTTTTCTCACAAGAGGTCTATGATCATATAAAGGCTGTAGGCTGGGTTATACAGGGAACTATGAATTTCACTCATGTAGTGTAACAGTATTCCTTAGTACAAATTATAGGGCAAGTTAAAAAAGCTAGTCAAAGACACTATGCTATTCCATACCTAAAGGTCAGTCTGGGCAGTTAGGCAGGCAGTTTGGGGCACTGGTGTAAGATTCAGAGAGAAGGCCAGTTATAGTGAAAATTAGAGTGATTATTGGAGAAAAGGGCAATTTAATCTCCTAAATATACCTGCTCAGCGTGAAGGTCAGATAGTGGTATTTGGAGTGAAAATGTATTTGCTGCCCTGCATATTAGTAACACAGTGACACTGTAATATCGGTAGGTTGAAAAAAGACACATCCATTAAGGTCAACCTTTTACGCCTATCTAGAAAAACCCTTCTGAAGATGCAGTATGAGGCAGTCTGAGGGGCAATTATGACTGATTCCATGAACCTATGAATGAATGAATCATATACCAAAATTTTCTTGTATCCATACATTTACTTTTACTGAGTAAGTAGCAGAATAGTGGATACAGCAATGCTTTAATATATCTGTAACATTATGAGATGGGGGGGCTGAATAAATAGGACTTCAAAGAACAGCTGCATTAGCAAGCCATGTGTTGTAGATAAAACATACTTAGCAACCTTCCTTAAAATGAATGAGTGAATCTGCACATAAACACTGCTGTTCTGTAAACTGCAGTAAAAACAAGCAGCAAACACTAGAACAAATTCTCCCTAATGCATTTGCGAGAAACCAATCACAACTTATCTTTGATCAATTTACTGCAAGTTGAATATGAGCTGAAAAGAGCTGACTGCTACTGTATGTTATACTAGACCAGTTTGTGAATGAACCCAATTTCATTAAACTGTAGAATAATCCATTGGGCCAATAGCACAGTGGCTGACTCTACATGGTCAGAGAAAACGTCCCATTTGCCATTTGTCCTTTATTCTTTTTTATTTATCACAATGCATCTTGGTGATTCATTTCTCAATAGTGATGGGCGAATTTATTCGCCAGGGGGCGAATCTGCGCGATTCGCCGCTGCTGAATAAATACGCGAAACGCCAGCGAAATTTCACCTGGTGAAAATTCGCCCCAAAAAAACGAGTCGTGCGTCGTTTTTGACGCGATGCGACAAAAATGACGTGCCGCGCGTTGAAAATGACGCGACGGAAACGATGCGTTGAAGTTGACGCGACGAGCGTCAAAAGCGTGCCGCGTCTCGTTTAGCAAATTTTTCGCCAAGCGAAACTGGGGAGATTCGCCCATCACTATTTCTTAAGCAGACAAAGGTATTACAGTATCCCTTAATCATTGCATATATTCCAAGATATGAAATCATTAACATTATTTAGGTATGGAGAGCTGATCATGCTTCATCTTTTGATACAAATATAACTTTATTTTTATTTATTATCCTTTATTTTATAGTGTTTTAAAGAGATTTCCTTACAGAACTAACAGAAACAAACATGGTTAACTGCAGTCCACTAGTGATGGGCGAATCTCCCGAGATTCGCTTCGCTGAAAAATTCGCGAAACGAGTCGTGGGATGCTTTTGATGCGCGTTGCGTCAACTTTGGCGCGTTGCGTAGTTTCCGACGCGCGTCGCTTCCGGTGCGTTGCGTCAAAAACGGCGCGCGACTCGTTTTTCCAGCTAATTTTTCGCTAAGCGAAATTTCGCTGTCGATTCGCGAATCGCGGGAGTTCGCCGCAAATTCGCCCTTCACTGCAGAAAACCACTGCCAGACATCACAAGATTAAAAATAATACATTAAAAGGTTCATTGGGACTTCTAATTGCATTCTCTTTACTGTAATTAGTATATCATCAAAAATAGATTGAGACGATTCATTCTCTTTGCCTTTTTTACCCCACACTTTGATGCCTTATGCAATACAGATGCTGAACAAAGAATTATAATTAGCCATCTTCTTTTATAGCTTGCAAAAAGTAATTTATGGAAAATAAATGTATATTAATGTTGGAGGTTAAAGTGTGGTTTGAAGAGCAACTTACTAATGCCCATGAAATGAGCGGCATGCATTCTGTCTGCAGCTCTGTACTACAAAATAATGCAACACATCATTGTGTTACACAAAACATGACAGCTAGTGATGGGCGAATCGCACCCGTTTTGCTTCGCCGAAAATTTGCGAATTTCCAGCGAAATTCCTGAATTGCCGAAAAAATTTGCGAAACGAGTCGTTTCCAACGTGCGTCGCGTCGTTTCCGGTGCGTCGCGTCGTTTTCGCCGCGTTGCATCAAAAACGACGCGCGACTCGTTTTTCCAGCTAAGCAAAATTTCACTGGCGATTCGCGGGAGTTCGCCGCGAATTCGCCCCTGGCGAATAAATTGGCCCATCACTACAGTCCACCAATTCATGTCTTATGGCTTGTGCCAATATCCAAACAAATAAGTCAAAATTAGCCAAAGTGTAGGACAAGTCCAAGGCAGTTACTTAACTGCAAATTGACATTATTATGGATCAACTTCTGCTGAATCAAGCATGTGTAAACAATGTGAAACACTCGAGCTACCACCACCCTGAATATGGTAGTAATTGCAGGTTTTCTGCAGTGGGGACTGCATAGAAAAAAATTGTGTTAAAAAAAAATTGCACTTTGCCTGCTGCATTTGCATATTGAAATGAGCACTAAGGTTTTACCATTAAATTGTTTCTGCATGTTGTAGAATTGTATGATATAGAGGCTGTAGACTTTCATATCTGCAATGGCCAACCTTATTTTTATTAATTATTTGAATTATTATCGAATATTATGCATTCTATGTACTAAATACAATTAACAGAGTGCCATCTAGGATCTGGTGTCCACATGTTCTCATTAAAACCCCTAAATGATTATCCAGCTAGGTAAAAATGAACCTCATTGTAAGACAAGTTCCATATACTGAACCAGTTATTGCAAGAAATATGTTTATACTATTTCATACCTTTAACTATGATGTTTAATGATTTCATCAGATCTAATATGATGTGATTTTACATGCATCTAAAACAGAAAGGCAATGTACTGTATTTAAACAAAACAATAGATCTCAAGGAATTAAGCAATCCTTGCTTCATTGAATACTCTGAACATCTGTATGTATAGTATCCGGATGATTCATTTTGTATGGTTCTCAGACATGGTGGCGTTAATGTAAATATTACTCATTTATATGTAAAAATGTTCATTGCACAGATTTATAAATGATCAATTAACACTAATCTGATTGCTGTTAAGCAGTTTACAGTGACTAAATGTATCTCAAAATAACAAAGTAGATATTAAAATAAATTTAACGGATTTTCTGACAGTTTTGTTTTCACATCAGATTTCACTTCCTGTGCTGCTTCACTCAGCAGTTTAATCTGTATCTGTTCTGAGAATATACATAATAGGTTAGTGATTGTTAATTAACAACTGCATTCATATAGATGAGTCTCAAGTATTTATTTATTTTTATGATTGAAATTTTTTTTTTTAGTAAAGAAAGTGTTTTTAGAACATTATAATGGGATTAGTTCTGGTGTTATCACACATCCTTTTGAAATATTCTGCTATCCTCAACAGGCATTTCTGCTTTTTTTGATGAAGGGTGCAAAATCTAAAATAAAAGCTTTATCTACTTTAGATAGAAAACAGCATCTCATTATGCTTCAACATTGTTAAGGGAATACCCTATAGGAGGATGTGTACACTTTGAGCTTTGAAAGGGGATGAAACTTACATAAATCATAAAACATACTAGAAGATGTAGTTCTGAAACATAAGCAATTGAAACTTAAAGAAACCCTGAAACATAAGTAATGGACAATTGGGGCAGATTTATCAAGGGTCAAATTTAAAATTTCAAAAATTTCGAATTTTCAATTTGGTGCTTTACAGACTACTGCAGGGTTTCTTTTTGGCTCATTTCAAGGTAATGAAGTGTTTCTACAAATCAGCTGTATTAGTATGACTATTTCAACAGCAACCCTTGCATAATATTATTATTATCATCTACTATACCTACCATAATTATTGTAATATCTTGGGTTAAAACACAATGGGAGATGTAGTGCAGCAATTCTTGGGATGAGTTCTTAAAGCAATACTTAAATTAAATATTTACAAACCTCGATGGCTAGTAGCCTACATAATGCAAGAGAGAGTAGTCTCAGAAAGAACTGGCTGCAAAGGTGCTGCATTTGGAGGAAGTCTGGCACTGAGCACATTGTGAAAAGGGTAAGATTTGAGTATTTTGGACCTATGGATTAATTATCCCTGTTACTGAATTTCCAAACTAAACTTTTCTTTAGATTCTTCTTGCAAAATTGGTAGCTTATCTTTTTCCTGCTATATATTTATTAATTCAAGTGAACAGAACACATCTAATAAAAATTACTAAGGCGAAAGAAAGGAAACAGGAAAAAAATCAAAGCAGGGGATCTAGCTTGACTGCCTCATCCTGCAGACAGCGGCTGTCACCCAGACAGTGTGGCCTTTACCTGGGCAGCACAAACAACAGAGAAGAAAGCAACACAGATTACTGAATGAGACTGCGGGCAGCCACTGTCAGACTTCCCACTATATGTGGTCTTTTCACTGCAAATAATGGTTTCATGTTTTTCTTGCTTCTACAAACACTATCTCTTTTGCATAACAGCTACCTGACTTTGTAAATGCATATTTTAAAGTCTACACTGCATACCAATGTACAGATGGCCACTCAAGGGATAATAGTGGTTGCCACTTCCCTCCAGTTTTGTTTCTGGCCATCCCAATGTATACTGTACCTGATCAGAGATTAATAGGTTGGAAAATCCATTGAAGATAGGAACTTCCTAGGGTATTGCTGAGATCCTCTCCTGATAGGACTGCAAAGGTCGCTAATGTCATTGACCTAATGCTCTAACATTAAGATCAGCACAATTTTGCAGCAACTGAGAGAACAAATTGGATAAATACTCACTTGATCTAACCTCCCCAAACATGTGGATATGATTTAAAAAGTCTAGTTTAAAGCTACAGTACTCTCATACTATTCAAGCCACTGACATGAATGGTTTTCCTGATGTGGTATTCAGTATCTATTCAAGGGGCTTCAATAAAAGAGAGGCATCTCCTAAAATAATATTAATCTGAAAATAACATATGCATAGCTATGCATATCATGCTTAGGGTTATGTTGGACATGGAGACAACAGATGTGAATCGTTGCCACAAGGGGATGCCTGCATATATCTGTATAAACATGATGCACAAGAATTATTCTCAATGAAAAGCAAATCTGATTTGTTGGGTACAAACAATAACTGAACATGTTTCATCATAGAAAAGAAAAATATGCAAAACTTTGGCCCTCATAACTTTCTTCTGAAGTCCTTTTACAGGATTTGGTGAAACTGTTTGAAGCAAATAGTATGATGCCTTGCTGCATTTCCGGCAGGAAATATGTTTAGAATTTCACAATCTTTGAAAGATCTAAAAGATCTGTAGAATATGGGAAATAATATATATTGAGGCAGCCAAGCACATTCAAAATGTATGTTAATCACCACGCAAATTGGAAGTGAAGTGCTTTAAAAAGTAAGAAATGAGCATTCAATCCTCAAGTAAAAGACAACTTTAATGAGAGAGAAACACCCGCTGTATCCACTTACAGTAATAAATCTTTACTGAGCTTTCCTGAATTCAATTCATACTAAATACAATATTTTATATCATTTATATTTTACAGTGCCAATGCCGGATTTATCCTTTTAAAGGAATAGTATTGCTAAGCAACCCACTTCTTGTTACATCAGAGGGTAGACTTCATGCAAAAACTATTTTCGACTAGATTTTAGTTCTAAATGGAAAACGGTTCCTTATATTCAAGTTTAGAGTACCGTATACACATTAGAAAACTTAGAGAAAGTTTTAGCTGTGTGCGCACTGCATATAGTCGTGTATATACAACAACTGCAAGCTTGTTGAAGTGAATCAGTGCAAAGGCCATTTTGGGAATGCATTAGAGAAGTGAGCAGCAAACACTCTGAAAATGCTAAATGCATATTGCATCCAGTTTTGCATTAATATACAAACATAATTTCATCCAATTTTTGCACAATTATTAAATTAAAACATTAGGGGTTATTTAAGACTACAAGTGCAAGTGGACTTACATACTGTAAATTCACCTGTAGTTGTGTGAAAATGCACCTTTTTTTGTCACTCAACGTTTTTATTTAGCAGACAGATAAAAGTTTGACATAGATTTCACAGTTTGGCTTTCAAATCATATCCGTTTGATTTAACAGTTTTTGTTGTACATTTTTTTTGCCCTTAAACTGGGCCAACAATCAGTACGTTAACGAACATGTTCAGCAAAATAGTAATAGGATAAACCTGGAATAACTTTTTCCCTATCTTGTCCTGCTGTAGTCTGGGTCTTGTGTTTACCCCATGTACCTTGCCCTACTTTACATCTTTTCACTCTGTCCTCTTCCATTCTATTGTGACCCCTTTATGTTTTTGCTATAAAATGTGTTACCCACGGGGACCAGGTCTGCTTCTCAGATTGGGTCGTATCAGCTATATAGGCTGTCATGGTTTCAAACTTCTGTGATGGTGGGTGTTGTTTGGGATTTCCATTTAGTCACAATTGTGAGTCTAGCTGCTGTTGCAAAGTGGTTAATCAATTTTAGGGATGGGCGCTTAATTCTTGGGATAGGCTGCCCCAATAATAAATGTGCTGGTTTAATAAGTAGGGGAGTTGCCAGTATGGATTTTATTAGGTCTATGACTTCCTTCCAGAATGGTGCTATTCGTGGGCATAGCCAAAATATACCATAGATGGACCCTGTTTAATTGCAGCCTCTCCAGCACAGTGGGGATGAGGTTGGGTACATCTTACACAATCGTTCTGGGGTCTAAAACCACCTCATTAAGATTTTATAAACATTTTCTTTTTGGTGAGTGCATACCACCATTTTATGTGTGTTGTCCCATGTTCTGGCCCACATTGTTATATTTAAATATGCTGTATTTCTTGTTAAACTTGTTCCAGATAGTTATTGTGAACCTTACTGCATTGGGAGTGGAGAAGTGCAAGGGTATCCTAATATCTCGCCCGAATAATAGTTTACTAATGTGGTAAGGGTGTGTATAACATGCTTCTATCTGGGCCCATCTAGTGGGGGGGTAACACTTGTGTCCAAGCTTAAGTCTGCCGCAAGAGGGTTGCCTCATAATACCTAGCTATATCTGGCACTGCCAGCCCTCGTTGATGCTTACTTGTTAACATTACTGACCATGGTAGTCTGCCCTTGGACCCCCACCAAATAAACTTGTGGATTTATTTCTGGATGTTTTACAAAACTTTTGTGGAGATATGTATGGGCAAGATCTCAAATAGGTATAGCAACGTAGGTATTATGTTCATTTTGATTGCAGCAATTCTGCCAAACCATGACAGGACTTTCTTGTACCAATCTTTCAGATCTTGGGTTATTTGCCAAAGTAAAGGGGCACAGTTTGCTTTATAGAGGTCTCTGTATTTAGCGGTGATGTTGACTCCTAGGTATTTAATATGGTTCGCATTCCACTTGTATTTGAAGCTGAGTTTAAAGGCTTTACTGACTTTTTTATCTAGGTTCAGAGGAATTTCTTCAGATTTGGTCCAAATAATTTTGTACCCTGAAACCATACTATACTGTTGTAAAGTTGCTTGCAAGTTAGGTAATGGCACTGTTGGGTTACTTAAAGTTAGAAAAACATTGTCCGCGAATAGTGATACTTTATATGGAGTGTTGCCGATCTCTATGTCTTTTATGTCAAGATTCTGCCTTATTTTGGCAGCAAGTGGCTCTATGCTTAATGTGTAAATCAAAGGGGGCAGGGAGCACCACTGCTGGGTCCCATTATTTATCAGAATTAGGGTTCCACTGTCTCTGTTTAATTGCAAACATGCTTTTGGTCAAGAATATAATAATTGCATGGCCTATAAAAAGTGTCCTCCAAAGCCCATGCGTTGCAGAAGATTTTGGATGTAATTCCAATCTAAGCGATCAAATAGTTTTTCTGTCAAGGCTCAGAGATACTGCAGGTATCTGTAAGTTTTGTATGACGCCGAGGATATTTATAACTCTTCAAATGTTGTCCACTGCCTGGAGACCCAGCACAAAACCCACTTGGTCTATGTGTATTAGGCGTGGTAATATTTGGGCTAGTCTGTTAGCTAGTAGTTTTGTAAAAATTTCAGGTCACTATTAAGTAAAGTTATTGGGCGGTAGTTGGAACAGAGAGTAGTATCTTTGCCCTCTTTCGGCAATAACGGGATATAGGATGCAAGCATTGTTTCTGGTATAGTTTCTGTCCCTTTTAAAAAAGCATTAAATAAATCAGCCAATATGGGGCTGAAGTAGTCTTTATACAGCTTATAGTATGAGTTTGGGAAGCCATCAGGGTTGCCATTGTTATGGGGGAAGTAACCTCAGATAGTTTAGATAGTACCTTTCTGAGAATATTAATTTGATTAACATTAGGAGAATACAAATTCAGTTAAATAACCGGGATGCCCACATAGGAGCCCTGCAGCAAAAGGAAGTAGCCAATTTAATAGGCAATTTGTTTGGTAATTGTGAGTGGACAATTCTTAAGAATTAAGGTTATCACTCCTGCTTTTTTATGAGAGTTTGTGGCTTGATAGATCTGGATATAATTCCGTGAGTTTAACTGTGTCTTGTCTGAGGCCTTGAAATGGATTCCTGAAACATAGTTATGTCTGCTTTTAACCTTGTGATCTCTTTCAGAAGCAATGTCAGCCTTTATCTCTTGTGCTGTCGATTTTTTACTGATGTCGTAATCGCCTGTGTAAAAGAGTCACGCAACTCAGAGAGTTGTTTAGTCAGTATGCCCGTGGTGACTGGCTGTCTAGTAGGGGAATCAGTACCTTTATAATGTCTTTCAGACATGCTTGGTGATCTCTCTGGCATGGTAGGGGCAGACACAGAGCTTGCGAGGGAGTTGAGGTCCAGCTCCCGGTCATCTGCAACATGTAGGCTTCGGCATTGCTTCTCGGAGGCCGTCGTTTTGTGTAAGAAGGGGGATAAAATGCTGGAGTTATATAGATTCCTCCTTCTCCCAATTCTCTTTCCATTCTATGCTCATTTATACAAACAAACAGATTGTTTATCAGCTACTTGTTGCTTATATTGAGGTTGTTCTGTGCCTCATGATGCAGAGCTTCTTACTCAAAAGTCCTAACTGTTCCATGTTGCACTGTGTGAAAATCGTCTTCAAGGTACCTGCTCCCTAACCAACTGTATTTTGATCTTTGAGCTGCTTGTTCCATCATTCCCACTATTCCAAAATTAGAGCAATGTACCTATTGATGCAGGTAAACCTTGGAATTATTGCCACCTCCAGAGATGGTGGTAACTTCAAGGTTCCTAAAGTTGTTTCATCAGTGCATGTGTGCAGAAAGAATACACACATCATTTTGACTTTAGAAGTGGTAGAAAACAATTATGTTTGAATTGTGTAGGAAAATGCTGCATCATGGGTAAAAAATATTGACATTGCATCCAAAAATTACAATTTACACAATGTACTTACAGTAGATATCTGGATTTCATAAAAATACTGTTAGTGTACTGCAAAATTTAAAACTCATCATTTTATCCTACAGTATGGGGGAGATTTACTGGTTGAATTTTTGAATGTGTGTTTTCGATTGAAAATGGACCCTTTTCAATCAATTCGAATAAGAATTGTTTGAATGCATCATTCGATTCGAACTATTTTGCCCCAAAAAGTTGAATTTCAAAAATATCCAAAAACACTTCTTAAAGGTTTCAGGAGGTCCCCCGTAGGCTAAAATAGCAATTCATCAGGTTTAAGGTAGTGAAGGGTCGAGATAGTACTTCAATTTTCGAAAGTTCGAATTTTAAGATTCAATTCTAATTTTTTTACAATTCGAATCTAATTTTGGCCTATTCGATAGTTGAAGTACCCAAAAGTTACTTCGAAAGTCAAATTTTTTTAATTGTAATTTTCACTTTGACCCTTAGTAAATCTGCCTCTATGTGTAGCGCACATTACATTTGGCAGACACTTGCCAATTAAAATTACTTTTGCATTATTAAAAAGATCTTCCTTGGACAAGTATTTTGCAACCAAAACTAAGGATAGTGTTTTATGGAAAGCATACATGCCCTTGAAGTAATAATGGAAATTGGTGTAAGATAATTTACAAGTCTCGTATCGGGGGATGAAACAGCATAACAATACTGAATTATGAAAATTACTGAAGAAACACATATTTTCACTCTAAAACATCACTGGTGCAACTTATTCTTAAGTGCTAAAACCTTACATGATGTTGTTTTAAGCACTTATTAATACATAGCTTTTCTAAAATATGCTGTATATTATGATACAGATGGATAATGACATTAATTAGAAACACAATACCTAATGATAATATAAAGAGATAATCCTACTTTTACTCTTTAAGAAATTGATTCTTTTCAATTTTTCTTTCTTGCACAGAAGGAACTTTTCAAGGTTGGAATATGTGACCAATTTCAGTTTATTCTTCCATAACCGCAGCCAGAAGCTGAATAAATGCTGAGCAGATACTTGAAAAAAGAATCAATTTGGAAGAGTATGAAGCCTAACAAACTCTTCACTTAATATCAGTCCTTTCATTACCTAATAATTACTTTAATTTTCAAAGCTATAATAGAGAGTAATTGTTATATATGTGAGCTGGAAAATTCAACACTAGTGTGTGACAAATGCAGAGAGCATTAACAATTAAGCAGGGGTATCTTTTGTTTAAACAATGAAAATCTAATTTATGTGTATTCTATTCATAAGAAAAAATAACCATGTATTTAAGCAGTCCCTCTTGCCATAATGAAATGAATATCTGACAGTGGTTTTACACAGGCTGGTCCTTAAATAGGTATAGTATGTGAGGGAACCAGACAAGAGGGTGAAGCAGGTGGATAGATAGCTAGTGATGGGCAAATCTCCCGAGATTTTGATGCGCTTGGTGAAAAATTAGCGAAACGAGTCGCGGGACGCTTTTGACGCGTGTCACGTCAACGTTGGCGCGTCGCGTCATTTTCAGCGTGCGTCGCGTCGTTTTCGCCGCACGTCGCTTTTGGCACGCATCGCTTTTGCCGTGTTGCGTCAAAAAAAACGTGCGACTCGTTTTTCTGCCGAATTTTCGCAAAGCTAAATTTCGCTGGCGATTCGTGAATCGCGGGAATTCGCCGCGAATTCACCCCTGGCGAATAAATTGCCCATCACTATAGATAACACCTTTCCACATAATTTGGTTTTAGAACTTTGCCTTCTTTGTATTTGTATTCCTTGGCCATATAATGAACACAGTTTAAAACATCAGTTTGTTAGGACCCCCCCCCCATTAGCCAAATCCACTAACCTTTCACATCAGTTGGTGCACCTTGCTAGGTTTATGTTAATTTTCTTTAGCAGTTTATATGGTGACACAATGAACCCAGTGTAGTTGGTGGATTGATTAACCCTTAGCCCCATTAAAAAAGCAGATGGATCAGTCCTCAAGATTGATATTAGCCCTAGTACTGAGATCCAACTAAAAAGCACAGTACACGCCATTGTTAGGGATGCTTGCAGTAAAAATGGTACTTCATCTCTATGTAATGGAGGACATATGCAGCGTCCTCGACAGGAATTTTGCCTCTTCAAAACTAGTACTCCTATATACCAGATTTATTTAAATCATCTTGCTGTTTTTTTAATATAAGAAGATTACTGAACTTTTGGCTTGCTGATCATACACTGTAATCAAACAAAAGACACTGTAGGGGCTTCACAAGACTTAAAGGTAGATTTACTAAGGGTCGGGATTCTTGGGAATTGTTGGGGAATGAAAATCCTTCGAATTCGAATATCGAATTAATATTTGATCAAATGATTCAAACGATTTTATCACTTCGATCAAATTTTTTTATTCGATCAAAAATAATGAAGCCCATTTTGGTAGCTTTAATCTGGCAAACTAGGCAGTCGAATAAAAATTTAAAGGGGAAGTAATTTGACTGTCGAATAGTCGAATATTCGAATAGATTTTTATTTGAATTATTCGAATCATTCTTTTCGTTCGAATTTTCAAAATTCACTAGTTGAAGTGGTCTTTAAAAACATTTGAAAAATCGAATTTGAATCTTTTTGAAAATTCGATCGAACTTCAAATCCTTTATGTGAATTTAGTAAAACTGCCCCTTAGATATGCTTAGATATGTAATACATCATGCTACTTGGCAGTACTCTGGTTAATGCTAATTGGTGGTTAGTTCCAAGGAGAAATGTACTGGAGCTCCAATGACTCATGGGAAAGAGTGGGGAACACTGGGACATTTAAAGAAAATACATGCTCATAAATTATTTGTTCTACTTTCTTGACTATTATTCAGAACAACCCAATGAAGATGTTCATTTCTAGTCATGCTATGCTAAGCCAAATAATATTGTGACATCTGTATCAAATTAAACTACAGCTTTTACATGGCTGGTGATGTTGGCTCTCATTTTTCTACCATCCCAATATAAACCTATTTAAATCTTCTCTTACATATTTGAATTTTATATTACATAAGTAAATGAAATGAACAAATGGTTCTGTGCAATAGAATTCTTTAATCATGGTATTCTGCAAATATAGTTTGAACTTAAAAAAAAAAAGTAAAACTCAGCATAAAATTGAACTCATTTGAGTAATGTTGCAGCCACCTATCCTATAACAAGGCATATGTGTAATGCATATATAAGCAGTAAGAGTGCCTTTAATCAGCTTGCTAAGAATTGCTCTGCCATGCATTATACTTTAGAGATTTAGAAATGAGTTGTGGATTACCTGTGAAAGGGATAAGAGTGGTATAGTTACAGAAAGCAGCTTCCAATACTGACTTGTATCTTATCTTGGCATACAGTGTTGAAGAAAGTCTTTAAAGAAGATGCTGAGCCTAAAAAAATATATAAAAGCTGCAGTTGCACTGCAGTCATGAATACTTTATACAGGGACATGCTGAATCCACATACATATCAAGGGGACACAGTGAATAGACTAGGTGGTTTTTAAACAGACTGCCTCTGAAATAATAGCATAGAATAAAGTATAGCAGAGGGAAAAAAGACAAGAAGAAAAAAATTGTTAAATAAATATAACTGACACATTATCTTAAAATATACTTTAAATAGATATATTACCTGTGCCATTCAATTGGAGTGTTGTTCAAGCTAGACTTAGCAGGAATCTTCAAGATTCTCCAACATGTTATGAAGGGTTAAAATATGATGGATGCATTAGGCCAGCATCCATCCAGCACTAGCTGTGTTAGCAGCTCTGTATTTATGGGGGGTCAGGGACATAGCTGTCTTCCCTACCACCCACAACCCATCCCTGTTCAAGTTAGAGCTCTTACACACAATTGTCTGAAACTGCGCTCCCCTGAGTTCCGGTTTTATGCGTTCAGCCGCGGGGAGCACAGGATTAGACAGATTCAATTTTTTTCAAAGGGGCTGTACTCACACAGGCGTATGTAGGCACAGAACGCAGGTTGAGATGCAACATGCTGCATTTTTCCTGCGTTCTGCGCCTACATGCGTCTGTGTGAGTACAGCCCCACTGAAAAAAATTGAATGAGTCTACTCCTGCACTCCATTGCGGCTGAATGCATAAAACCGGAACGCAGGGGAGCACAGCTTCAGACGCTCGTGTGTAAGAGCCCTTATGAAGTGCTTATTGCACCCCTTATTGTTCTAAGTAAATGGATTATTAAAGTTACATGGCATAGTAAAATTTGCCAGAGGCCCTACTGATGCTAAAGGATCATCTAATGAGAATACTGTCTTCTCTATTTAAGCTTCAGTATGTTCTTAATTTTTATGTTTCTCAACAAAGATATAAAACCTTTCTAGAGATGACCCACTAATTAACACTTTAACCACAGTAGATCAGAAAAAAAGGTTTTACTGAGGGTTTAGATGATTGTAAATGAGAAGTAATGCAGCAAACCTTTAAAAACCTTTTCAATGGCGTTCTATGTGGTGGTTGTCAGGCTCTTTTTTTAATATCTGCTTTTGATCAGTGTCCTCCACCCATCAGCTAATAACAAGGCTACAAATATTAGCTATTCAGACATTCTTTTACATCAATTTCCACCCAATATCTCAGTATAGCTTAGCTTTTAGGTGAACCTAGGAGAGAAAATAGACATTATTCTCCAATCTAATCTTAACTGACCTTCACACTGAACCACTTCCACAAACCCCACTAAAGGGGTGAGCCGCTGAGTTTCCTACTTTAGTGAATCTTAAAAGAAAAAAATAAATGTATCATCAATTTATCAAGACCAAACAGAATCACTATCATGCTATTTGTCCATTGGGTCAAACCAATTTTCCATAATTTACTAAAAAAATACTATAGCTAATTTAGATCAGTGGTTTATGGGTACATAGTCGGTCACCTACACTTTCATCAGGTTAGTGTCAAAAAACTGTTGAGATACAGTATGTTCAAATATTAAGTTAGTTATACCTCATAATCAGAAAAATACAGCACCCACCAACTGTTTACTATGCCACGGTCAGTGAAATACATATATAAGTACTGACCTCAATTCCTACACAGCCCCAACATATCTTTCTCCAATCAACTAAGTCTACAACATTCCGTGAAGCAACAGCTAAAAAAAATTTAGCTAAAAGGTAAAGAATGTATAATTACCTGTAAATCTGCATCAATGTTTATTTTTTTTCAGTACACAAATGAAGCACTGCTCAGCTTTTATTTAAGAATAATTGTATATTATTTATAGTGCCACAAAATGTAAAGCATTTGCATTAAGGTATGTGCTCTGATTATTCTACTCATATATTGAGAACATTTAGAAAAAGGCCAAAAATTACTTGAGGTTGTTTTGTTGCTATGTAATATGATGTGATATGATATAATTTAGACTAGGTACATAAACACATAATACTGATATTTACTTAATGAGGAATAATTGGTATGCAGAACCCCTTGTGCGTTAGCTTTCAAATACAGATTAACTATGTTTGGCTGGTTTCTCAGACTTGGCATGCAGATAAACCTTCAAGAGGGCTTGTACTGTTTTTCAAGCATACAGCTGATTTTTCAGAAAGCATATTTAAAGGCATAGAGTACACCTAAAAACAAATTTGCTAAAAATGAGCACAATAACTAGTACTTAGGGGCAGATTTACTAAATTCATGTAAAGGATTCGAATTTCGATCGAATGCAAAAACTACGAATTATTTTAATGTTGATTTTTTTTTTAGCTACTTCGACCATCAATTTTGCAAAAATTCGATCGAATTGAATGATTTCTCTGGAAATTCGCGAATTTTTTGGCGAAGCTAATCTCGGGAGATTCGCCCATCACTATTTGCCACCTGTCAAGATGCTATGCCTGTTTTACAGAATTGCTATTGCTAGCTGCTTGCCTTTGACCACTGGACTGGAATTAGGACTTTTTATCTCTTTATGCCTGGTCAGACTTTGTATCCTTGTTTTTCAATAAATCTTTTGTTCCTCATTGCAATATGTCTGCTGCCTTTCATCATCTAAATTACATGCACGGCCCGTGTTATACAGCACACAGGCTTCAACCTGCCATCTTCACAACAGAGGTAGTACCTGACAAAACCCCATTAGAGTAACATTGTTAAGCAACCTATGCAAGCATTGGATTGTCCTACAAATAGTGTCATGAATGTTTTAATTCATTGTTTTTATAGATTTTAATTGCATAAATGTTTAATAGTAACATGGGATTCCAAACGAAAATAGTGCACAATAGACAATACACTGATTGCATTATTATACCACATTAAATACATTTGCTGCAATCACAGAACCTGACTCCTCAAGTCAGAAATCTATTCCACTGACAATGACTCTTTTATCTTACTAAACCTTTATCTCACTGCCTCAGCGATTCTGTCTCCTGATACTCATTATACTAACTCCTTTCTATTTCAGCTAATGACAAGTGTCCACTCATTATTTTCAGTTAATGTCATGTGTACTGAATCTTGCTCAGTAGCAAGGGAAAGCTCGAGATTATCCAGGATAATAAAATCATCAGGACATGATAAGTTAATTAAATATTTGAACTATAGGCAATTGCCTGTTATTGTACTAAGTTAATAGTTAAGGGAAACCCACCATGAATTCAATGATTTGAAGTGCATGAGGTTATTTGCCTTGTTGCCACAATGAACAACAAGTCACAAATAAAAAAAGAAAATCACAAAACCTTTGCGGGAGTTGTTGTTATCTACATGGTGGTGGTGGTGTAGGCAGATAAAGTGGACACAGCCTTAGTAAGCCTGAAATGGTCACTCCAGTCCAGCACCAAGTAAAGACTTCATCATCAACATATTGAGAACTAGCACAAGCCAGATTAATACATTATCACATCTGATTCCTTGCGGACCGAAGCCATAATTCTTTGCCTGGACTTTGGGCCTAGGACTTTCCCTGATGTCTATTAACTTACCTTATTACTCCACCAGTGATGTTATACAGTGCAACCATAACTAGGGGTAGGCAAAAGAGGGATATGCCTAGGGCAGAATGGTGGTGGGGCACCAGACATGTACCTTGCCTTATGCCTACTTTGCTCTGGCCCCATATTGAAACGTACAGAAAATTTTATGAAAATTGCAAATACAGGAAAAGAATTGTATAAATAAAAATGAAAATTCACATTCACAATGTAATATTCTTCATTAGACTGTAATTACATTGTAGATTACAATTACACATTATGTAATGCTTAGACATGCTTGAAGGCTCTTTTGGAGCAAACATAACTTATTCATTAGAAAGTTTTATTACATACAATGTGCACTGGCACAACATATAAAATATGTGATCTTTCTTCTTGAAGTCTTTGCTTAACAGTTTCCACAAAAGCTATATTAAATTTATGCAAAAACATGTACTTTCACATTACGTTACATATTTTTTCTTTACCTTGCTGACTTTTGTAGAGAACAAAATGTTTGAGCTCTAGATATTTTAAAAAGGAATCACATATGTTTGCCTAGATTTAGAAAAGGAAGGGGGAACAAACACCTTGCCCTTGCTGACAGTAATACTGAGATTTGTAGTTTAATGTAAAATTACTATACAAAAAAACTCAAAACCATTAGTTTAAGAGATACTCAGTAGGACATACCACTGACAAAAGGTAAATGAGAAGATAATGTATTCATGAAGATTAAAATATAAAAGTAGACATGAAAGTCAAGAAATTGTTTGCGGCTTTCCATAAAGATGTGGAAATTAAGACAGATTAAATATTAGTTCAAAGACAGAGTAAAACTAATCTCTCAAAAGTACATATACAGTGTCCTTCCATATACTCAGTTTTATAAATGTTGTTTTCTTGCCACCAGACTACATTTACCCACCCTTTAGATCTATACAAAATGTAAATAATGTTTTCATTCATGCTTTTCATTTTAATAAAGAGTGCCCTGTAGGCTAACTTTACAAAGGAATAGCAATACAATGAGCCTTCATTTTGTGGCACTGCATGTCTCTTTATAGACTGCAAGACAGGAGGAAGCGCCAATAAAGCCCAATTAAACTTGCTTGCTATCTTCTTACATATGCTGTATACCACTCAAAACGCAGATGTAGTTTGTAGCCTGGAATAAAGAGACCCCTTTCATAATTGTCTGATTTAGGAAAATGATTAGTAAAATGCTCTTTAGGACCTGGTAGGAAAGATTTATAAACAATGTTCATTAGGGGAAAGTTTTTCTATAATTTGGTAACAAAAGAAAATACATTATAACAACATTACTGTGGTACTACAGTACATTATAATATGTATTTCATTTGGTCTCCATTTATAAATATAAAATATTTACCTATATTCAGTTTAAAAGCCATAATTTTACTGGAGAAATATCTCTGTGAATTTGCTGACTGCAAATAACTGGGCTTCAGGGAATCTTTTTTTTCTTGTACTTGAAAATTCTTTTGTTCTCTGGCAAAGCTCTCTGGGCACATAATCAAAGGTAAAACACACACCATTGCTGTGTACACATCCAGACAATGGAACTATAATAAACAATAGTTGGCATTCTGTTCTAGAGAAATATCTCTATATTCACACACATCCATACAATAAAGGACATTGAAAAATATTTACTGTATTTTTTTAGCCAGTAATTTTCTGTTTTCATGTTTAATAAAATCTAAATCTGAAAAAGTTAGAAAGGTTGCTTACCTTGCAAACTATTTTTCATCTGTTTTTTACAATTGATTTCTATTTATTTAATTTCTATTATTTCTATTTATTTTTTGTTTTTCCAAAATGTAATGTTTGTGTCTCTGGTGTTTGAGTCTGGCAGCTCAGTACCCCAGGTGCAGATTCTGAACTATTACAATTTATCCCATTAGTTGATACATTTCTCAGCAGCATTTGTGTAGTATTAAGCAAATATTCTATTAATTATAACAGCTGCCTTTAATGAAAATAGTTGCATAGTTACATAGTTAAATCAGGTTAAAAAAAGACAAAGTCCATCAAGTTCAACCCCTCCAAATGAAAACCCAGCATCCATACACACACCCCTCTACACACCCCTCCATACTTTCCCATAAATTGTATATGCCCATAGCTATACTTGAGGCAGATTTACTATTGGTGGAATTTGATGGTTAAAAAAACCTTGAATTTGACCATGTGAATAGCTGGGGAATAAAAATCCTTCGAATTCGACTATCGAATTCAAAGGATTTTACCACAATTCGATTGGTCGAATGATCGAATAGCAAATATTTGATCGATAAAATTGTTCGAATCAATCTAATCAAAATAACTAAACCCAATTCGGTAGCTTTGATCTGGCGAACTAGGCAGTCAAATAAAAATTTTAAAGGGAAGTTCTTTGACTGTCTAATAGTTGAATATTCAAATAGTTTTTTATTCAAATCATTTGATCCGATCGAATTTCCAAAATTCAAGTGGTCTTCAAAAACATTTGAAAATTCTAATTTGAATCTTTTTGAAAATTCGATCGAACTTCGAATCCTTCATGTGAATTTAGTAAATCTGCCCCTTACAGTAGAGTTTAGTATCATAATATCCTTTGATATAATCATCCAAGCCGCTCTTAAAAGCATTAACAGAATCAGCCATCACAACATCACCCGGCAGTGCATTCCACAACCTCACTCTCCTCACTGTGAAGAGCTACCTATGTTGCTTTAAATGAAAGCCTATTTCTTCTAGTCTGAAGGGGTGGCCTCTGGCATGGTGATCCTCTTTGTGGGTAAAAAGGTCCCCTGCTATTTGTCTATTATGTCCTCTAATGTACTTGTAAAATATAATCATGTCCCCTTGCAAGTGCCTTTTTTCAGAGAAAACAAGCCCCAATCTTGACAGTCTACCCTCATAATTTTTCTTCCATCCCTCTAACCAGTTTCACAACTCTTTCCCTCTTAAGTACTGGAGCCAAAACTGCACTGCATACTCCAGTTGAAGCCTTACGAGGGACATATGAAGAGGCATAAATATGTTTTCATCCAATGAGTTAATGCCCTTTTTTATGCAAGACAGCACTTGATTTGCTTTAGTAGCCAAAGTATGACACTGCCCAGAATTAGACAACTTGTTATCTATAAATACCCCTAAATCCTTCTAATTTAAGAAACTTACAACATACTGCCATTTAGTGTATAACTTGCATTTATATTATTTTTGCCAAAGTGCATAACCTTGCATTTATCAACATTGAACCTCATTTTCTAGTTTGCTGCCCAATTTCCCAACTTAGAGAAATCACTCTGCAAAGCATCTTGCATGGGACCTATAGTTCTGCACAATTTACTATCATCTGCAAAAATAGAAACCGTACTTTCAATGCCCACCTCCAGGTCATTAATAAACTTAGTATAGAGCCCTGCAGTACTCCACTAACAACACTGGAACAATTTGAAAGTGTTCCCTTTACAACCAATCTTTGCAGTCTACCTTTTAGCCAGTTCTCTTTCAGTTTACAAATACTATGTTCCAGGCCAACATTCCTTAATTTAACCAGTAACCTTCTGTGTGGCACTGCATCAAATGCTTTAACAAAGTCTAAGAAAATCACATCCAACTGCCAACCCAGAATTGAGGTCCCTGCTCACCTTCTAATAAAAAGAAATAAAGTAAGTCTGGCAAGATCTATTACGCATAAAACCATGCTGGCATAAACACATAGGGGCAAATTTACTATTGGTCGAATTAAAAAAAAATTGAAATTCGACCATGGGAATAGTATGTGAATTAAAATCCTTTGAATTCGAATATCGAATTCGAAGGATTTTACCGCAATTCAATTGGTCAATCGATTAATCATTCGAATTGAACTATTTCTTCGATCGATCAAATTTTTTTTATTCGATCAAAAATAATGATACCCAGTTCAGTAGCTTTGATCTGGCCAACTAGGTGATTGAATGAAAATTTAAAGGGGAAGTACTTTGACCATCGAATAGTTGAATATCCGAATAAAATTAAATTTGAATATTCAAATTTGAATATTCGATGGTCGAATTTGCCTAATTTGCATATTCGAAGATTTTAATTTAAAAATTTTTGAAATTCGATCGAATTCATGTGAATTTTTTAAATCTGCCCCATAGTATTATAATTGCTATGAAGTCCAGTATCTTATCCTTTATAAAACATTCCTACAACTGACGTCAGACTAACTGGCCTATAGTTTTGAGGATGAGAACGGGATACCTTTTTGAATAGCTGCACCACATTAGCAATTTGCCAGTCTCTCAGCACCATGTCAGACCTCAATGAATCCTGACAAATTAAGTAAAGAAGTTTGGCAATCACAGAGCTAAGCTCACTAAGTACCCTGGGATGAATACCATCTGTCCCTGGACCTTTGTTTGTCTTAACATGCTCTAGCCTCTTTTGAATTTCCTCATGTGTGAACCATGCATCATTAGTTGTATTACTAGAATTGGTACTATTAAGAAGGAAACCTTCCTTTACTGGTTCCTCATTTGTGTAGACAGATTTATTTTTTCTTAACCGCCTCAACACAACACTTTGAACCAAAAAGGTTTTGCTTTGCAATGACGTTTCTACTTACATGTTTAATTATTAAGCAGCATTTGAAAGTCTTCCCATTTTGTTCTGTGTTTAACCCTGAAAAAAGCATTTCCCAATGAAAATGTTGCAAAGATACCCTTATACTGTTAAAATTTGCACGTCTGAAATTTTGTGTTTTATTTACTCCTTTATAGAATTGTTGGTATAATCACTATTCCGTACATGCTCACGCACACAAAAAGAGATCCAAAAGAGAGTTATTCCTAGTAGGTTCTTGAACAAGCTGGAAAAAAAGTTGCCATTCAGTTGTCATTCACCATATTTATACCCTCGCCAGTGCCAGCAATGTTTATTTCTTTAGTGCGTGGCTTTAATTCAGGCTTTACATACAAACACACTCCTGCACCCATGTTAATGCCTCTGTCCCTCCTAAAAAGTGTGTAACCATCTAAATTTACAGTCCAGTCACATTTCAAATCCCCAGAGTTATATGAACGAAAATGTTTTGTATGTTAATATTTGACAGTAGTTATTTGATTCTTTCCTTCAGTTTTTGTGTCGTTTGTCCTACATATTGGATTTTACAATTGAAGCATGTGATCAAATAGACTAGATTTTTTGTGTTGCAATTAATGTCTTGTCCAATCTTTTAAATTCTACCTTCTGTTGAGGCCACAAAAGTGTCACTTTTATTCATATGGGGGCAAATAACTTCGAAAGTTTCCTGGGTGATCACATATTGCTCAGAGTAATCCCCCTTTCTTGTGACAAATTTACAGCCTGAATCAAGGATCAGTCTGTGAAATGCAATTTAAAAGTGCAATTTTTCTCTATAATATGTTTAATCCATGGGAATTGTGAACTATAGGTTCGAATACACAATGGGTTTATCAACAATTGGTGATAATTTAGTGCAACCTTGGGGATTAGAGATATATTTCAGAAGGAGGGACTCCCTTGGAGAAAAAAAATCTTCTTTAAACAAACTCATGTTATATCCCATGTGTATTGGTCTCTCTTTCAGACAACATGCTTCTGTTATGAAAGACATCTAAGAGACGTATAAGGCATAGAAATTGGCACATGGGTCTGTTTCTTATAAGATGTTTAGGGTGAGAAGAAGTGACTCATCATATGGTATTAGCTGTACATTCTTTCTGATATAAGACTGTGATCACATTAGTTCCCATTCTATGGAATTCAGAGATGAAACGTAAATTGAGGTGATTAGTATTAAGAAGTTCAACAAATAAATGAACTGTATTTTAATATCCCTTCCAAATTATCACTCCAAGAAATATATCTGTAATCCCTGAAGTCACACTAAATTGTCATCAACTGTTGATAAACTCTTACCTATAGTCCACAACTCGAATGGATAAAATATAGAGGAAAATGTCCCAATTTTACAGACTGGTGTCAAATTAAATGAGATCCTGGGTTCTGGTTGCTGGAAATGTAACATCCAATATGTAGTATAAACCACACAAAATCTGAGGGAAAGAATTAGAGAACGCCTATCAAATATTAACATACACAAAGAAACCAATGTTTCAAAACATTTTCATTCATGTAACTCTAGGCATGTGAAATTCTTTAGCATACAAGATTTTGAGAGGGATAACCGAGGAGGTGATTCATCTAAAATACAGTACTTGCGAAGAGAGAGATCTTCTATCCAAATACAAGGATAGGACTAGGCATAGAATTCAAACTTTGATGTTTCATGTTACTACAGATACACAAAATATGTTAACCATTTCTTCCCTTACTGCATATCTCATGCATTTTCTTGCTGTAATTATAAAAATATGCTTTTATGGAATATCTTTACTGTTGTTTTGTATATTCTGACTTTGTTTTTTAGGATATATATGGATACTGTCCCTTTAAGAACTGATTTTTTTTCTGGTTTTTTTTGTATATAAGCTCATTTCCTGTGGGTGAGATCTTAGCCTTTGATTAGCTTGGGGGTAAGAAATACATAGGGCCTAGAGAGTAAGGATTAGTAAAAATGCTAGAATGAGTACTTGAGGTAGTAGACAATACTCTACCAGCAAATGTATAGATGCCGTAATGGCGGAGCACTGCCCACTCCATTTGCATCTCCTCATTGATCACAGATCTCATGGGAACTCGGCAACTTTAACTGAGTAATTAAATTCCAATGTACAACCTTACCCGCTATCAGCACTGATCAACTTATCCACAGGAGGCTACAGAGATAATATCAATGCGGCTTTATTTCAACATTACCAGTGGTAATACAAATTGTGGTGGGTGTACAAACTAATGCATTTCATGACCCTGTAACCGAACACTTCCTCAGAGTTTTAGTATAGTAGACAATACTCACCTAGGGCAGATTTACTAAATTCACATGAAGGATTCGAAGTTTGATCGAATTTTCAAAACGATTTGAATTGAATTTTTAAATGTTTTTGAAGACCACTTCGACCAGTGAATTTTGAAAATCAAAGCTACTGAATTCGGTTTCATTATTTCTGATTAAATAAAAAAAACGATCGAATGGTTAAAATCATTCAAATTGTTCGATAGTACAAGTTATGATTTTATCGATCGATCGAATATTTTCTATTTCTATTTGATCGTTTAACAATCGAGTTGCGGTAAAATCCTTCAAATTCGATATTCGAATTCGAAGGATTTTACTTCCCACACTATTCCCAGCTATTCCCATGGTCGTATTCGAGGGTTTTTTAAACCCTTGAATTCGACCCTTAGTAAATCTGCCCCCTAGTGTAAGATTTATATTTTTAAGGAACCCAGGTTATTTTCTATAGCCCTGTATGGCATCTATTGCAGGTATCTAGCACCAGGAAGGGTTCAACCTATACCCCATTTAATGAGTATATTGTTTTAGTCACTTCTGTAATTATTATACTTTGGACATCAGGAGTGCACTGGAAAGATTATGCACTAGCATTCTGAATAATATTAGAAGACTGAAGGGTAGACATGTACAGATGCGATTGTGCGTTTCACACAGAATAACTTAACTCATCTATCCCATTTAACTCACTTATCACAGAATATTGTGTCACAGCATCCCATCCAATTAAATAGTTCACCATTGAAAACAACGGTGTTTTAGTATGCTAACGAAAAGGTTAAATGTAGTGATGGGCGAATTTGCGGCAAATTCCTGCGATTTGCCGCTGGCGAATAAATTCGCGAAATTTCACCTGGCCAAAATTCGCCGAAAAAATGAGTCGCGTCACAACAAAAATGACGCGACGCGATGCGGCGCGACGGAAACGCCGCGACGCGCGGCGAAAACGACACTATGCGCCGAAGTTGACGCAACACGTGTCAAAAGCGTGCCGCGACTCGTTTCACAAATTTTTCGCCAATTTTTCTGCGATGAGAAACTCGGGAGATTCGCCCATCACTAGTTAAATGCATTAAATGAGTTAAGATAACTTTAGATAACACAGTGTCTTCAATTAACCCTGAGTCATGACGCATTTAACTCACAAATCAAAGTGGCTGCATCTGTATACCCTTTAAGAAGGAAACGAAAAACAAAAATGTAACTTGATAGTACAAGTTAGAAATATGAGTGCATAAAGTAGATAGATTATATGATAGTAGCTAAAGCAGACTTTTTGTTAAGCAATTAGCTATATTAAGTATGGCAGTTTTTATGGGAGGTTAAATGATGAGGCGAGGTACAGTTTAAAGAACCATATTGTCAGGTTGCATAGATGAGCTATAAGTGTATTATGATTGATTGCCATTCTCGCTATGCCAAGCTTCATAAAATAACTGCACAGTTTAATGGACAGCTCTCTGTCTCTTATCAGCAGTGAGTATACAATATTGCAATTAGAGATCAAATTTTTTGTCAGGTAGATCAGGTAGAATTTAAAGTCCTATGCCACTGGATATCCTGATGTAAAATTATGATTATAAATAATATAATTACTATTATCATTAGTACCTAGGGATTAAAATGCACTGCAGAACTGTGATAATAATGGTTAAAGGGTTCTGTTGGGGTAAGACTTTTTTTTATTTCATAATGCTTTCATAATGACAATTCTTTATTTATTGAAAAATTTTAGGGTTCACTATGCTTTAAACATTGCTTTTTGTCCTTCCATCAACAAGGCATACAGCTTTTTAAATCTCCTCCTTCTGCACCTTCCCTTCCCTAACGTGCACATCATTCGGGTGCAGGATGTACCATGCAAGAGACTCTGTACCTCCTAAGGACAGGGTTGCATTAAACACACCAATGTTGCACTCACATATCTTTTAATTCAGAGCACATCCTGAATGAGGTCCAGACCCCATGACAGGCATTAGACAAAGTGTGCCTAATATAAGGGTCAGTAAGCTGCTTACTTTGATTAGAATAGTTATGTCAGCAGCCAATATTGGACCTTTACCAGCTGTTTCAATCTTTATCTGGAGCTTATTTATTATAAGGGCCATGTTATCAAAATGTCTACATGCTTAACATAATTTCTTACATTGTCTCATACATGGTAAATGAGCCTTAAAGTCTCTTCATGTCTGAAGAATTTAAAAAGTTGTTAGCTAACTGAATATTGAATATCACTTGGTTAAAGGGGTGGTTCGCCTTTAAGGTAACTTTTAGTATGTTATAGAATGGATAATTCTAAGCAACTTTTGAATTGGTTTTCATGCAGCTTTCAAATGGGAGTTGCTGACTCCCTTCTAAAAACAAATATTCTTTAAGGCTACATATGTATTGTTATTGTTACTTTTTATTACTGATCCTTCCATTCAGACCCACTCCTATTCATACTGTATGCCAGTCTCTTGTGCATGGTTGCTTGGGTAATTTGGACCCTAGTTACCAGATTGCTTAAGATGCACATTGAAGAGGTGCTGAATAAAAAAAACAAAATAACTCACAAACCTTCAGTAATATCAGAATATCACTCTCTTCATCATACTAAAAGTTATCTCAAAGGTGACTAACCCCTTTAATTCTGTTGTTTATGTTTATCATTGCACAAAGATTTCTATCCAATAAAACACAGTAATCAGGTCTTGCTGAAAAAAAATGCAAATTAAAACTTTTCAAACGATGAGAAGAAAAGCAATTTGCACAAAGTATAGCTTGTATCAAAAGAAGAATCAAAACATTCACAGTAAAGCTAAATTATTTATTTTTACAATTATTTTGGCTAGCAAATCTATTGATCTGTTATTGGATTTAGAATAGAGTTTGGTTGTTTGTTTTATTAGCAAGGACATCTGTAATATATAATGGGTGCTGATTTAATTTTAATCATTAGAAGTGAAAACATAACAATAAAATTATAATGAGCAGAAGGATTCACAGATATTGCATTACAGAAACTTCTATTCTAAATACAAGTTATTTTAAAATAAAACAGTCTGTCAAAATAATGAATGACATATAAACTTTATTAAACCCCCATCTCTCCAGAGTAGGCATCACAAACTTACTAGTTATATGTCACTCATTGTGCTAACAGTGAGATTACTGTGCAGATTTCAAATTAACCAATTATGTCAAATGATTCATATGGAACAAGGAAAGTCCCTTTTTGACATTTTGCAATCTAAATTTACAGTGGCTTCTAAATATATGTTATGGATTAATTTATAGAAGAAGTAATATCACAATAGGTGGAAGGAGCTAATGAAAATGTAAGATGTTTTTTTAAAAATACTTTCCGTATCATCCAAATCACAACCTCATTTCCATTAGTATATACCAGCTATGGTTTATATGAAAATTCTCTGTTGTATTATTGTACATAGTTAAATTGGGTTGAAAAACATAGGGACAAATTCACTAAGATCCGAAAAGTTGCTAGTGTTAGCTTCGCTAGCGTTAACCACACTTCGCCAGGCGAATTTTCGACAGCACTACGCAAATTCACTAAAGTGCGGATTTACGCTCAGTTCGGCGAACGGTAGTGAAGTTGCGCTAGTGTTACTTCACTAGGCAGAGTGCTGTTACGCTATTGCCCTACATGTGCCCCCTGTATAGTAACCCCCCCAAAAAAATATTGATCTTTTTCACCCTCCTATGCTAAAATACGCCATAGTTTTTTTGGAACTTAGAAAAATGTTTACAATTTTTTTTCAACCTCCTATCTATTGTATTGAACTTCGCCTGGTCAGACCAGGGGAAGTAACGTCTAGCGTAAGTGCTAACGTTCAGGAAAATGTTCATCTTAGTGAATTTCCGATCCTTTGTCAGTGCGCAACTTCGCCTGGCTTAAGGGTGCGAAGTTGCGCAAGTCTATCTACTGCGCTAGCGAAAATTCGCCATAGTCCGTGTTAGTGAATTTGCGAAGTTGCGAAATGACATCACGCTCGGGAATTAGCGCTAGCGTTGGACGCTTTGCACTTTAGTGAATTTGCCCCATAGTCCGTCTAGTTCAACTAGAGTTTAATATAACAATAACCTTTGATATTATGCTTTGATATTATTAACCCCAACCTGGACAGTCCCCCCTCCTAATTTAAGTCTTTCATCCCTCTAACCAGCTTAGTTGCACATCTCTGCACTCTCTCCAGCTCATTTATATCCCTCTTAAGGACTGGAGTCCAAAACTGCACTGCATACTCCAATTGAGGCCTTACTTGGGATCTATAAAGAGGCATAATTACATTTTCATCCCTTGCATTTATGCCCATTTTTATGCAAGACAGAACTTTATTTGCTTTAGTAGCTACAGAATGACACTGTTATTTATAAAAACCCCAAGATCCTTCTCATTTAAGGAAACTCTCAACACACTGCCATTTAGTTTATAACTTGCATTTATGTTATTTTTGCCAAAGTGCATAACATTGCATTTTTCAACATTTAACCTCATATTCCAGTTTGCTGCCCATTTTCCCAACTTAGACAAATCACTCCTGCATCCTGCATGGAACCTATAGTTCTGCACAATTTAGTATCATCTGCAAAAACAGAAACAATACTTTCAATGATTTTATCCAGAAAGCTCTGAATTACAGAAAGACCATCTTCCATGCACTCGATTTTATACAAATAATCCAAATTTGTAAATAAGATTTCCTTTTTCTCTGTAATAATAAAACTGTTCCATGTACTCATTACCAAAAAAGATTTAATTAATACTTATTAAAAGCAAAACCGCCATTGTAACTGTGTGCATTAACCTTTGCATTCTGAATTAAAACACAGGTCTGTTTGTATGCTAGTTAACCCATTAGTGGCTGTGGCTTTTGTGGATCTTAGTTGGTCTATGTGGTGCTGTTGCTCTAGTCTAACCTATATGCAGGGTGAGGGAGAGAACAAGAGACTCCTTACAGTCATGCCTAATATCACATGCATCTGATGTGGCATAATCATGACTTTCTACCTTTGCCAACCACTTATACAGAGTGGGGATGAAGCTTTAGCTCCATCATATTAGGGTTTAGTAAAGTGTCTAAGCTGAATATATTTAAAGGTTGCTTGAGGGATTATTTCTTGTGAGTTTATTGAAAATAAAAATCTTTTTAGACAGTCACTTGATCAAGTTTTCCTGATAAAGGGTATGTAATTTTCTATCTAGCAAAATAGTGTTGGCTAGTTCCATGTTAAAAGATTAATTATGTTATTGAGGAGCAGTAAGTATGGAAAATCTGGGGAGGACAAAGTGAATTTCAATGTGTGTCTGAGAATTAAAGGAGAAGCAAAGGCTAAAACTAAGTAAGCTTGATCAGAAAGGTTATTATAAATACACCTGTAAACCCTCAAAATAATGCTGTTCAGAGTCATCTGTCAAAAGAAACACAGCATTTCTTTCCATCTATTGTGTACATGGGCTTCTGTATCAGACTTCTTGTTTTCAGCATAAACCTCCAGGGCTAGGGCTTGAGCATGCTCGGTTTGCTCCGCTCTCCCCCTCCCTTTCCCCCCCTCCCTCCTCCCCTCTCTGCTGTAATCTGAGCCCAGAGATATGAGTGAGCAGGGAGAGCTTCAGGCAGGAAATTATATCACACCAAGCTAATATGACAGCTGCTATCCTAAAAAACAGTGAGAGCTTTTAGAACTGTTTACCCAGGTATGGCAAAGAATTCTGCAGAATAAATATAGTATTACAGCTTGCACTATTCTGGCTAATCTATTGGCAACAAACTGCTTCAGTAGCTTTCCTTCTCCTTTAATATACATGTGAAAGAAAGTTGTTTTTATGCCTATTATAGTCCAGAATTTAATCAATTATATTAAAATCCAGAATGTAATCAATTAAGATGATTTTTGTCCTTTTTCAGAAAAAAGTGTTTTCATTAAAGCTCCATTGAGTTTTTTAATTCCAAGTTGATCATGCAAGGCTCTGTCTGTGATGATCAGCCTCATAGTATTTGCAGAATAAGGTGACCCCAAGGTTTCTATATTTAAATGCTATAAAGTTAATAACATTTTTTCCACAATCAAGTTTTGGAAATACTCACACTTGAAAATTAGTAAATCACCTTCCAGTTGCACCTTCCTTGTCTTACAACATATTTTAAATCCAGACTTTCAGATTACTATGTTATTGTGCAATTAAGGTTTGGTTCTCCAAAAGTATTTTAATTGTTAGCTAATACAAGTATCACCTCCACAATACTTTTGTATTTGTTTGTTTGTTTATTTATTTATTTATGTATTATTTTTGCCACTGGCTAACACAGTACCACAGTTTTTGTTCTGTGATTAACATTTGTACACAAACTTAGTATCTAATAATACTAACAACAATGTTTATTTTGTGTTCAATTATTTCTTTAAGGATCTGTGTTGCAATCTTATCTATTTTTCAATGCACCTATCTTACTTGGCATTCTGATGGCATTATCCTGTACATTATGGTGCCTATATGAAACTTGAGTAATGGGGAAACCTTTTATCCCCAAGCTGCAATTTCTGACAAACAAATTAAAAAGAAATAATTGATGTTGTTTGTGAAGTGAATAGACTTACTGTAGTTGCTTAAACTTGAAAAAAAAAACAATTATTTACTAATCATACTCATCAATTAGGTGATCATACCTATAGTTCATGGTTTTTGCACTTCACGGTGGGTGTATGTGATAAGTTGAACAACAAGGAGTTACATTAGCTGCTTGATTGCCTTCAGTACATGGCACTTACTGTATGGGGCAGATTTAATAAGGGTCAAATTCGAGGGTTAATTAACCCTCAAATTCTACCATCAAATTTTATCAAATTAAAGCCCCTCGAATTCAAATTCGAGGGGTTTTGACGCAATTTGATTTATCGTATGATCGCATAAGAAAAATTTGATCGAACGATAAAATTGTTTGGATCGAACGATTTGACCGATTTTTACCTTTCTATCGAATTTTTTATGTTAGATCAAAAAAACTTGGGTAAATCCTATGGGAGCTTCCCATAGGGTTATATAGCAATTCGGTTGGTTTAATCTGCCTAATTGTTATATAATTTTTTTTTTAAAGGGCCAGTACTTCGCCAAGCAAATTCAAATTAAAATTTTTGAATTTGGCCAATTCAAATCCAAATTTGGACTATTCGATAGTCGAATAAGCCCAAAATTAAATTCGAAATTTGAATTTTTTTATTCAAATTTGATTCGACCTTAGTAAATCTGACCCAATGTGTCACATGCCCTTGGCAAAGAACCAGAGAAAGAAATAGAGAGATAACAGAAAAAATGCTAGTTCAGTCACCACTGTGGTAAAAATCAAATTATGGATTACTTGCTTAGCTCTAACAACACTTTCATATTATAGGCATTGTTAAAAGGGAACTCCAGCTTCCAAACCAAAATTTGATAAAGAGGTCCACAAAACACAGAACCCCTAATATACCCATAACAGTTACCTGTTATAAATAATAACAATATATAAATACATAAAAATTTTATTGCGAAAGAAGAAACACCCCATTCTATCACGAATATTTAAAACATGTATCAACCCCCTGGATCGTTATGCAATTTATATCAGTGAACCTTATTAAGAAGGCAAGGCTACCATTAGAGGTGGCCTTAGAATCCACTCAATTTATTACACACACAAGTGCTAAGTGCTGATTATTTTGTAACATAAAGTGCAATGTGCTATAATAAATAAACAGATTACCACAATTTATTTATTATAGCACATTGCACTTTATGTTACAAAATAATCAGCACTTAGCACTTGTGTGTGTAATAAATTGAGTGGATTCTAAGGCCACCTCTAATGGTAGCCTTGCCTTCTTAATAAGGTTCACTGATATAAATTGCATAACGATCCAGGGGGTTGATACATGTTTTAAATATTCGTGATAGAACGGGGTGTTTCTTCTTTCGCAATAAAAATTTTACTATTATATTTGTTACTATACCTCGTTCTATGCTCGATTAGATAGGATACTGTGTAGTATATATAAAGTTACGTAATATATAAATACATACCATTTTCAATGCTGAAATCCAGCTGTATAACAGTTCTTCTCTTTCTGCATCATTTGAAATCTTGGCATGGAAGGAGGGACTAAACACTGATGTTACAAATTGTAGTAACTTCTCCACAGCTTACAGGAACTACATAACCCACAGTGCACTGCACGGTGATGTTCCTATGCTTATTGAAACCATATATGCAGGGAATTGTGGGGGTTGGAAGATGCAAGTTGAGGACAGCTGGCTGCTGATACAAAGTAACAGTAGTCAACCAGCTCAGCAAAGTAGTCAGAAAGATCAGCAGGAGAGCAGAGGGCTAGGCTTAGGGAACTGTCAGAAACCATTAAAAAATATGAAAAGTCTGCTTATTTTTTAATTGAGGTATATGACAAAGTTGCTTGATAGATCATAAAACTATTGGAGAGTTTTTTGGGGTATGTGCTATCTTACTCATGTATACAGATGCAGCCACTTGGATTTGTGTGTTAAATGCATCATGACTCAGGTTTAATTGAAGAAACTCTGTTATCTAAAGTTATCTTAACTCATTTAATGCATTTAACCTTTTCATTAGCATACCAAAGCACCAGTGTTCATAATGGTGAACACTTTAATTAGATTTGATGCTGTGACACAATTTTCTGTGTTAAATGGGACAAATGTGAAATCTGTGTTTAGTTATTCTGTGTCAAACACACAATCCAAAGTGGCTTCATCTGTACATACAAATAAAAACATGCACAGTCTCCTACTTTTTATTTGTGCATTTTAACCATAACAAAAATTCCTATTACCACATCCAACAAACACCACAGTGCAGTGTCAACCCCCGGTCTGCCCAGCTTGTGTCAGCCACACCCTCTGGATGCGCTTCACGCTCTTGGGCACTTAATTAGAGGAAGTGTGGCTAGTGTTGGTCATGTCCATTAAATACCCATGGGATCATTGTACACAGGTTACTGGACTTTCAAAGAATTTATATTATACAGAAAGCCACTTTGGATTGTGTGTTTGACACAGAATAACTAAACTCAGACTTCACACTTGTCTCATTTAACACAGAATATTGTGTCACAGCATCCCATCCAATTAAAGAGTGTATCATTGTGAACAATGGTGCTTTGGTATGCCAATAAAAAAAGGTTAAATACAGTAAACAGTTTCTTCAATTAGCCCTGAGTCATGACACATTTAACACACAAATCCAAGTGGCTGCATCTGCATATATATACAAGAGAGCGATATTGATTTAATTATCAAGACACCTAATAAAAGAGCTGTTCACTTTCTCATACTTTACCATTATTTATTCTTGCTTTCCTTTGCTTTTCTTCTCTCTCTGTATCTTTTTAATGTTGTAAGCAATTAATTAATCAGACCTTACACAGTACCCCAATGATAGAAATATATATATATATATATATAT
>CM044448.1:53619581-53700615 GCA_024363595.1 Xenopus borealis
CGGGCGCTCCCACGTGCTCGGGGGCCAGCCACTAGACCACCAGGGTAAGCGCTCCTTACACATTCTTTCAAACATATACAGATGAAGCCATTGTGTGTTTGACAGAGAATGACTAAACATAGATTTCTCCCTTGTACCACTTAATACAGAATATTGCATCACAGCATCCCATCCAATTAAAGAGTTCACCATTGAAAACAATAGTGCTTTGGTATGCTAATGAAAAGGCATTAAATGGGTTAAGATAATTTAGATAACACAGTTTCTTCAATTAAGCCAGTCATTATGCATTTAACACACAAATCCAAGTGGCTGCATCTGTATACACATGCATGCTGTGTAAACAATATATAATTACTTCTCAAGGTCTGAAAAACTTCTCAGGGTCTTTAGGATAACCTTGCAATGACAATTCCTAAACAGTTACCCTTACTTTAATAGATAATGCAAAACTTCCATTCTGTAGTGCTACATATAAAGACTTAAATTACCATTATATTCTCATGAATGTGCATTATATTTTATTTGCCAAACAAACTTTCCAGTGTCCTTCAGCAGAATTTCAACTATCCAGCCTGTGCAATAAGCTTTTTTTGTTTATAAATATATTTGGGAAATGATTTAGGAATGAATTATAACATATCCATAGACAATTTGTAAATGAAATTTGAAAGAGAAGTCTCAACCTGTATAATAATAGCCACCAATAGAAGTGTGCCTCATTATTTCATTGAGATAATTAACATTTTATATAATTATCTTTAGTTTGAAAATGTAAGAAATGTAAAAGCAAAAGCACAAATTATTATACACTTTAATAAGAAAGTGCATGGTAACATTTAATATGATGATGTGTTAATTTTGTTCCCCACACAATATTTTTCTGTTTAAGTCTAAGCATGAAATGTCTAAAGCTGAGTTATTTTTTTTTACAATAATACGTTTTAACCTACACCAAAACAGTGTGTATGTTACTTAAAGAAAATTGAATCTAAATATACTCCAACAAATGCTTTGCCTATTGCATTGAACCGACCCTTGATTAGACTCACTGGTTCTCCCTCTTATTTTAGAAAAAAATCTTCTTTTTTTTAATCTGCAGAAGAACAATGAGCCAAACCTTTATTGAACTATAATAGGTTAATGTCCAATTTTCACTGTATTTAATGAAAGTTAATATGCCATGGCAAGATGAAATGCACAATTTCTTCTGCTTTATTGAGCAGAGCTGTTTAAATGAATCAGTGGTTGTGTCTGTGTCCCAACATATCTTACCAAGAAAACCAATTCATGGAAGTATCAGTGACTCATTTCTCCATTTGCTCAGTATCTATCGCCATTAGCGAATGGGAAAACCTGCTGTGTTAATCATTGCTTAGTGCATTAAACCCTGACCCCCACCACTGCAGTTCTCCAAGAAAACAAGCAATGATGTAAACAAGTTCTTAGTCATTTTAACTGGTAAAACTAAGATTATGTTTGTTTATTATTTACAAAATGTTGTCCTCCTTACACACTACCTACCTGATGTATTCACAAATAATGCAAAACAAACCAACTTGTGTAATTATAACATGCAATTGAGGATGCTAATTGCCATGCTTTTTACCAATATTTTTTTCCAAAGTAAATGTGTCACTGCCAGAGTTGTACCCTCCAGATTTGCACTTATATTTTGACTTCAAATAAAGTGCATGTTACATCTAGCATTTTCAGGAAGAGTGTTGTGTCACTTCTGAAATTTGCTTCCCATTTTTGAGTTAAAAATCTGGTGTGTCTACTGACTATATCAAATCTCTAGAAATGGTGGTGGTGAATAGAGTTCAGTGGGTTCAATAGCAACAATAGACACCATTTTGTACTGTAGAGACCCTGAGGTTTAGGTATGCTTTACTCAGGCAGTTTCCCTTGTATTTGAGCACCTAAGTGGTCCTACCCTGCGGGGAGGTGGGTCTGAGCAGATGACAGGCCCTAAGGTAGGAACAGTGTTAATTAGTGTAAGAAGTTTATGTAAGAGTTGCTCTAGGAGCAAAAGTGTGAGGCAGTGTACTCAGCGAGCAACTTACTGGCTCCAACAAGAAAAGTAGTTGGGGTTAGCACCCTTGTGGCAATCAAGCCATCAGACAGGGACACTATTGGGTCTGGGACTGGGATCCCTAGTACTGGGGAAAATAACCAAGACAGACTGTACTAACCCTGCGTATACCAAGTGTGAAGGATTTCCACTATATGCACTGAATGAACTGAAGATGTTCTTGTCTGACTGCTGTGAGACAGATCCACTGCCATTTGTTCAATAAACAATTGTTATTGTTTGAAGCAACTCACTGGACAGTTGTTACTTGGTTAATCTGTGCACCAGGAGACACCCAGGATCCACCTGAGGGTAAGGCACTTAAAGTGGACCTGTCACCCAGACACAAAAATCTGTATTATAAAAGTCCTTTTCAAATCAAACATGAAATCCAATTTCAAATTTTAATTAAAGCATTCATAGCTGTTTTAAGCTCATTTAAAAATCTCAGTTGTCAATCAAATATTGTCTGACACTCCTCTATGCCTTAGGCATAGAGGCGTGGCAGACAATTACTTTCACTTTCCATTCAGCACTTCCTAGATGCCACAGTTCCCCACACATTCCCCCAGTTCCCTTAACCATTTAATTGTGTAGCCAGGACATGGGGATAGACATCTGGTCCCCAATTCTGGTGCACAAACAATATTCTGAGATGATACAAGGCTTGTCTTAAAAATGGCTCCTGCCTGTTTGCTAGAATTATGAATTCCCAGACTGAAGGAAACAAGATTAAAATAATGTATATAGTGTAATTAATGTTCATTTTGCTTGACTAATGTGATAAAATAGTGATTTTGAATATTTTTTATTGGGTGACAGGTCCACTTTAAAGGGGCTACTACACACTGCTGGGAGTTGTAGGAAGTTGTCCACAGCTCAAAAATATCCCATGCAAGTCACACTACTCACACACATACACACACTTCTCAGGCTAACCCACAGATGTGCTACAGTACCATTCTTCAGAAAAGCCAGGATGGACACAATGGGAACCATGTGGGAATGCAGGGGTGTGTTTAGTGTAAGTACCTTTATGAATGACATAAATATGCACTCTCCATTGTTTTTGATCACCTTCATTTTTGGGTCTGTAAATTACTCCTAGTCCTAAGTGCCTAAAATTTGTTTTAAGGAATAATTACTATTTATAATTATTCTTTAGCCCTCTCTTTCTTTCTTTTGCACTGTTGCATCATTTTGCTGAACTGCATATTAATAAGTGTTAATACTTGGACCATATATTACAACTCTTTCCTAACTTTATGGAACCACTAACCCACTTAATAGAAGAGGATACTTTCATTTGTATTGTGTCTGTATCATATATGATTACTATCCTCTTTGTTAATTTATTCCTTACTGAGAGTTTTAAACCCATTTTTCTAAAGCTAAACACCTAGGCAGCACTGGGAGTTATTTATAAAGATCACTCAGTGCATAATTGTTCGCTAATGGTTGTTTTGCCCATGCTTTTTCCTGAATGCTAAAATATTGCACTGCTGTGCACGTCTTTTCATTTTTTACGAATTTGAATTTTGAATACATTTTCGCAACTGATTTGCAAACAAGATGGGTCTTTGCATGAGCACAGGCACTCTGCAAGGTTGTTGTGTGCGAAAATAGCGTTGCTTAAATTCGCAATTTGCAAAACTATTTTGCGAATATTTTCACAAAAGTAGTGGCATAATTCAAATGCAGAGTGTGTGCACAAATATTTACAATTTGTATTTTTTTCCATATTTAAAAAGCCAAAAAGTCCAATTCAGTAGGTTGAATCTGGCGAACTAGGCAGTCGAATAAAAATTTAAAGGGCAAGTCATTGGACTGTTGAACATTTGAATATTCAATTGAATTTTTGAAAATTCGATCGAATTTTGAATCCTTCATGTGAATTTGATAAATCTGCCCCATAGTGTACAAGTAATGCCTCTTTTAATGCCTCTTTTACTCTGAGACAGGGCAAATTGAAAGATAGACTGCTCACAGTTGAGATGTTATATTATTATCTATAATGAAGAAATGTATCTGTGTATATTTCCTGCAAGTTTGAAGTAATGTTTTCCTGAGTGCATGGCACATTGGCCAACTGTTAGACCATAAGGTTCTGGCAGTGCTAGCAGATGCTGCAGTGTACTGACAAGAGGTGAGAGTGCTGCTAACCTGCTGAATTTTCATGTTTCATATTTTTACAGCTTGTCATAGTGTTACACAAAGGGCCTATTTCTCTAAATCAAGTTGCTTTTTAAAACATCTCTGCTCAATGACCATTAATGCAATGTTCTTATACACAAGTTGTTAATGGGCTAATTAAAAAATCAATGTCATAACAAATAGCTATTTTCTTGTAAAAAATAACTTTCCACACTACATTGCAGCATTAGTTCACAAACACATATGCCAGCCTTGGTCTTTCAGTTTGTTAGATTTTTTTTTGCCAAATTAATATCATTTTAGTTAAGTAAAAAAAGTCTTCAATGTAACACATTAAACTTGTGATCATGTGAATAAGTTCCATGCAAATGATTACTAGATGAAGCTCCTCTCATTCCATTTTTTTTAAAATACATAAATAAAAAAGGAATAGAAAGCAACTTAAAGGGACAATAAACCCTACTGCGCTACGCAATATTTTGGCGCGATAGAAATACATGTTGATAATAATACTGTACTATACTGCTCAATAAAACCATTCTGAGGCTCTTCAGGGTCTGTGTCTGCGTTAAAATGCAAAATACTCCTCCCATGATTATCACCTCTAAACCATAAATGGAATTATTGCAATCTACAGTACATTTTTAATACTTACACATTTTTAAAAGTTAACTGTGTTAACTTCTAAAAAAATAAAAGTAAAATAAATAAGCAGTGGATTTAGCATTAAAAGCTCTAGCAGGAAGCAGTCTCATTTTTGTCTGGCAAGTTATCATCTGTAATTCTGTCCCAACTTATTCCACTATCCATGGTGTTACCACATACAGTACCAATGATTATATGCACACACCTTATTAAATCCAACTTTTCATTAATTGAAAGTAGTGTAGAAGTGATTCCTATATTGGATAACCATAAAAATACATTGCTAGCTTTTGGAAAAACAAGATCCATTCATCAGGCAAAATACAGGACTTTCCCCTCCCATAGACTGCAAACCCTAACCTCACCCATGTCTCCTCTCTACCTACTTAAGCTAATTGTAATTAGTCCTGCCATTAAAGCTCATTTAATTTGTGATAACTTGTAGAGATTTATTATCAATTACGGTAAATCATCCAGAGGTCATGCAACCTGTTCCTAAATTAAGGCCCTGTCTTTATGAGTTAAATAACTCCATCCATTTAAATTCATAGATCTTTCTTTCCCATTCAGTTTTAAAGTTCCCTTTTAAAATTAAGATCTTCATGTCCTGAAGACTATGATATTGATAACACTACCAAAAACAAAGTAAACCATAATTTAATAATAGGTTTGTCCTTTTAAATCTTCTTTTGTGTGATTGTCTTTATGTTTTCCATTGCCAACTCTAAAAATATAGAAATACCTTAGATAGAGAGACAGGCAAAAGCAAAGGAATAGAGTCTAATCATTATTTATATATAGATATAAATTAGATACTCATATTCAATATATTTTGAAAAATAAATTGTGCATACATTATTCTGTTTAGCATGTGTAGAGAAAACTTTTTTGCATAAAGTAGCATGACATTTTACTGGGGAAAATTGCATAGGAAATGTCATATGTTTATGAATTCACCCAAGTGCTATATTTGCAGAATTAAGTTGAATGCATGTATTAGGGATGTTAATAAATAAATGCCAAAGTAAGTGTTGGCTTGGTCATGTACTGCTGATGACTTCATACCTCTATACTGTGAATAACAAATTAGTAAAGGCAAGAAAATCCTAACTATAAAAGAAAATCCTAACTATATAATCAATCCATTATAGGCAAAATTTATATTTAATAAATATGCTAATTTCACCTGGATTCTGAATATAGGACCATGAATGAAAAATATGAAAATATACAATTAAGGATGTCTCTCATGGCATAACAGACAGTCTGGTGAAAAAAAACACTCAAGAAGAATTTCTAATACCATAGGAAATTAATTTATGATTATCAATTCCTTACTTGATGCTATGAAATATAGTAAGCTAGGTTTGAAAGTCCCAAAGCTTGTAATATAGTTAAAAGGCAAAAATACAGCCTTTTTTGACACAAACTTGGCCTTGTGCCCATGACACTGTAATAAGTGATGGGAGAATCGGCGGCAAAAAATTTGCGAAACGGCAAAGAATTTGTGAAACAGCGCCGTACCTCATTTTGGACGGCGTTGCCCATTGCTGGAATCCAAAAAACAGATGCTGGTGTCCGTTTTTTCAAAGCTGGCAATGGGTGGTGGCATCCATCAAAATGAGACGCCGGTGAATTGTTGGTAAGCAAAATTTCGAATCGCAACAGTTTGCCGTGAATTCACTGCAGGCAAATAAATTCACCCATCACTACTCACCATGGAAAGCAGAAAAGTTTTGCAGTATTTTTGAAAACCACTCTGACAAAATCCGCACTTATTTATTATTTATTAAAGGAAAACTATACCTTCAAAATGAATACACTGGGGCAGATACTGTATAATAAGGGTTAAATTTCGAATTAAAAAAAATTTGAAATTCGACCATTTAATTTTTTTAAGGGCATTTTCGATTGAAAATGGATCGAATAGGTCCATTATCAAATGTGCCCATATAGTTTGCATGATAAAAAGTGGTATGCTAAAGAATCTTAACAAACTGGTGTATATATATATATATATATTGGTAAATCTTGCACTTTTACATCTTTTGCCTTGATGATCTCTGTGCTTCCTCAGAGATCACCTTACAGAAATATTACAAATCTAACGGCAGATGTGTAGAAGCAAAAGACAGAACTCTGTCTGTTAAGTGAATGATGTGATCTAACGTATGGTTTGTTTGTGTGCACTGTGAATTGTACGATCCAAGGGAGTGGCCCTTATTTTTTACAATGGCAATTTTCTATGTATGTTTTCGGCAACAGGGAGATGTGTAGAAGGAAAAGAAAGAAATCTGTCTGTTAAGTGAATGATGTGATCTAACGTATGGTTTGTTTGTGTGCACTGTGAATTGTACGATCCAAGGGGGTGGCCCTTATTTTTTACAATGGCAATTTTCTATTTATGTTTTCCCGATGGCACATACTACTAAAAAAGTATATTATAATGAAAATGGTTTATACATGAAGCAGGGTTTTACACATGAGCTGTTATGCAATGTATTTTTATAGATATCTAAATTGTTTGGGGGTTATAGTTTTCCTTTAATAAAATTAAAAAAAAAAATTTGTGTGGGAAAAGACCTGTGAAAAAATCTTAATCCTGAGATTTTTTTGGATTCTTCACCAGAAGTGTTTTTGGATTATTGAACAAAACCCAGTATATCTGGGATGACTCTGCAAAATCTCAATGGAACTCAAAAATGTCAATGCTGAATTCAGCAGGTGAGTTGGAGTATTTTTGTATCCTGACTTTTTACACCATTGGGGTTTAATAAATCTCGAAAAATTTGAGTTTTTTTTTTTAAATCAAAAAAATATTTTCCACTTTACAAGTACGACCAGAAAATTTTGACTTGTATTTGGATTGGCATGTAACAAGATGGGGGAAGGTTGACTTACTTAGTCAGGAATAAAGTTCCCTGATATTCAGAGGCAGACCATCAGGGTTTCATCTTAGTCTGAGGAATTTGTTTTGTCACTTCAGATAGGAATTGTGCACATATTTTACATATGCTCAGCTGGCTTAGCTCATGTAAAATGGTGGAATGTTTTCCCTTTAAGAGGTTATGTAATTAAAGCCAAAAATTTGTGCAAGGATATCCCAATGCTTGATTCTATAGTGAATAATTTATCCAGCTCATTGGCTCTGAATGATGACAAAATAACACTCTAGCTGGTGGTATGATTTTACCAGGAAATATTTGTTATTATAGTGCATTCTACCATAGGGATAGAAGTTTCATCAGCTGATGAATTGACTTGGTATATTGTGTTAAAGTGACCCCGAGGCTTACCATAAGTATATATCATTGTGCACCATTCAGACATTGCTCAAGCACTGACTCTCTGCCATTTTATCCATCTTGGTAGATAATTTTTTTTAAATGAGAGGAGGAACACACCTTTTTCATCATTGTATCCAACTCCCTAGAAAAATAATAAATCTGCTACTTAGTTTTGTCCTAAACAAATAACAACATTTCATCATATTTCAAAATAATTTAAAAAAGATGAATGAACAAAAAGAGTTTTACATATTGAGTGTCATCTGCCTGCAGCATTACATGTAAAACATACAGCAGACTAAAGCAGTTCTATTCTTAAGTAAAAATATAATGCTTTCATTATTAGTGTATACTGGCATTGATAAAACTGATAAAGCAAACTTAGTGCCAGAAGGCTGAAAAGGTCTCTGTTGCTTAAAATGTCCAACACTTTAGCTTAATTGGCCCCTGGGACTAAATTTGAAAGTTAACTCATATTGGTCATCTGCTTTGACAGTTTACAGCAGTGATCCCCAACCAGTAGCTTGTGAGCTACATGTTGCTCTCCAATCCCTTGCATGTTGCTCCCAGTGGCCTCAAAGCAGGTGCTTATTTTTGAATTCCAGGATTGGAGTCAAGTTTTGGTTGCATAAAAAACAGGTTTACTGCTAAACAACGTCTCAATATATCCTCAATGTAGGTTGACAATCCACAGAGAGGCTACCTAATAGACAATAACAGATTTTATTTGGCACAGCTTGTATCTTGTGACACTATTACACTGTAAACACATTTCTCAAGTTCATAAACAGTGTTGCATAGCAGTTGTGTTAAATGCCTTTAGGGATGGTGATATGACCAAGAACAGGGACGCAAATGAAGGATAACAGAAAACAATTTTATTGGGGCAGTGTTGCTTTAGAAATCCATCTTTAATGTTAGAATTTAATGCTTGCGTTATGTAAAGAATGGGTTTTCCATACAAGGGGTCTTTCTGTAATTTTGAACACCTGCTAAAAATTATGTAAACATGTGGGGGGTTATTTTCAAGCTTTTTCCATCTACACAGTCACACCAGTAAGGGGGTATAAACCCCACTCACCAAGGATTAGTTTAGAAGTGTCTGCCAATGATCACTGAAATTTTTAAATATCTACTAAAAGATATGGGCCCTATAACCCTACTTAGCCCAGCATGGTTGCTTGCATGGTTACAAAGTAAATAGTTTGTATCTTAGAACATTTAAGGACAGATTTATTAAGGGTCAATAGTAAATTCAAATTTTAAAATTTTTGGTAAACACTCGATTAGAATTAAAAATTCAAGATTTATCAAACCTTGACCCTGAGAAAAATTTAAATTCAACTAGTTGTCACATAAAACCTGCTGAGTTCATGTAGAAGTAAATAGTAGAGGTCCAGTGACCCATTTGAAGATGTAAATAGCCTTCCTGATATTCCAGTTTTTTTTCAGAGAAAAAACTTTATTCGAGTTTAGTCAAATTTGAATAGACTTTGATCTGTGTTTTTGAAATTTGACCTTTGAAAAATTGGACTCAAAATAAATACATGATTTTTATAAGTGCTGGGAAAGTACATTGAGTAGGTTACTGAGCATTTAATAATATTAAATATTAAAGGATACTTTTTATTTTTTCCATTTAGGGACCCTTAAAACAACTGATATGATACAACAGTTGCTTTTCTAGTGTCTAGAGAACTCAGACTATCTATCATCATCTAGATTTATTTTTTTCTGTTTACTATATCCTATTATGGTTATTATATTCAACATTTTTAATAAATCTGACTTTTCATATGATTTTCTGAAATAAAAATAGAAGAAAGGCAGTTATTTGGATACATAAAACAGCCAAGGATATTTGTGTAAGGATTTTTAAAGCATAATCAGCATAATTGAAGGACGTGTTCAGCTATGGTTTAAGGTTTCCTTCAATATAACAATAAAATGTGATAGAGACACTGAATAATTATTAAACAATTTAAATTTTAACAGTCAGCTAATTAATCCATAACTTTTTGAATTACTAGACATTAGAACAGAAGGACATATAGCACAATCAATGATAATTTCAATAGTTCAACTCAATAGTCAAAGGGTTTCAATAGTGTATACTAATGTAGCATAAGAAAGACCCCAATATAGATACATCTGAGACAGATTGCAGAAGGTGTAGCAACAGAATCCTTTAACATTGAAGTATTTCTTTACAATCAGTGCTAAGAAAAATGATACATTAGTGATGAATTATAATAAGTTAAATTATGAAAATCTAACAATATGACTCACTGTGAATTGTATAGCAAATCAGTGGAATTAACTTTAAGGGGTACATTTACTAAAGGTCAAATTGGAAATTCAAATAAAATTCAAATTTTTTAAATTCGAATTTCTAAGTAATTTTGGGATACTTCGATTATTGAATAGCCCAAAATTCAATTCAAATTGAAAATAATTTTAATTTTCGAATTTCGAAGTACTCAAAGCTGCCGAATTACCATTTTAGTATATGGGGACCTCACAGAACTTGTCCTGAAAGTTCTGAGAAATCAAAGGATTTTGGTGAAATCGTTCAAATCATTTTTTCATTTGTTCGAATATGTCCTTTTTCAAATTAAAATTACCATATTCGATCGAAAATGACCCCCCAAAAATAATTTGATGGTCGAATTTCAAAGTTTTCTCACTTCGAAATTCGACCATTAGTAAATTTGCCCCTAAAGGTGTGATTTACAATGATTCGTAAAATTTAAATCTTGCCATATTATTGTGTCACCTATGAGGTACAACTTTGAGGTAATCATAGTTACTCCTTGGTAAAACACTACTAGGAGTTTCAGTATTTCAGTTTCAAAAATAATTTGCCAAATTCTTTCTCTCCATGTGAATTTTGTGGAGTATTTAGCATAGCCACCTGACAGATCAGACCATTATCTGATTGCTTAAAGCAATAAAACATATTCTGATTAACTGAAACAGTTTTCAACTTTGATATATGTGGCCATTCTGTTCTCCAGTTTAACATTTAATAAATCAGTCTTTATGTTTTTAAAGGGGAATTCAACCACTCTGGTGCTAAACCCCTCCCCCTGCCCCCTAGTAGGCCCCCCTCCTCCCCCGGCCTACCTCTCCCCCTGGGCAAATGCCCCAAAGTCACTACTTGCCCCTCCGTGCAGGTCCCCTCCAGCCAGGTTCACGGTCGACATCTACTCCAGCAACGTCTTCCTGGATCCGTCGGCACTTGGTGGCGCATGCTCAGTAGTACGGCGCCATCTTCTCCAGGAACTTCTTCTTCCTGGATCCATCTGCACTTGGTGGGCATGCCAACAGATCCAGGAAGAAGATTTTGCTGGAGAAGATGGCGCCCATGAACCTGGCAGGAGGGGCCTGCACGGAGGGATAAGAAGCAACTTCAGGGAATTTGCCCAAGGGGAGAGGGGGGCCTATGGGGGGGGAGGTGTTTAGTGCCGGAGGGGTTGAATTCCCCTTTAACTGTAAAATGTGAATATTAAATCCTTCAAAAAATGTTTTGTCAAGCATCCAACAGAATACACATTTTTACAACATAAATAATTTGAGAACTAGATGTCCTCACTTTTAGCTGTTCAGAGCTACACTACATTAAAGGGTGTATTTACTTAGGGGCTGATTTACTAAGGGTTATGTGAACTTTGACGATCGAATAGGCTACTTCGACCATTCAACCATTCTATTCAAATCCTTCTACTTCGAATTTCGATGTACTGTCTCTCTTTTTTTTTTTTACTTTGACAAATAAAATCTGCCGAAGTGCTATGTTAGCCTATGGGGACCTGCTAGACCATTTTTCTAAGTTTTATTTAATCGAAGAAAAATCCTTTGATCATACACTTAAGTCTTATTTTATCGTTTTGATCTAACATTTTTTCTTTGACCGCAGGAATGCAAAGAAAAAATCCTTTGACGTCGATATTTGAAGTTAAGGATTTTAATTCAATGGTCAAATTTTGAAGTATTTTCCACCTCGAAATTCGACCTTTAGTAAATCAGCCCCTAAGACTCAATTTAAAAAAAATTTATTAAAACAAAGTCGACTTAAAACCCATCCACAAATGTACCTAATATATAAAACAATCAGATTAAAAAAGTTGGTGCGTAATAAATGTTGTGACCAAATTGTGCGTCAATTTGAATCAAGACACTATTTGGATTTGACACTCAAAACGTCAAACTTTTCGAGTTAACATCCCATAAAACTCAAATCATTCAGATTATTGAGCAAAAAATGTTAAAAGCCTGAAACTTTTGACAACCATGAAGGTATAAAACATGTTCCAATTGCTAAAGGGACCATCTGCCATGTACTTGTACATTTTAGCTGAGTATTTTATGATTTGAATACCTCTCAAAAAATCCAAGGCGTTTTTCCCCTTTAAAAACATTTTAAAAAATGAGGTTTAATACAGATGCAGCCACTTGGATTTGTGTGTTAAATGTGTCATGACTCAGGGTTAATTGAAGAAACTGTGTTATCTAAAGTTATCTTAACTCATTTAATGCATTTAACCTTTTCATTAGCATACCAAAGCACCATTGTTTTCAATGGTGAACTCTTTAATGGGATGGGATGCTGTGACACAACATTCTGTGATAAGTTAAAAGGGATGTCTGAGTTAAGTTATTCTGTGTCAAACGCACAATCCAAAGTGGCTTCATCTGTAAATAGGCCCCTTAGAGGCAGGTTTATGAATATTCCATTCCAAACCATCAAATACTAACTGACAAGATTTTATTTTGTATTTTAGATGCTCAGTTCATTCTGCAAGTCGTAAAATATCAGAATATTGTCAAAATTAAAAATGCAATTTTTTGCATTGCCTACAAAGTCATTTTTCACCTGAAAATATTCTGCTAGTTTAACAGAATAACACTTTCATACCCAATACTTTCACTTTGTCAAACCATAGTTATGTTTGTGGGCCATTTATAAATTAATATAATCTACAATAATGGATAATCTATTCTTATGATTATTTATATATTAATAAATCCAAATAGCTTGTTAGCACTCAGCACTTATACAAAGGCCTACTATGTGGTTAACTGAACTCCAGTTGTAGCTACTTCTACCAGTCAATAATCATCTTGAGAGGGCTGATACATGGGGGTAGATTCATCAAAGAGTGAAGTTAAGAGAGAAGTTCCACCACTCTCCATTCATTTCTATGGGATTTTTAAAGGTGTATTCATCAAAGGGTGAACTTTCACTTCACCCATTGATGACTACGCCTTGCAAAATCCCATAGAAATCTATTGAGAGCTGCAGAATTTCCCTCTAGTGGCGGAACTTCAATCTTTGATGAATCTATCCCATGGTATATAGTATATAGTAAGTTAGGCTGAAAAAAGACTCGCGTCCGTCAAGTGTTTTTTAATTTTAACTGCCTAGCTGCTAGTTGATCCAGAGGAAGGCAAAAACCCCATCCTAAGCCTCTCCAATTTGCCTCAGAGGGGGAAAAAATTCCTTCCTGACTCCAAAAAGGCAATCGACTAGTCCCTGGATCAACTTGTATAATGAGCTATCTTCCATAACCCTGTATTCCCTCACTTGCTAAAAATCCATCCAACCCCTTTACCAGCATGTTTCACTTTCACATAGTTTTAATTTTCAGATTTTTTTTCTTTTTTTATACACGAAGAGCTGCTATTTTGCAAAATGGTTGTCCATAAAATTAGTTTTAATTTCAACCTACAAGGAGAGTTTTCAGATTCATTTTGTATTTATTGTTAAAAACAAATATGCAGAGAATAATGTTTATGCACACAAGCTAAATCCATACTTCATGCATTTTCCCGAAAAACTGAAATAGTCCGATTTTCTGGCTAATTTCAGTACACACTGCAAAAACTTCCAAATAGGATAGGGATCTCTCCCATTTTAAGTTTTTTTTTCCACTAAACATTTGTATGTCATAGTAAAAAAACCTAGAATTGTTAAAGTTTTTAAGCATTTTGACTTTAATCAATAACCCCTTAAAGATTTTATTTCACCAATAAAGCTGAATAATTCAACTTTATCAAGCACAAATGAATGAATTTTTTTCTCAAATCATGATAAAAGTAGCATTTAGACTATAAATAAGATAATTAAAAGTAATCAAAATAAATTTTGACCATTTCCCTGATTTGAAAATGCCCCTATTGAAGGCAATTTAAACTTTCAATTAATAATCGACAATGAGTCCCTTAAAGGAATTGTTCAGTATAAGATTAAAAACTGGGTAAATAGATAGGCTGTGCAAAATAAAATAAAAATTTCAATATAGTTAGGCAAAAATGTAATGTATAAAGGCTGGAGTGACTAAGTCTAACAGAACAGAACACTACTTCTTGCTTTTCAGCTCTCTTTTGTTTACACTGACTGGTTACCCTGGTTATCAGGCAGTAACCAATCAGTGATTTGAGGGAGGGCACATAACTGTTGCTTTTGAATCTGAGCAGAATACTGAGGATCAATTGCAAACTCACTGAACAGTATGTCCCAAGTGGCCCCCCTTCAAGCTGCTGACTAACTCAGATTTAGAGAGCTGAAAAGCAGGAAGTTGTGTTGTATTCTGTTATATTACACATCCACTTACTCACATTTTTGGCTAATTAAATATATCAGAAACATGTTTTTATTTTGCACAGCCTATCTATTTACCCAGTTTTTATTTTTACCCTGAACTGTTCCTTTAAAGGTGGTCATAGACTTGCAGATTTACCTGCAATATTGGACGAACGATCGGACATCCCCATCTCCCGATCTGCCACTAGCCTTCCATTTAAATAAAGTAGTAAAAGAACAGATCAGACAATGTTCTGCCCTGACAGCAATCATATGAAAAGTTTATGTCTGACAAAAGCTGGTGACAGTCTCCCACTGAAAATCAGCAGATCGGCAATACATGCAGAGATATTATCAGCTGCCAACAGAAATTTTCTAATCTGTCCGATTGACTTAACAACCAATCGTCATGGCATGAAAAATTTTGAGACACTCCACATACTGTCATAAAATCATATGAATCGAGGATCCATACGATTATATCTGCATCTCTATGGCCAGATTTAGGGTCAACGTGCCAGCTTTGTGTATACCCATTAACCACATCATTGTAAATGATAATGACAGGATGCATTAAACATTTTAATCTTGGGAAAGTAAGCAGTACTATGGCTGTCCTTTTCAACTACAGCTGAAATACGAGCTAAATCTAAGAAATCTAAGTTAACAAATGTACATGAACTAAGAAAATATTTTTATTTTATATATAAATAAAAACCTGGACCACAAATGCAAGCAGCAAAAAGAGTCCTCTCTTCTCTGAGTCTTCTGAGAAAAGATGTTTTCAGTTATGACTCAAGCAGAAATTAGTAGAAGCTGGAAAATGTTTGCTTTAATGAATCATGTAAAGCCCTTAAGTGTTCCACTAAATAAATATCCAGAGCAGTAGCAGTAAAAATTCAGTTGGACTAATCACCAACAAATACCTGAGCAAAATAAATGCAGAGAAAATACATAAACTGTAAACAACCTGAGCAGCTGTATCATACATTACATTTATTGTAATGTATTAGCTCATATTTTGCTATACTTGAGGAAAATTTACCCAGACAGGAGAACATACTTATTTATTAAGCTCCAAATTCTGAAAATCCCCAAAATTTGTGTTTTTAAAAATAGGCCTTTTTTAAAATCACAAATTTTTTGGGATTTATTAAACCCCGAGGATGAAAAACTCTTAATATTAAAATCCGGCATCTCAAACCTGCCGAGGTTGCATATAAGTCAATGGGAGCAGTCCCATCAATTTTTGATGTGCTCTGATTTTGTGCAATTCCACAATAGTATCAGAGCTTTTGGGGGGAAACAGGTGGAAATTGTAGAAATCTGAGTTTTTCCCCACAAATAACATTTTTGGGGAAATGTTATAATAAATAAAACTAAAAAACTTGCGTGGACTTGCTCAGATTTTCTAACAGAAAATACTGAGATAAATTCAGAGCTTGATCAATAACCCCCTTAAACATACTCAAGAACCAGGCACTGTCCTGTACTTTACAGCTACAGGTGCACATGTAAGCAACAGTTGTTAATAAATTGCAGTTCAACTAAACATAAAGAAAAGATTTCAGTGATTTCAGTAATTTCACAATTTTTACATATTTTCCAATATCACTAATTACTATCAAATACTTTTCTGTGGCAACAGTTGTTCTGAGTTCGATATTTTGACTTGATATTAGCTTTGTTGTTTATGCACTAGGGGGTAGATTTTCAAGGGTTGAATAATCAATTTAAAATTAAAAATTCACACATTCAAACTCCAATCCCTCTATTTGAATGTAAATTCTAAAATGAGATTTATCATACTTCGACATGGAAACATTCCTGATTTAATTATTCGCCACCTAAAACCTGATGCGTTCATGTACATGTCAAGTGTTAATAGCCTTCCTGACATTCAAAGTTTTTTCAGGAGAAAAACTCGATTTGTATGAATCAAATACGGTTCGAATTATCAGGTTGGAACCATTCAGACAAATATTAGAGTGTTTTTTAGGCTTTTTGGCTCTTTTTAGCCCATCTCACCCTCAACCAAACTGGTTGAGGGTTCACTACTTCGCAAGTCCTACCTGAATAATATCTTGGGCTAATAAGATCATAAAATATCAAAATAGACTGTCTGCAAGTCTAGATATATGGCTCTGAACCATTAGGCCAGTGATCCCCAACCAGTAGCTCGTGAGCAACATGTTGCTCTCCAACCCCTTGGATGTTGCTAACAGTGGCCTCAAAGCAGGTGCTTATTTTTTAATTTCTGGCTTAGAGGCAAGTTTTGGTTGGATAAAAACAGATGTCCTGCCAAACATTCTCTCCTGTAGGCTGCCAGTCCATATAGGGGTTACCAAAAAGCCAATCAGCTCTTATTTGACATCCACATGGACTTTTTCATGCTTCTGTACCTGTGCTATAAAACTATCAGTTCTTGATGCCAAAGGGACATAAAGGAGTGATTTGCATGTCTCTGCTCATAATGTCACATGTGAGAGTTAAGCTCTTATTTATGTTGTTAAGGAAGGCTTTATGTTGCATATAGTTACATACCTAGTTAAGTTGAGTTGAAAAATTAACAAAGTCCAACAAGTTCAACCTCTCCAAATGAAACCCATTGCACAAGCTGACACATACCCACTAAAAATATATGTACCAATATCTATATTAATAGATAAAGCATGAATACTATGCTTGTCCAAAAATCATCAAAGGTGTCAACAGAAACAGATCTCACAACTAGTGATGGGCAAATCTGACCCACTTTGACAAAAAAGCAAGACTTTTTTTCACCCATTGGAGTCTATGCGCATCTTTTTCACTCAGTTCTTTTCCTCTAGTCTTCCATTTTATGGAAAAATAGATCTCCCGCTAATGGTCTATAATGTACTCTAATCATGTCCCCTCACATCCTTTACAATCTACCCTCATAATTAAAATTTTCCTTAACCAGTTGCACGTCTCTCCAGCTCATCGATATCCTTCTTCAGGATTGGAGCCCAAAACTTCCAGATGAGGCCTTACCAGGGACTTACAAGAGGCAAAATTATATTTTCATCCCTTGCTTTAATGCCCTTTTTATGCATGATGGCACTTTATTTGCCTTGTTTATATTTACATGTTCTAGTCTCTTTTGAATTCCGCCTTGTGTGAACCTGCATCATATGTTGTATTCAGTTTGAATAAAAAAGAGGAAAGGTACAGTATATTCTTTATTTTGCTACATGTAATTGTTATGTTAATTAGGTCTGAAAATGAAAAGATGCTGTTTTAGTCAATCCCTTCTTTGTCTTTCCCAAAACTTTCCATTTCTGTATAATTTGGAAGTAGCCATCAATCTTGCCATTATGTTTTCCAATTAAATCCACCCCTACTGCTCTTTTAAAATGAGTCTCTAAATCATTGACAGTTACTGAAAATTCATAGCTATTTTGATCAATTGGAGGGGATCTTATTACACAATATAAATTGCTTTCCTTCGGACAAATGAAGTTTAGCAAATGGTTGTTTATACATTAAAGCCAGTCTGCATTCTTGATATCCAATCTCCAAGCAAAAAGCTGTTTAAGGAAGTGTAATTGATTGCCTATTTACGTCTCTTGCTTACATAGTCAACCTTGAGTGTTATTTGCACTTGAATTATATTTATTAACTATTTATCTACAATTAGTTCTGTAAAGAAGACACATTTAAGAGTAGTTTATCTGAAATCCATATTAAAAAGGAAAATTAAATTAGTGATCAAGCTTGATCAAGCTTGACATGCTAGGATTAAGAATACTGTAAAAAAAAATTCTTGCGTATTCATAAGATAAGGGAATTCCTTCACTGATTGATGGAAGATCACATGCATACAGCCTAGTTTTATTATTTTATTCTTTTTTCACAATCATATTATTTTTTATCATTCATTAGCATATCTATGAAAAATTACGATCTGAAACACTCAGTTACATTAATTGCAAAGTTGACAACACAAATCACACTGTTTCTCTCATCTTTATAATTCCAACTGTTTAAAACTCAAAATATTGAACAGCTTTTCTTTTAGATTGTAGTTTTTTTGCCAGGAAAAAATATCTTGAGCTTTAATAAATAGACTTCACCGATAAAAATAAATTGGCTCCACAGATAAAAATAAATTGGCCTCACAAATAATTGTCCAAGGCTGATCCCTCTGAAAATGTCAAATCCTGGGTTTTAAACATGACTTTATATTTGAGCTCTTTATTCCAAATACTGATGAGTAGTAGAATTTCTTATCAATCATGCCCTCCAAAACTTTTGTTTTTTAATGTTTTATGTCATTATTAAAATTTCTATCATAACAGCTCTAACTTTTTCGGGTGAAGCTTTATATACTGTAGCATTTGTTTATTATGGTTTTACATCAGAAGTTTTTAAATTAGAAGTGGAAGCTGTCAAAATTTATTTGCAGGGAATTCCCGTGATTCGCCTAGGGCGAATAAATTTGCCTGAGGCAAATTTTTCGCAGTTTCGTGAATTTCTTTAGAAAGTAGCGAAAAATTAGGTGAAGCACAACGCCGCCACTTCTTGTTGAAATGATAAACCTTCATAATTATTTCTAGACTTAAAAAAGTTGGTAGGAATGGTTTTCACACAGTTTGCTTCTGTATTTAAGTTTAGTATGGAGAGCTAGGGGGTGCGAAAGAGTTAGTTTTAGAAAAGGTATATGTTAAAGGAGAGTTTATTAATTATGCATACATAAGTGGTGAACAAAAATGCACCCCAAACATATACAGCAGGTAAGACAGTTTTAGAAAAATCTGTTTGCTCTGAATATATAACATGAAGCTATAAAATTGTCATACACTGCATTTAATAGCTTGTGGCTCAATGTACTGTATAATAATAAAATTTTCAAATATAGTGGAAATGCAGAAAGAAGTGATACATCGAAATATTACAGCAAAATAGCTCTTTTATTCTATAGTTATTCTAAATTTCTGGGAATGCAGTGCTTTTGTTTTTTGTTTTTTTATTATTATAATTCTTATCCTAGTGATGGACAAATCAGACCCATTTGAGTGAAAATTAGCGAAAAGGCATTTGTCTAAGGGCGACAATTTTTTTTGGCATATGACAAAATTAGAGTCTATGGGAGTTATTTTTGCGACAAAACTTGGTGAAAATTTTTTGACCTAAATTGTATTTGGGAGGGGGAGGTAGTGAGGCCCTTGGTGGGAGTGGGGATACCACGACCCGATAATTGTGAGACACAGAACGGGACTGTGACTGCGTGTCCACTGGGAAATGTGTCCTGGGTAGAGACTGTGCAAAGTAGAAAGAGCTCATGGGTACCACAGGTTAGGGTTGTTGTCTCATACAAGGAGACGCATCACCACAGTGTAAGAAGAAAATTCACTGCCACACAGGAGTTGTGGTAGCAGGGCAAGCCCTTGCAATTTTGTTTAATGCAGTGTGCAACGTTTCGGGGGCGGGCCCCTTTGTCAATCGATTCTTGTACCTGTACTTGTACTTGTTTCTCAAGCAATAACAAACCAGACTGTGACCAACACAAATTGTTAAATACCCTCCCCCAGAAGTGAATGGCTCTAAAATAAACTGGTTGTCATGACAACCACTGAATACAAACAAGTGGAACTGTGTTAAGAGTAGGAAAAAAGTTGACACCTGTGTAACTTAGAAAAAAACATGTGCACATATATAGAAACAGTTGCAAATAAATTAGCAAAAGTCAACATCTGAAAGCATGTGCTGTTTGCAACATTGTTTTAAAGGAATTGTTCAGTATAAAAATAAAAACTGGGTAAATAGATAAGCAGTGCAAAATAAAAAAAGGTTTCTAATATAGTTAACTAGCCAAAAATGTAATGTATAAATTCTGGAGTGACTGGATGTCTAACATGACAGAACACTACCAGCCATTCAGCTCTCTTATTTTCCACTGACTGGTTACCCTGGTGACCAGGCAGTAACTAATCAGTGACTTGAGGGCAGGCCACATGGGTCATAACTGTTGCTTTTGAATCTGAGCTGAATGCTGAAGATCAATTGCAAACTCACTGAACAGATATGTCCCATGTGACCCCCCCCCTTCAAGTCGCTGACTAACTTAGAGTTAAAGAACTGAAAAGCAGGAAGAAGTGTTCTGGCTATCATATTAGACATCCAGTCACTCCAGCCTTTATACATTATATTTTTGGCTAACCAACTATATTAGAAACATTTTTTATTTTGTAAAGCCTATCTATTTATCCAGTTTTTATTTTTACACTGAACTGTTCCTTTAAAATATGTATCCAATCAGCAGGATTCAAGTGTTGTTAGTGCCCACATGTTGTTTAGCTTGAAAAACAACGTGACTGACGAGTGCATCAGGTTATCCAGGTTTAAATTGACCAAATATATATATACACCACAGCTATCCAGCACCCCAGAACTAACTAATTATTTTTCTACATGGTACCCTTTTTTGTATATAGTGGGCTCTGTCATCTGTGTCAGGAGCAGTACACCAGTAATATGGCCATGTATAAGGGTCAATAGACACAGTAAGGGAAATACATAGAAAAAAATCATGTCCAGGAGGAACGCTCCACAGCAAGAGCTATTGTTGAGCACTGAAACAAACTACAGATGCAGTCACTTGGATTTGTAAGTTAAATGCGTCGTGACTAGTGATGGGCGAATTTATTCGCCTAGGTCGAATTCGCGGCGAATTCCCGCGATTCGCCGCTGGCGAATAAATTCGCGAATCACCAGCGAAATTTCGCTTGGCGAAAATTCGCTGAAAACGAGTCGCGCGTCAGTAGCGCGTCGTTTTTGACGCGACGCGCCGAAAACGACGCGACGCGCGCCGAAAATGACGCGACGCGTCAAAGTTGACGCGACGCGCGACAGACGCGCGACAAAATCGTCCTTGCGACTCGTTTTGCGAATTTTTCGCCGTTTCGCGAATTTCTCTAGAAATTCGCGAAAAATTCGGCGAAGCGAATCTCGGGAGATTCGCCCATCACTAGTCGTGACTTAACTCATCTATCTCATTTATCCCACTTAGCACAGAATATTGTGTCACAGCATCCCATCCAATTAAAGAGTTCACCATTGAAAACAATGGTGCTTTGGTATGCTAATGAAAAGGTTAAATGCATTAAATGAGTTAAGATAACTTTAGATAACAGTTTCTTCAATTATCCCTGAGTTACGACGCATTTAACTCACCAATCCCAGTGGCTGCATCTGTACCTTATTGTGTCTAATGACCCTTATACATGGATATATTACTGGTGTACAGCTCCTGATCCAGATGACACAGTCTGGTTTGTTATTCTTTGAGAAAGAGCACAGTCTGAGGCCAGATTTACTAAATTCACATGAATGATTCGAAATTCGAATTGAAGATTTGAATTCAAATTTTCGAATATTTTTTGTGGCCACTTCGACCATAGAATTTTGAAAAAATAAAATTCTATTCAAATATTCGACAGTCGAATGACTTGCCCTTTAAATTTAAATTCGACTGCCTAGTTCACCACATTAAATCTACCGAATTGCTATTGAACCCTATGGGAAGCTCCCATTTGAAGGTTTTAAAAATCGACCACAATTCAATTGGTTTTTGATTTTGATTATTCCCGTTGAGTACTATGTTATTTACCTTATTTACCAGCACCCGGGCAAGTTGTTAAACAAGATAGATATATGTATAGATATATAGATAGATATATATAAACATATTCCAAAAACTGACTATGAAAAACTCAGAGATATTGCCTGAGTGCTGGATCAAGTTATTTCATAGACAGTCCAAGCAAAATGACTCCACTCACAGGGCTTTCTCAATGATTGAAAAAGTTTTTATTTATTCAACATTTGGCCCCTACAATTCAGGAAGTGAAAACCATACATACATAAAAATGTAATTTATTCCATCACACTATTTAAGGCAAATTAGTTTTTTCCCAATGTAAGATTTTTTTTTTGTAAATATGCTGGCAATCTAAAAAAAAAGGTTTATAAGAAACTCCAAATTCAAGTTTGTAAAGCTTTGTTGTTGTCCCTATGCTTTAATTAACACTGTGCATTATAACTCCAGTATTCTAGTATGAACAGCATTTTGTTCAATTTGCAAATTTTATTTTGTAGAAGCAGACTAATGCTGAGAACAAATCCATTATTTTAAACCACCTCAGGACAAATTTAGGCAACATATAATGGTGTAAATAATTGTGAAAAAAATAATACCTCTTTTCAAATCAAATTTATTTTTGTGGCATATTGTATATCTTACATGTGAGTATATGTATTAATAGTTTCTGAAATATACTGTGGAAATACACGTAGGGGATTATTTATCACAATCCAAAATGTTCGTACTATTTTCTGAAAACTATTCTAACCAAATTTGCATGGACTTTCCCCCCTGTTTATCAATAATTATTTCTGAACATTTCTTGAGTGGGAAAAATATTGTGAAAAAAATATGAATTTGTGCACACTTTATTTCTGGTTTACTATGATCACCATCAATAATATGTATATTATTGATATATATGTATATTTTTTTGGTACGGGCCCTGCAGTTGGGCCCGGCTGCAGCAGCACGTGACTGCCAGGGGGGCTGCGGGGGTTTGGGCCCTGGCCGAAGTGCACCCCCTGCTTGGCTGGAGAGGTGTCCCCCACATCGAATTGAGTATTTACTTTACAATTACTCCCTTGGGTCAGGTGATTAGGGTTGCTCATCAAAACTAGGCTTGAATAGTTACTACATTGTAAACGATGTACACCTTACTATGTACATGGCCTATTACTTCATGATCATTGGTTCACAAACAGCTATGTACCTATTAGACAGCTCTATTTTTTCCCCCTTGTTTTGTTCCCCCTTCTTTGTTTTCACATTTTTGGCTCTCGGACTGTTGTTCTAGCATTTCTGTTTTCTATAAGTTATTGGGTGTGGATTCAACATGTCACTATTTGTTTATTTTTAAATTGCTACTATGACTCTTGTTTGTTTCATCTCCATAATGTGGTCGATTAACTTTGCACTCTCTACATTAACACTTCTGTTCTGGAGGAAATGGTGCAGTGGGTGTATTGTTTTGTTCTTTTCTCTCACTCATATGCACTGTAGATACCCAATTGGTTTATTTGAATTTCTACTTTTGAATTAATATATAAAGAGATTTTTTTATGCCATCTTTTGCTTGTATATTTTTATTGAGTGTGCAAACCCAACATATGTGATAGAGTTTATGGTTACTAAGGGGCAGATTTAGTATTGGTCGAATTTCAAATTGAAAAAAAATTCTAAATTTGACCATGGGATCGAATAGGAAAAATTTGATTGATCCATTAATCGTTCAAATCGATCGTTTCAAACGATTTTTTCGATCAACCAAATTTTTTTGTATTCGATCAAAAATAATTATACCCAATTCGGTAACTTTGATCTGGCGAACTAGGTGGTCGAATAAAAATTTAAAGGGGAAGTACTTCGACCATTGAATAGTTGAATATTCAAATAAAATAAAATTTGAATATTCGAACTATTCAAATTCGAATATTCGATGGTTGAATTTGCCTAATTTGCATATTTAAAGATTCTAATTCGAATATTTTTGAAATTCGATCGAACTTCAAATTCTTCATGTGAATTTAGTAAATCTGCCCCTTTGTGTGGGGGTACCCTTGGTTTGCTTGCACCATAAAAACTTGCATATTTTTGCTTTGATAGCTGAAGTGCCCTCCTTTGAGCTGTATTTTTGTAGACTTTTTTCAATCCACAATGGAAACCTTTGTGGCCCCACATTGGTTTTCACATCAAAATTGTGTCCACTGCATCAAAACAATTGCAATTTTTGGAGTCGGTAACAAATTACAGAATGTGATTAAATTGCAATTAGCATGTGATTCTTTTGGAGCAACTCTGCCTACTAATACAGCCTGCTGTGGAAACCCTAGAACTACCATCACATACACAGTTCCACGGCATCAAAATGCACACACACATTAGATTCATCAATAGAGGTAAGACATATGGAAGCATCAATATAGGCAGCATTTGCATCCATTTTAGCATGACTGCACTTGCATTTGAAGATGTCTAGGAATATTTAAGCATTAAGGCAAGATATTTTAAAACGCAAAAAGTTGTAATCCTTTTTGCACCTGGCATGTGGCCAAGAAAAAGGACACAAGTACAGAGAGCGTGCTATGACAGACAGACAAACAGACAGACAGGTAGATATGTAGGGACCCACAGGGGTTAATCTGCCCCTATGGCTTTAAAGTAGTGATGGGCGAATTTATTCGCCAGGGGCGAATTCGCAGCGAATTCCCGCAATTCGCCGCCGGCTAATATATTTGCGAAACGCCAGTGAAAATTAGCTGAAAAAATTCGCAAATTTTTTCACGAATTTCGCTGCAAATTCGCAAATTTTTTGGTGAAACGGGGTAGATTCGCCCATCACTACTTTAAATCCCTACACTTTTTCCTTCTCCTTAGTTACTAGGCAGAAGCCTATGGATCTAATTGCTATTTGCATGCCTGTAGTTATTGGTCAAAGGGTGTTGTGACTATTTCTTGCCTTACACTGTATAGTGCTGGGAAGTGAGGGGCAGCTTCCTCTTTGTCCACTGGATGGCGATCCAGCAGGGTGTGCCCAGAGGGGCTTTCATACAGAAAGGCCTTGGCTCTGGGACTGGACACCTTTGGTGGGTAAGTCGGAGACCAGGAAACCCCGTGAATGAGGTTTAGCTATCCTAGGGGAGTTTTGGTGGTAGACTCTCTAGGAGAGTGAAGAAGTTAGGTTTAGCAGCATGAGTAGCTCAACTCCAACGAGGATTTGCAGGAGGGAATAGCTTCCCACAGGTTTTAAAATACCTGAGTGCAGTGACCTGAGTGAAGAGGTAAGGTTAGAGGTTATTTTCCTTGACAACTTCCAGGAGGGAACAGTTGTATGAACTGCAGATGCCTAATGGAGTCTGTTCTCTAATGTGATCTATCCTCTGATGTGACTGTATATGTCATTGTGCTAATACATCATTGATATGGGAGTAAAACCTGGGGATATTGTCTTTGGACTAATAAAAGTTTGTTTGAGTTTTCACCAAGAACCTCCTGGCACCCATCATTTTTGTAAGTTGCACCCACAGAAGTCTGGGTGATGTAGTTGCACTAGACCATAGAGGGAATGCTTCCATTTAGCGAAGGCCCAGGATCCTGAAGAGGGAGTCCAATGTAACACATGCTCATACCAATAGCTGGACATTTTAATTATCTGTGGTCTGGATAGCCCAGATTAGCGTTACAGGTAGACAGACAGACAGACATACAGATAGATAGATACATGTAGATATTGATTTGCTCCTCTTGTCCAAAGGAACCCACATCAGCTCTGATTAGAGTTAAATGTGCTTGCTACTGGACTCCTTGTGCTGTTTAGCCTCCGGGGCATTGGTATTATCTCATGATGCATTCAGCTCTCTCTTTGGAGATTTTTATCATTGCATTGACAGTAGCTAAAGCTGTATTATTGTTGCTGCATTTTAAAATAAAAGTCATGGCTCTGTGATACATTTCAACCTAATCCCTAATATCTGCATGACAACCAGCATATTTGGGTCATTCTAAAAGGAATTCAAACTAGTAAACATATTTTGTTCCCTGTGAGTCTGGGATTTTATTCAGTTTGTACTCAATGGATAGAATCACAGTGTCCATATGATAAAATAACACAGATCATACAACTTCTTTATATACCTAATGGTATACAAATGATGATTCTGTGATATAGTCATAAATGGCATATAATTTTGTATATTGCAAAAAATTATGCATTTTATAATCTCCCATTCACAGGATTTGACACAATTAAATCTTTGATTAAAGTGAACAGAAGATAGTTACAAGGCAGTCATGAGCTTCAAATGGGGACATTGTACTGAATGTGCTGAAAAGAGAATTGTACAAATGCTTGTTGTGTATTTCAGGTCTTTTGTAGACGAATAAAAGGAGAGGCAAGTAATTATCGCTTGTTTCAAATCTACGGTTTCTCCATCAAATACAAGTCTGTGAAATAGAAGAACCATTAATGTTCAATTCTAGTTTGGTAAAACAGAGAAGTTTTATTATTGGCTTGGAGCTTAGTTTGCTTCAGAAGATTAAGCAAGATAAACTGATCATAATATTCATTGAAGTAAACATTAGGGGTTATTTACTAATGTCCTGGGCAGTAGTATAAGAGCACAATACACTGTCCTCTATTAATAATCATTTTATTTTCTTCAATTCTTTGTTAAAGGAACAATATAGTACCTGCAACATGAGCTCAATCAGTAGGTTTTTTTTTTTTTTGCTAAACATGGCTTTTGTCTATTGCCTCAATTAAAAATCATGAATTGATATTTCTTGCACTAAATAATATCTGAAACCACATTAAATGCCTATCTAACTGTTATTGGATCTGTAGATGGGATAGGGATACAACAAATTACCAGGCTTTCCCCTTATCTCAAAATAGGCTGCATCTTGGAGGATAAAGGTGGTTTGTTTATATAGCATTCATTATCAACATTTGAACAGTGTGAGGGGAGTTTCATAGAAATAATTTGGTAATATAGAAATATTGGGAAGCTAATGGTCTCTTAGTTTGAAAAGGAGTGCAATGATCTGCAGCAATTTTGCAGTAACAGAATGTGGTTTGCATAAAATGGGGACATTGAAGTCATCTTTAACACTTTGAGCACTGCCCAGATGGTCATAACTGACACCTTAAGAGTTTTATTAATGGCATGAGTAGTTTTGTTGTTGCCTTGGATTTTTTTGCACTGCCAATGTTATCCATTGTATTTAAATTTGGTGAGTTAAACTGCTGGTGGCAGCAGCCTACAGCTTGCCCCCAACTGTGGCTGGAGACTCCTGTTGATCATGTTCACATTTTGTGCCTGCTGACCTGCTCAGCAGATGGCATAATGTGTCAAGTTATGGTTATAATAACATATTTAATAAAGCGGTGGCCTTTATTTCCTCCAACACATTGTCAAGTGTTTTATTCACCAGTATAGTGCACAGTTTGGTTAAGGTTTTAGTCCATTACACATTTAAGTTTCTACTTTTGAAAGTTTGAACTAGAATTTTTCTCACTTTGGACAAAATGGTGGCTGTATTTTAGAAATGGTTGATAAAGTTCTGTATATTAAATGCAATGAAATGGTGTACAATGTACCAAAGCCTCAAAAATGAAAAAAAAAAAAAAAAGATAAAAAAAGATATAGCAGTGTGTTATCCTGTGGCACACATGCTATAAAATATAGTCATGTTTAAATCCACTGTGTACAGTGAGGCAGCAACACACAGAGAACTAAAAATCTGAAAAAAAGTATCAGTAACACAACACCCATAACATATACGATGTATTATAAAACCCACATTCTTTAAATTTATAAAGTCATACTGTGGAAAGTAGATAAGCATTTCCTCTTGTATGTTATGCGCCCCAAGCAATAGACGAAGAAATCCCATTCCCTTCTCCCAAGGCAAGTTTTGTACATTTGCAATATATCGTTGTTAAAAAAGTAATATCCTCAAGGTCACTACATGTTACAGTTACATTTTATTTTCCAGGGTGCCAAAAATATTTTAGAAAAAGGATTCTGCTGAAAAATACATAGTGCGCACATTGTATAACAAAGTATGCTGATGAAAAATGTTGATATTATCACTGTACGTTGGTACCATTTTATTTTTTATAATGACAGTGATTTATTTTACATACTGCAGTTATAGCTCTCTATATGGAATATTCTCATAAGTAGGGTAAAGGGGGACTTTTTTATCTGAAATGTGATTTTTACACAATTTCAGACCATGGCTTATTGTGGGTGAAATCTCATTTTGGAATGCAGTGTGACATGACATATGAGGGTATTTGCAATTCCCCACACAACATACAGTATGTAATTGTCATAACCAGATATACTATTAGCAAAAGGGCCATACTAATTTATTTTCATAATGTGGTTCTTTCCTAAACAGTCAAGTTTCCATTTTTGTGTTTATTTTGTCTAAATGCTATCATTAATGACAAATGACTGACATATAGGGGCACATTTACTAATGGTCGAATTTCGAAGTGAAAAGTGAAAAAAGGGGTGTTTTTCAATCGAAAATGGACCTCATTTCATCAAATAGGTCCTTTACCGATCGAATAAAAATCATTCAAATCGTTCGATTTCATTGTTCGAACCGAACGATTCGAACAATTTTGCACAAAATTCTTCAAATTCCTAGGACAGGTACTAACCAGTTCCGGCCCCGCATCGCTTCCAAGATCAGACGAGATCGGGTGCTTTCAGGGGGTATACCCCTGGTTAGTACCTGGATGGGAGACCGCCTGGGAATACCAGGTGTTGTAAGCCAGGCGCTTTACATCTTTATTTAGCTAGTAACAATGCGACGATATTGTGGCATTTACTATAGTATTGTATTTCATGCCTTAACCCCGCCCCCCTGCGATGCACTTCCTGTTTGTAAGATGCTGGTTCCCCTCCAAACTTTCACTATAAAAGACAGTCAGGCATCCTCTGCTGGCACAGAGGCGCTGAGTGTGTATACTACTGCCAGATGGTGAGTTTTGTTATTTACTACCACACATCACCCTATGCTTTATTTGTTCTTGTTATTTATGATTGTATATTAACTTTGTAGCCCCACTATGTTTTGCTCACTGCACTTCCTTCTTATCCCAATTATTGCACTTCACCTGTATAATTGTTGTATCCTCTAATACCATCAATCTTTTACTTTGGTATACCCCAAAAACCCCCTCTTTTTTATTAATAGCTAACCAGTCCCTGCACCATACCTTTATCCCAGAATCACGATCACTATACTGTACATAATCTTGTAATATTTTTAAAAATGTTTTTGTTTTGACGAATAAGCATATAGCATACTATATGTCACTTTGGTCTCTGAAATTCACAGCTTTAACTCCTATGTTTATTGCCTGAAGAGCCCGTGAAACGCGTTGTACTGATTGGAGTTTGTTAATAAATTTTGACTGCCTAATTACAGTCGTTTTGTGTCTGCTCGGAGGAGTTAAGTCCACCACTGCCTCCTCTGATTACCAAGTTTTGGCTTTTAAATTCGTTCATATCCTTTTATCCTTTTGGCGCCTCTGTTCTTTCTATACAATACACACATATATGTATGTACAATATATAAATATATATATACACACACACACACACAATGATTTTAATCTTCACAAATTTATTTCACAAAGGACAAGCACTGCAAACTTACCAGTAACCATGATTTATGGTATAACATACATTTGATAAAGGTCCCAAAGGAGACCAAAACTTAACATATAGCATGTTATACAAAAAAATCACTGATATGTCTGTACTCCTAGACATTCTTCATACACCTTTAATGCGACACTTTTACATGCAAAAAATTCATAGTTTGTTATATAGTCTTAGGGCCGAACGATCGGATTACAACTAAGAGACTGGTTGCAGACAGGATGAGGACCTCATCAACGAACTCATGCTGTCCTCGATCCCTAGAAAAATCAACCCTCCCTTATCTATATCTTGGCCAGCTATTGATCAGGGAGCCCCATCGGAAGCCTCCATACACTGCCAGATAAGCTGCCAAATCGCATCTAGAAAACTATTCTTGTAAAACACCTAACGCATTTTGGGACTGTCTCCCTCAATCTGCTTCACTGATAATACTAAAACGGTACCATGTACTTGATCCAAACTAAGATATAATTAATCCATATTAGGAGAAAATCAAGTCTATTTGGTTTATTTAAACTTTTAGAACACTGGTTGACAAAAATTCCCTAAAGTTAAAAATGAAGCTTATGGCAAGTGTTAGTACCAGGGTTCAATTCAGTACATTTATTACACTTTTCAGAAGGGTACACTGGAGGATCCACAAGTTTTTTGAACAGTTTACTGAACAGTGTTGCTTTAAGTACCCCAATCCAATTTAACTTTTATATCCCTTACACTGTAGTCCAGGTTCTTCTTAAATGATCTGACACTTGTTTCAAGAAAATCAAAATACCCCTCAAACAAATTTTTTTAAAAACCAAATGACCCAGGTTTAACTGGAGCATTTCACAAACCCATCAGATGCTCGATTGCCAGTTTCCCTAACAACTGCCACTTGACTGGTAGGTTTGTATTACTGAATATTGAACAACAATGCCATGATGTTTTTATTTCAGCTTTTGAGGCTGTTCAAAGCAAACTCAGGATGAACTGAATGCTGTTAATATGAGCTAATCCATTCCCATTCCCATTCACCATGAACTTTACTGAGGTGCGGCTGTACAGAACAATTCCATTTTGCTTCCTGAACTGACACAGTGTAAATAAATCTGACCTTTCCATCTCCAAACAGAGCAGAGCTTTAAAGTTCTTGCTAGTTTATCAGCATAGCTATCATGTAGCCTGTGATGTGACAGCACAATGCCCAGTGCAATGATCAGGCATTTGCCAGAGCTAAAGAAATGGATCTGCCTGAATTTACAATTCCTCCTGATTGCATATTGTGTCTGTGTTTATATTTACAGATTATGAAACAACTCAAAAGATCAGAAGATGTGTGTGAAACAAAATATATTTTCTTGGGAACATGTGTCAAGCAATTATTGACCTCCAAATAGTGTTGCTGACATGTGAAGCTATACAGGAATTACATTAAAAGGAGAAGAGGCAGTACTGGGGGGTGGGGGGTGGAATAATCAGGTTTAAAGGGGATGTAAAGGCAAAATAAATAAAATCTCATGTTTACTTTCTTTAATGAAAAAGAAATCCATCTCCAAAATACTGTAGGGATGTGAAAATTTAGATACCCTCACATATTATTGTCAGGCATTAGGGATGGCGCGAACCGCGGCAAAAAAGTTTGCGAATAGAGAATAAGTGCATTGACTTAGGGATGGTAAAATTTCCCCTAGGTTCCAGGCTGAAAGCTAGAAATACCTCTGCCATTGCTGTTTAACTACTGCTGATATGCTCCCTGGCCTGCAGGGATCTAGAAAACGATAGAGAAGACGCACACCCACAGCAAACAACTTCAGATAACAGCCTGGTGCTCGTTAATAGAGTATACGGCAACCTCCAGGTAAATCTATATAGCAAGAAATACCGGCACACAAAGCTTGATTTGCAGGGAAACCCTTGCTTTAATTCAAAGTGCGGAAGTGCAAAGTTTCACGGACCCCGAAACGTTGCACTTCAGCACTTTGAATTAAAGCACGGGTTTCCCTGCAAATCAAGCTTTGTGTGCCGGCATTTCCTGCAGGGATCATATATGGTGCTGTGAGTACATACTTCCTTTATGCTATACTGTATGTTCTTGATACTCCTTTGTAGGTACTGTTCCTGCAAATAAACACTGTTCTTGGTTAAACATAAAAGAACCACTGGCACCCATTTATTGTGCATAGCACAATTGTTTAGAGTTGTACTACACCCTACCTCCACACCGTTGCAAGAGCTTACACCTGAGGAAAAGGTCTCATCCGAGGCACTAATATTTTGAAAGTAAGCTCATAGTAGAGATGATGCCACTCTAGGTTACTATATCGCTACAATACTTTAAATAAAAAATGTCTACTGTTTTTATAATAAATTTGATAGTATGCAGTGAAACTCCCCCTTCATTAACTGCTGTGAATAGAAATTGTCAGTCCCCCCACCTTACTGCCCAGAACTCAAGCAGCTTTGTTGGATTCCCTGTAGAGATTTGTATCCACAGGCCCAGTGCAGTCTGCATATTCTGCTTATTATCAGTCTTACTGTATTGGCTTCTATGGCAGATATTATTTGACTTTTATGTTTTGATCATTTATGACGATCCCTAAGCTTAAACTCCCAACTGAAACCCAGACCACACTGAGCATGTACATAGTCTTGGTATTGCAAAGATGGTTAACAAAGTTACAAGATGACAGTCCCCTGTGCCAACTTTGAAAGCATAAATCATTTGTCTTATTATGCTTCTGGTTTATTAAGTTAATGTTTATATTTAGTTTACAAAATACATCATTTCTAACATTATTCTATTTTAGACTTTAGTTGCCCTTTAAAGATGTATTAAGTCTTGAAGCAAAAAGAACTTTCAGTATTTCACCACACTATACAGTTAATACTTGTCAAATGGTTTATAAAGTGTTACTAGAGATGGAGACATTTCTCCCTTTTATATTAAGTGAATAAACTCTTGAGAAGGAGGAAAATACTAGACAAAAAGAAAAGCCAAAAGTATTGGTAAAATTCCCTGTAACAATTATACAGACTAAGGGGCTGATTTAATAAAGGTCGAATTTCAAAGTGGAAAATACTTCGAAATTTGGCCATCGAATTAAAATACTTTGACTTCGAATATTGAAGTCGAAGTATTTTTCACCAGCTTAAGGATTCCTGCGGTCGAATTAAAATTGTTCGATCGGAATTGTTTGATTCGAACAATTTTGGTGCATGATCGAACGATTTTACTTCAATAAAATAAAAATGGTCTAGAAGCTCCCCATAGGCTAACAAAGCACTTCGGCAGCTTTTAGACAGTACTTCGAATTTAAAAGTACAAGGATTTTACTTTTCGACCATTCGAATTGAATGTTTGAATGGTCAAAGTAACCTATTCAAAGTTTTTCAAAAATTCGAAAATTGAACTTTTTGCATTCAAATATTCACTTCGACCCTTAGTAAATCGGCCCCTATGGGGACAATTTACTAAATTCACTTGAATAGATAGAAGTTTGATCAAATTCGATCGAATTCCGATTGTAGGATTAATTCGATTGGTCGAATATGCAAATTAGGCTTATTCGATCATCAAATAGTGAACAATCGAATGATAGAAAAAATAATTTGATCAGCGAAGGATTTAAATTTTTTAATTTATTCGATTGCCTACTTTGCCAGATTGGACCTACCGAAATGTAATAGAAGCTTATGGGTGCCCTCCCATTGGCTTCTGAGGCTAAGTCCTGATTGAATAGGATTCATACAATCAAAGTCTTCGATTGTTCGAATCGTACAAATTATTTGAATGATTAAATAATTCATTCGAATGATCGAATGATCGTTATACGATCATTATTCGATCATCGAATGATTGAAGATCTAATAACAGGGATTTGATCAAAATCGAATGATAATCGAATATCGAGCAAAATCTAATTTTTTTCGGGGAATAATAGTAAATATGCCCCCATGTCACTAACAAATTACAGCTATTCTTGCTATCAGAATAAACTGCTCATCTTAAAATCTAAATATGTAAAAATATGTAAAAAAACTACTAATGAATAGTTTTTAAGCTGTTCTTAGAGAAAAATAATCAGAGAAAATGACAGATAATTCACTAACTTTCTTTTAGCTTTTCGCCTCAGCTCCTGCAAACTACACAACCTGATCCCCCACTTCCTGGTCCCTTCTTCCTTAACAGATCGTTCACTCCTATCCTCACCCCTTTATCACAGGTGATGACTAATACCTGCATCCCACTGACTCTTCAGCCTGAGTGAACACAGCACTTGTTATTCTCCACATCTGCTCTGTTTCATAGAGCATTCTGGGAAAGACATACCATTTTCATACATGTTTATTCTGTGTTTATGTAGCAGCAAATGGTATTTGGGGAAAATCATAGAAATGTAACATCATTGGGGGATGAATGACATTTTGATAATAATATATTTTGGTTCAGACCTGTTGCTCCATGTTAATGCAGATTATATATCTCTGTACTCTGTCCCAGAAATGAGATTAAATTAACATAAATAGATAGGCTGTCATGTTTTGTGTAACACAATGTGTTGCATTATTTTGTAGTACAGAGCTGCAGACAAAATGCATGCCGCTCATTTCATGGGCATTAGTAAGTTGCTCTTCAAACCACACTTTAACCTCCAACATTAATATACATTTATTTTCCATAAATTACTTTTTCCAAGCTATAAAAGAAGATGGCTAATTATAATTCTTTGTTCAGCATCTGTATTGCATAAGGCAATTGCATCAAAGTGTGGGGTAAAAAAGGCAAAGAGAATGAATCATCTCAATCTATTTTTGATGATATACTAATTACAGTAAAGAGAATGCAATTAGAAGTCCCAATGAACCTTTTAATGTATTATTTTTAATCTTGTGATGTCTGGCAGTGGTTTTCTTATTATTAATATTTCACATTAATAAGCCCTGTCTAAAACTGACAACTTGACTGAGAATTTGGCTGAGGAATTTTCAGAAATATCTCAAGGTCCAAAAGAGTTCACAGAAATAGAATATTTGTTGAGGGGAACACAAGTCTTCTGTAGCAACTTTAGTTTATGTGAGTAAATTCATAATGTATTATAATGAATTGTTTGGATTTACGACTGATGTTGAAAACCGGGTCACTAGGGTCTCTGATGGCAAGGGATCATACATAATGCATTAGAATGCAACCAAATACAATGAATGCATAGGCAGTGCTTTCAGATAATATAGAGCATTATGGGACATTTTAAACAATCATCAAGAATAATACAATAAAGTAAAGATTTTAACGGACAGTAGAAATTATCATTAAATGAAAGCTAAAGATAAAGTGATATGTAACAACAGTTGGCTAGAGTTTCCTTAATTTACTCAGAAATTAGAACATTAATTCAAACAAATCTTGATTAATTTGAAATAAGACAATTGTTTCTTTGTGAATCAGCAAAGAAAGTTTTTATGCTGACTGCAGCAGAATGAATGAAGACATTCACAGCCAAATCAATGAACCTACTAATTCCATTCAGATTTGTTGGTAATATTTTCTGATTTGCTGTGTTCTTTTGCAGAGCAGCAATATGTAGTAGACACTGGTGGTAGTAATAATAAATATTCAAGTTTTATATGAGTGCTTGGATAAATAGTTGTGTGCAGAAGTAAAAAAATTATTATTGGGTGTTATAATAAAAATCACAGCATATGCACACAAAGTGCTACTGCATACATTTACACAAAACCTTTAATTAGAGTAAATAATGTTATGTCTGTCCTTTTTCAGTTAATGTTTTGCCTAATGAGAGTTGTAATCAGACTTTAAGGGTAAGATATAATGCTATTAGGTGTTCAGAACTATGATAAAATAGTTTAATGCATTTAGCCTCATGTAAAACCAAGAAAAGAGTGGCAATTCAATTATTGGAGATTCATCTTGGGTCAAGATGCTAATCTTAGACTAATGCTAATCTTAGACTAAAAAAAATGTTTTATTGTCCAAATCTATCCTCTGATCTACAAACTTATTTCAGAGTTCAATTGCACAGAAATTTGCCACAGTTCTTTGGGTGCAGATGCATTGCGTATGCTTCGGGAACCATGAAATCACTGCCCCATTCAGAGTGGAGGTACCAGCAGGCGTCTATTGTGTCAACAGAGACAGCTGTGCATGGTTTAGCAGAAGAGGCAAGATGGATGCAATGGCCCATGGAAAAAATATACAGATGTGCAAGAAGCAGGTTTCAATGAAAGTATCAATATGCACAACAATTGCATGACTATGCACGTGGAGGCAATAAATAAATTAGCCCTTCAAAGTCTCATAATGTTTAAACCATTTATAATATTCTGGAAAGAAGACTGGTATTTGAAAAACCATAACATTTGACTATTATGGAAAGATTATATATCCCTTTAAAGGGAAACTGTCATGGGAAAATGTTTTTTTTTTAAATGCATTAGTTAATAGTGCTGCTCCAGTAGACTTCTGCAGTGAAATCAATTTCTCAAAAGAGCAAACAGATTTTTTTATATTTAATTTTTTAAATCTGGCATGGGGCTAGCCATTTTGTCAATTTCCCAGCTGCCCATGTTCATGTGACTTGTGCCAGCACTTTAGGAGGGAACTGCTTTGTGGCTGGCTGTTGTTTTTCCTTCTCAATGTAACTGAATAGTATGCAGTGGGGCATGGGTTTTACTATTGAGTGCTGTTCTTAGATCTACTGTAACAAGCAGCTGTTATCTTGTGTTAGGGAGCAGTTATCTGGTCATCTTCCCATTGTTCTTTTGTTAGGCTGCTGAGTGGGGGAAAGAGAGGGGGTGATATCACTCCAACTTGCAGTACAGCAGTAAAGAGTGATTGAAGTTTATCAGAGCACAAGTCACATGACTTGGGGCAGCTGGGAAATTGACAATATGTCTAGCCCCATGTCAGATTTCTCTGCATAATTCTTCTGGAACAGCACTATTAACTGATGCATTCTGAAACTTGTCATGAATTTGTGTACCCCAAGGATAATTTGAACCTCTAGAGGACATTATATAATTAAGTAGGATTGAAATAAAATTAGAAATTAGAATTACAGATGCAGTCACTTGGATTTGTGTGTTAAATGCGTCGTGACTTAACTCATCTATCCCATTTATCCCACTTAGCACAGAATATTGTGTCACAGCATCCCATCCAATTAAAGAGTTCACCATTGAAAACAATGGTGCTTTGGTATGCTAATGAAAAGGTTAAATGCATTAAATGAGTTAAGATAACTTTGGATAACACAGTTTCTTCAATTAGCCCTGAGCCACAACGCATTTAACTTACAAATCCAAGTGACTGCATCTGTAGATTGCAATTAGAAGAAAGGAGGTTCAGCCTAAATATTCGGAAGGCTTTTTTTTTTACAGTAAAAGCTGTGAAGATGTGGAATTCTCTCCCTGAATCAGTTGTAGCTTTAAGAAGGTTATGAAAGACAGGTCATAGAACAAGTTGATCCAGGGACTAGTACGATTGCCATTTTGTAGTCAGGAAGGAATTTTTCCCCCCTCTGAGGCAAATTGGATCAATTTTGATGGGGGTAAGGAAAACTAACCCTGGTGGTTGAGTGGTGGTGCAGCGGGGACGCCCACCACGCCATCAGCGGGGACACCAGCCGCACTGTTCCTCTGCGCCGGCATCTTAGTGAGCGCCACACGCACTTCCTGGATTTAAAGGCGCAGGCAATGTCGCCAAATTTTTTATATTTAAAGGGGCATTTTAGTTTTCACATTGCCCGTGATAGGTTTTGTACCTGATGCTTTTGTGCTTGTATCCTGTTTGCTATTCTGATCTGATTCCTGTGTCCATACAGTCGTGCCCCATTGCTGGCCAGAACTCTTTCCCTGTATCTCTCGTTTAAGCGGTCACACTACTGGTGAGGCACGAGCCGAGACCAGGGTGCTTGGCATTTGTTCTGGTATTGGGTGCCAACAGTGACAATGGGTTTATTTTGTCTTCCTCTGGATCAGCTAGCAGTTACACAGTTTAAAAATAGAGTTAAAAGGAGTAACGTGTGTCTTTTTCCAACCTAACTTACTATGAAAAAAGACGAAAGTCCCTTTAGTTCAATCCCTCCAAATGAAACCCAGCATCCATACATACACCCACCCACTGAAACTATATATACCAATATCTATATTAATTGTAGATTTTAGTATCACTATAGCCTTGGATATTATGCTTGTCCAAGAAATCATCCAAGCTCCTCTTGAAGGTGTTAACAGAATCAGCCATCACAACATCTGGCAGGGCATTCCACAACATCACTGTGAAGAAATACCTATGTGCTGCAAATAAAAGTTGTTTTCATCTAGTCTAAAAGGGTGGCCTCTGGTCCAATTATCCATTTTATTGAAAAATAGATCTACCACTAGTTGTCTATAATAGTGGTCTATTATCACGTCCCCTCGCAAGTATCTATTCCAGAGAAAACAACCCCAAACTTGGCAATCTACCCTCATAATTTAAATCTTCAATCCCTCTAACCAGTTTGATTGCATGCTTCTGTACTCTCTCAAACTCACTGATATCCCTATTAAGGACTGGAGCCAAAAACTGCACTGCATGCTCCAGGTGAAGCCTTAATCCCTTGAGGTTATGCCCTTTTTTATGCAAGATAGCACTTTATTTGCTTTAGTAGCCACATAATGACACTATCTGTGTTATCTACAAAAAAACCCTAGATCCGTGTCAATTAAGGAAACCCCCAAAACACTGCCATTTAGTGTATAACCTGCATTTGTATTTCATGTATAAAACTTTGAACAGTGTTTGGAATGCACACATTCAGGGACTGTGACAAATGTTTTGATTAATTGATGTTGCTTAAAAATGTATTAGCTTAATTAGTCACAAATAAAGACTTTTGGTGCAACTTGATTAATTGTCCATGATTATGCATTTTACAGAGAATAATGTATTGTATATTAGTATACAACAGAAAACAAGGTGTTAATATACAGTTGAAGCCACTTTGGATTGTGCATTTGACACAGAATAACTTAACTCATCTATCCCATTTATCCCACTTAGCACAGAATATTGTGTCACAGCATCCCATCCAATTAATGAGTTCACCATTGAAAACAATGGTGCTTTGGTATGCTAATGAAAAGGTTAAATGCATTAAATGAGTTAAGATAACTTTAGATAACACAGTTTCTTCAATTAACCCTGAGTCATGACGCAATTAACTCACAAATCCAAGTGGCTGCATTTGTATGATAGGCTCAACATTAGAATACATACATTAAAAGGAAATATACTGTATTTACTGTATTTTATTTCTGATCTTAAAAAATTAACACATGGATAAATAACATAGAAGGAGTTGTTTATTAAGCTCCAAACTTTTCTTGTCAGATTTTTAAAGGGGATAATACCATTTTTTGGAGAAAAAAAAAGCTTGATGGTGTTCAATAAAAAAGTACTCCAACTCAGATCTGCCATGAACATGTAAAAGTCAATGGCAGATGTCCTGTTAAAAAATGGAAGAGTTTCTGAGTTGTGCTGGGTTTCTGAAAAATTCATAGCTATCTATTTGGGATAGCCAGCATTTCACGTGTAGGCATATGCATTGTCTACCCTTTAATATTAGAAGGCTTTACAGCTTCTACTATAAATTATATACAGTGTACAACTATCAGCTATTTAGCTTTGACTGGTTGAGATATTGATGTAATAGACCATACATGATTACGATCACACTGGCATAGACAGCAGGAACAACTCCAAATCAAAGCAAATTAGTGAAAATGCTTTAATCCATAAAACAATACATAAAATATAATTTTATAACTAAGAGGTCAAGTCTTCAACTTTGCTGATTGCATTCTTTCAGCGAGTTTCTAAGAAAAAAAATCATGAAAACCACGAAATTCCTTTATGTCTGACGCTATAGGTACAAATGATAAAATAACATGGAATAGAAATATGTTATCCAGAAAGATCCAAACTATGAGAATGTTATCTCCCACAGACTCAATTTAAATCTAAAGTCCCAGTCACCCACTGTCTCTTATTCTATTAAAATGAGCATAAACCTTTTAGTCAAATGCTTCAGTTCCCCAATGATTCCAATACAATAACTAAGTACTGTCTTAATAATCCATTGCTGTTGTTGCTGCATTAATGTTTGCAGCATGCTTTAATTCATGAAAACATTTTGGCATACATTTTAGTATTTATTATTGGAAGGAAGCAAAATTGCTTGAAAAAATGAAATTAAAAACAGGCTTGATAGATCTAATATTTAATGCTGAGCATGTACATATGGTCCTGGTGATCAGCATTTTTGAGGATGCATCAACCTCATCCTCACTTGGTCAGCTAAGCAATGGTAGTAAGTGAGATAGACCTACAATGTACTTTCTGCTCACAAGGGTTTCATATCTCAAAGGGCCACATAATATAGAAACAGCTGCAGACTGAGAACATTCATAATCCTTATGAATCATTTCATAATAATCTATTTGCAATGGTGTGAAAAAAAAATAAGCAGCAAACCAATATCTATACAAGGAGATGTCTTTCTTCGCACACTGGTAGTATTTCTAATGTATACATAACTAGTGATGGGCAAATTTATTCGCCAGGGGCGAATTTGCAGCGAATTCCCGCGATTCGCGAAACGGCAGCGAAATTTCAATTAGCGAAAATTAGCAGAAATAAACGAGTCGCGTCGTTTTTAGACGCGAGGCGCCAAAAACGACACGACACGCATCGAGAAAACGATGCAACGTGACGAAGTTGACGCGACGCGCGTCAAAAAGCGTGCCGCGACTCGTTACGTGAATTTTTTGCCAATTCACGAATTTCTCTGGAATATCACAAATTTTTCGGCGAGGCGAAACTCAGGAGATTCGCCCATCACTATTCATAACTGCTGGTAAATCATTAATATTATTTAATACAGTTTTGCAAAACCCTTGATGACCAAGCCAACATTTAGATTAAATATTCTTTCAACAACATCTGTCCTAATATTCTTTTTATGTACAGCTACATGTGCATGGCATTTTTACTGCTGGAGAAATGCTCAGAGGTCCAGCATCAACTATGATTTACAGTGCTCAAACTTGGCTCAATGTATATCCCTAAATCACCCAGGATACAACATGATGCCATAAGCTTTCCAGGACTTTACACTTCAGAGCCATATACTGTAGGTTAGAACAGTAACAACATTGTTTGCATCTATTTCCAGATTCTCTTAAACCCCTGATGTTATTTAAGCTTCAAATTATAATAAAAAATTATTTAGCAAAATAGAATAAATATATGGGTCAGATTTACTAAGGGTTGAATTTATAATGGTAAAAAAATTCAAAATTCTACCACTGAATTTTGCTCTGGGTGTAATTTTCGATCGAATATGGCCATATTTGATTGAATTTAAATAGTTTGAATCAAACTATTGCATTGTTTGAGTTGAACGATTTGAACGATTTTTTTTAAAAAATTTGATTTCTCTGGAAAAATTTTCAGGATGGGTTCTAGGAGGTCCCCCATAGGCTAAAATGGCAATTCAGCAGCTTTAAGGTAGGATTTTTAAAGGGTCAGTACTTAAATTAAAAAATTAGAATTTCCAAATTTTTTAAATTCAAAACAAACTTTGGGCTATTTGATAGTCGAAGTAGCCAAAAATTACATTCATTTTCAATGAAAAAACAGGCTGTTTCGTTCAAATTCAAATCATTTGAATCGAACAATGCGATCGACTATGGCCTTAAAAAAATTTGATGGTTGAATTTCGAAGTTTTTTCACTTTGAAATTCGACCATTATTATATCTGCCCCATGTGTATTGTACAGTATATTGTGAGTCCCTAAGCTCAGTAAGTGACAGCAGACCAGAACATGTGCAGTGAATTAGCATAAAAGAAGATGGAGAGCTACTGGAGCATCTTTGCAGACACAGATTTTTACTGCTAAAGGACTATGGTTGCCTTGTGCTGGTATAAAAGCCCAAAACATAATGTGTAAAATGTCTAGCCTACTTAGTTAAGCTTTATTTTGCATGTAAACATCATGTAAATAACCCCAATTAATAGCTGGGATCATATGTTCTGAGGCTTCCATGATTTCATTGGATCAGCTAAACATAACCAGAAATTATTTTTAAACAACATATAGACAATCTCCATTAAGCGGTTGGATCTTTTGTTCTGATTTAGCCAAGATTTCATGAATTCGGCATAATATAAACATAGCCCAAAAACTGCATTAAACAATGTGCCAAATTTTCCTATTAATTACTGGAATTTTAAATTCATCATGGAGTCATCCATGCGTTCATGGATTCAGTGTAATATAGACATTACCCAGAAACTCTTTTAAACAGTGTGTAAATAACCTTAATTGAGCACTGTGATTTTATGACATTTTATAATGAATGATGAAATAGAAACAAAAGAGAGCGCTACAGTAACTAAGGAGCACATTTATTAAAATTAAAATGCAATTTTTTCCATCATTTTCTGGCATGGAATATTTCCAATTTTTCTATTTTTCTTTTAGTGAATTATTGACTGAAAATATCTCAAATTTAAAATACTTTTTTTAGAGAGTTTCTATAGAAGTTAATGGGAGATGTATCTTTAACATTCAAGTGGGGGAATGTAATATTGATCTCTAACACAAAAAATCGTTTGCAATGAGGAAAAAAAAATTTTGCAAACACTTTGCCCCTCACATGGCAATAGGACAGCGATTGTGAATTTTATAGTTTTTGACAATGTGCAATGTATATACAGATGAAGCCACTTGGATTTGTGTGTTAAATGAATCATGACTCAGGACTAATTGAAGAATCTGTGTTATCTAAAGTTATCTTAACTCATTTAATGCATTTAACCTTTTCATTAGCATACCAAAGCACCATTGTTCACAATGGTGAACACATTAATTAGATGGAATGCTTTGACACAATTTTCTGTGGGAAAAGTGGGATATCTGAGTTTAGTTTATTCTGTGTCAAACACACAAACCAAAGTGGCTCGATCTGTAATAAAACTTCATACTGAAAAAGTTTTTAGATTTGCTCCAAAAGTTCACTCCACCTTCAAGCAGGTGTTAAATTTTCACAATGCGCTATTAAGATTCACAATGCAACAAAAGTCTAATGAAGAATATTGCATTTCAACACAAAATTTTTTACTTGACAATGTGTTCTCTTTGCAAATTTTATTACATTTCCCTCAAGCTATGGTATTATTTGAGTCCTTTTAAAACAGTGTGTTTTTGTGATAATCCACTTTTTTTTCACAAATTGGAACAACTGAGAAAAAAAAGTCAATTGAGTTTAATGGTAATTTTTTTGCAATATAGCAGAGAAATTCGCGAATTGGCTAAAAACTTCGTGAAACGAGTCGCGCGCCGTTTTTGACGAGTGTTGTGTCGTTTCCGACGCGTCGCGTTTTTTGGGCGAATTTTTCGGTGGCAAATTTTTGCTGGCGTTTCCCGAATTTATTTGCCAGCGGCGAATCGCGGGAATTCGCCGCAAATTTGCCCCTGGCGAATAAATTCGCCCATCACTAGAAATTATCAGTGAGAAGTTGCTAGCATAAAAATCAAATCTGAGATATAATAGAAACAAGGAATAAAACTGGTAAGTAGTGGTATCACAGAAAAGTTGGTGTTACAAAAGTCAAATCATGATTTGCAACCTTGTATTCTTGTTTCAAGGAAACACAAGACTAGATGCCTTTATTTTAAGATATTTTATTGACTGTTGAAACACTTGGAAGGATGTGAAGAAGGTACAGTATAAAGAATGTCTGAGCAGGTGAAAATAAAAGAAAAATCAAGTTTTTGGAAGACCATTTTGTAGACAAAGGACTAGCTTGCAAGAAGAAAACATTGGGATTTATACAATGTAACAGGCCACTGTCTCACATATTACAGATCAATAAATGCTAGTATCATACATAAAGTGAATGTATGTACAGTATATGGGGAAAGTTTAATAATCCCCCTATGTATGTCAAAGCCCATATAATTAGTAATGGGGGAATTTATTCGCCAGGCACAAATTTGCGGCAAATTCCCACGTTTCGCCACCAACGAATAAACTCGTGAAGCGCCAGTGAAAATTCACTAGGCGTGAAACAAAAAAATGAGACTTGCGCCTAAAACCATGCAATGCACGTTGAAAACAACACGATGCACTGAAAATGACAAGACGCACGTCAAAAACAATACGTGCATCGTTTCGTGAATTTTTCGCCAATTTGCGAATTTCCAGAGAAAAAAAATTCTGCGAAACAGGATAAATTCGCCCATCACTACATATAATAACAACATTGTGGTCTGGAAGTTTTAATATTTTTTGTTTTTATTTTGAGATTTATTTCTTGGTCCTTCATAAATATTAGAATGCATGCTTAAAGGTCCATTGTGTGTTTCTCTGACAAGCAGAACAGCGGAAGCTGAACAAGAAGCGTTATTTTTTACCACACTCTGAAACAGCACAATGCCAATTATCTCTGTCAATGGTAGTGCATAATGTTTTGCTTAACTGCAAGATGTTCTTTCCACAAATGCTAAAAGATATAACTAGTTTTCAATCCTTTGAGAGGTTTGATTACATATACCTTGGCTTGTGCACTAGAAGGGCAAGGTCCCTAGGAAGTAACATTCTGTACTTGGGTGTATAATAGAGTGCAAAGCATACAAAGTACATCATATTGTAATTTTAGAAGGCCGTGGTGTTAAATGAGAAAAGGTAGTCATCCTGCATTACACTTTTTCCATTTTTTCCAATCTGACCCACATTTACAAAGCACATGGCTATGCAAAGTGCAAAAACAGGTGCAACATGTCTGCAAGTAGTGTATTTATAAAGGGTGAGTTGGAGGTTTTACCCCTGCATCTTCTTTGATGCTCCCCTACCTTGGGAGTCATTCACAACTGCAAGTTTGGGAGTGCCAGCTTGCACAAGGTGATACAGAGTGTTGTGCTTACTGCCTACCAATGTGTCCAGTTATCATGTGCTTTGCACCCTATGCAATAGTTTTCATCTCAGGGCAATGTACATATAACAAAAGGTATTTGTACTGAGTAGTATTCGTACACCTGAATCATTATTGCTGTATACACCTGATAACAATGGTGGTTAATTCCTCATATATTTTGTCAACTTCAGCAGTGATGAAACTGTTAAACTGGATTAATTTTTTTCCAGGGGGGGTGGATTGTATATGGCTTTATTCTTTATTTTAATATCATATTTATCCCCATCCAACTGTGCCAAGAAATGTGCAGTAGGTTGGTGAAATATTTATTTGTAGATAGATAAATGATGATGGTAGATTGAAAGATATATAGATGTCTATACTGTAGATAACATTTTTCTACTTGTGTGATGAAATGTCACCTGATTTTTCAGATTTGGATGTGGATTCAATTTGGCCAAGCACTTGGATTCGTCCAAATCCGTATACTGCTGAAAAAGGCCAAATCCTGTCCGAATCCCCAACTGAATCCTGGTTTCAGTGCATCCCTAATTTTTGTTTGTTCTACTGCTGGCCATTTACTGTAGTTAGAACAGAACAATCAGATTTGCAATGACTGCTGCTGCTAAAAGACTGAGCTTTGTGTGTGTTAATCAATATTATTTATTGATGATTATATACATTTCTAATATGTTGCATTATTGACTTTATGTGTATGTTAGAATCTTACATTATGTTGTGTTTAATAAATTGTAAATAGGAAACATAATGGCCTTATTATACAGTATGCAAAAACATGTTTGAACAATTAAGTTTATTAAAGCTTGGAATGATGAGCCTTTGACGTAAATTGCACTATTATTAAAACATGAGGAACAAATATGATTCTATTATGTTTCCTAATACTGGAGAAAAAAAAGCCAAACATGTTACCTGTCTTCAGTTACTGCAAGTCAAAATATTGTTCAAATATTAAAAAAATAAAGTTCAGTTAAGTAGAAAAATAAAGGAAATCCATTGAGATTGGTAGAAAGGAGGGTTTGCCTTATAGTGCAATATGAACTGGCAGTATTTGCCAGAGGCAGCTGAAATGATTCATTTGATTCAGAGAGTGAGACCAGTTGGTTTGGAGAAAGGGTGCAGCTATGTTTTGCTACAATTGATTTAAACATTTACCTTACATCACACTTTCTTTAATTGTTTCCCAACCAGTCTTCTTTAAAGGGCAAGGAAAGGCAAAGAAATAAAATCCAATTTTTACTTTCTTTAATGAAAAAGAAATCTATCTCCAATATACTTTAATTAAAAAATGTGTACCGTTTTTATAAGAAACCTGACTGTATGCAGTGAAATTCTCCCTTCATTTAGTGCTGTGGATAGGAATTGTCAGACTGTCCCTAACTTTTGGTATGGAAACAATCATACTTATGAACAGCAGGGGGAGCCCCTGCCTTACTTACCAGCCATGCAGAACACAAGCAGCTTTGTTTTTTTATCATTTATGACGATCCCTAAGAAGCCCAGACCACACTGAGCATGTGTATATAGTCTAGTCTTGCAAATATGTATAACAAAGTTACAAGATGACAGCCCACTGTGGCCAACTTTGAAAGCATAAATCATTTGTTTGATTAGGCTTGTGGTGCAGTAAGTTCATGTTTATATTTAGTATACAAAATACAGCATTTCTAGCCTTATTCTATTTTAGACTTTCCTTGCCCTTTAAGTTGCAATCTTCATCAGTTATTCTGCCAAAACTAGTGATTCAAATCTGCCTTGGGAAAGCTTAAATAAACACAATGATCCAAAGCTGCAACTATTTTTTTTGTGGAAGGTGAGTGCAAGGTGCCAAAATAAATACAAATGCTGCACCTCTTTCAAATAATACACAAACAAAATGAATGCCCCCATTGGCATGCTTTTCATTCACAAGTGGAGTGAGCATGTAGACACAAGAGGAACTCTGGGCTTTAAGCAAGGTCACTGATTGGTGGATACTACGCTCTTCACTTCTACTCATCCTGCCATGCCTATGCCACAGTCATGAATAACAAGTGCATTTGCCTAGGTTATAGTATTGCTGCACAGGCAGAGCACATATTCCTGCACAATAACATTTGTATAGTAGTGATGGGCGAATTTATTCGCCAGGGACGAATTTGCGGCGAATTCCCACGATTCGCCGCCGGCGAATAAATTTGCAAAACGCCAGCAAAAATTCATCTGGAGAAAATTCGCTTAAAAAACGAGTTGCGTGTCGTTTTTGACGCACATTTTTTGGAGAAGCGAAACTGGGTAGATTCGCCCATCACTATTGTATAGTTTAAATATTTGCCCCATTTTGCAAATAACATGGGCTTATATAAAGTACACCCTGTATAGGGTGTACTGTCTATCTATTATCTCAGCCTAAGCTAATAAATAACTATATAGATGCCTTAATTATGCAAGTCTATGAGCATAATTGTTTATGTCATAAAGAAGAGCCCAGTGACTGCATGTTGGTATGACACTTTAGAGTGAGTTAACCCTCTAAAAAACTAGATATGTGCTAATAAATTCAATCTCATTAAACTCATCAAATTGGAAATGAAAATAACCCCTCAGTCCCCTTGTCCCCAGGTTGGAAAGATTATTGTAACATAATAGTAACATTGTAAGTTAGGTTAAAAAAAGACACATGTCCATCAAGTTCAACCTTTTAAGCAGTACAGTGAAACTCTGATTTTAAGTCCCCTGATTTTAAGTTTTCCCGCATTTTACATTTTTTATTTGTGGTCCCACCAATTTATAATGCATTTCAATGAGTGCATTTCCCTGATTTTAAGTCAGGTTTTCCCTGATTTTAAATCCAAATATTGTCCTGATGTTCTCAAAAACTGCTTTTTTCCCCTCTATAAATGTTATTATTTGTGAAATAAAGAGGTTTCAAATACTAACCAGATTCTGTCCTACCTACCTGTAAATGGTCATTTCCTATGAGTGCCCCTTATACAGTCCTGCACCAATCACTGATTGCAGGTCTGGACTGAAAATTAAAATAGGTCCTGGCATTTCAGGTAAACAGAGGCTCAATCAGCCCATGCAGAGGCCCAAACAGCCCCCATCAGCCCACTAAATATTGACTTTCTATGGCACCTTATAGCAGCCCCTCTGGCATTTGCCAGAACCCACAGATTGCCAGTCCAGGCCTGACTGGTTGCTTTAGCTTGTGTGTGTGACTGTCAGAGAGTCTTGCTCATGCCCCCCATAGTGTAACATTAACACTGCAATGCTTAACCCTTATTATTATTATTATTATTATTATTATTAACACAGTAAATAATGTATCTCAAGTTAAAACAGACTCCTGTGCTTTTAATCTTTCAGTACTTGAAGAAAAAGTTAATTTAACACATTTCCCTGATTTTACATTTTCCCTGATTTTACATCATTTTTTTCCTGGTCCCCTGAAAAACGTAAAATGGGGGTTCTACTGTATTTCTATCATCATCAGAACAGCAACAAGATTTAAGTTGTACAGCTTCAGGTATTTGCAATATAGACTCTGTGCCAAGGTGAATTAACTCTTATTGTGTTCAAATGGGCAGATATGTTTCTAAATTATTCCATGAGTTCTGCAAATAAGATTTCAAGAGTAAAGGAATTTCCTGAAGTTCCAAGGCCAAAAGCAGCTAACATAAACATTGTTACTAATTCCAAATATTTCCCACTTTTATTTATAGATACTCATTTACCAGATCTCTAGATTTACATTGTAATGTACTATATTTGGTCATACCCAGCACTCCATCTGCAGGTTGAAAGGCAATAAACAAAAACCATATGATGAAATTTTCAAGAATGATATACATATATCACCTTTTTGCAGAATATCGAAACAGAAGCATAACTAAACAGTATAATTTACTCTCTATGTAGAAAAATTACCTGAATATTTCAGTCAGGATCATTTCAATTTTTAAAATGATAAAAACATTCATTATCCTTTTGTAACATTTTATCAATCACCCGTGTTCTCTGTTACTGTCACTTTTCCTATTCTTGCATGCAATGATTAACACAGTGACATTCAATAGAAAAGATTCTCATTTTCTTTAGACACAACCTGTGGACATTAAAATTTAATAACCACTCTTCTATAGTCATTTATGCTCTGTAATCTATTTGTGTACCGCTGTGCTGTTCAGCTGGTTATGCCACTTAAATGGCTATTGTTAAGCAATGTTAAACAAACCTGCATTTTCACTCTATTTCCAAGTTGCAAATTTCTTTTGATTACCTCAGTCTATAAAACACTCTTTTCATAGTGCTCCCTTTATATGATTATTCTCTTGTGTTTAAAAGCGATAAGGTGCGGTAAGTAAAGCTGCAGTGTATAAAATCATTTCAGTAAATAGATGTGAAAGAAGGTGCCCTTGTTACAACACTAAAATACAGATTTAGGACAATCAACAAGATATACATGACCATCTATTTCGAATATTTTTTTTTTTTGTTTTGCGAAGGTGCCATACTACCAAAACATTTTCTACCGAGAATTGCAGAACATGACATCTAGTGGTCAGATTTAGCTGGTGCTATTTTTTCATTGTATCTAAAGATAACAAAGTGGATGTGTAATCATATTTATAACAAAATGTATAGGCTGCACACCTTAAAGTAGTAGAGCTTATGCAAAAGATAAAGAATAAAGTGTCCAAAATGATATCACTCACAAGATTTATACAATTACCCAGAAAATTCAAAAAGCAAAAGGTGCAGTAATCCAACATTTTGGTTCCCCACATGAACCTTTTTATGTATAATTATTTAGTGACCACACCTGGAGAATGTTTGCATTTGGCACACTTGAAGCACACATTCTGTTCATTAGGGAAAACATGAGTTGCCGTGTGTACCACATGCACAGTCCACTGTTACTCTCTCTGTACGTTGAGTACATAATGGATTTAAAGCGCTATTATAGATTTTCCTGCTGTGCAAAGAAAGACTACATCTCACTGGACATTACCCTTCATCTTCATGTTGTATTTAATATATTAAAATAAAGGTAGAAAATATATACATATTATTTGTGCACTATATATACATAGGTCATAATCCCCTTTATTTCTTTTTAGTATTAATTTAGATTTATGTTTAAATGTATCCTGGTTGCATTTTAAATATTAAGCTGAAGTATTAGCAAAGGACAGTTCTGTGCTACATTCCATGCAATACAGTTCAACAGAATAAACATTAAATAAAATCCATTACTTACAAGTGTCTACAGACTCATCGGAGTTGTCAGGACAGTCTGGCTCCCCATCACACAGCCAGCTCTGTGATACGCATGTGACATTATCATGGCAAAGATATTCCCCTGGATCACACAACTGTTGCTCTGCAGCTGCAAATAAGCACACATAAGAGAAAACTGAACAAAATCCATCATAAAAAGTATCATCAAAGCAATGAACTCTGGAAAGGCAGGTGCAAAATAAAATAAATCTGCAATGAGGAAGATTGCATTAAACTTTGTCACGGTTATAATTTAATAAAGTAATCTCAGTAACGTGCAGTTTAAGTATAAAATATTATGGCTGCTGAATGCATGATGAAAGTTAAAGTGAAGGATTTTTCAAAAATGGGGTTTCTCGCTGAATGAGGCAATGATGGAGAACGGAAGGATCACAGATGTTCCAGTAAATCCTAATAAAATCATGAACTAGAAAATTATTTTAAGGATTTAAGGTGTCCCTGCACTAGAAACATACTGAGATGATTGCTAAAAAATATGTAAAGAGGATTTTTGGGTGACTAAGTGGTTGCAGGAAGGACAGAGGCTCCACAGAATGCTTTTATCAATATACTTGAACCCTACATTTGAAAAATACAATACTCTGTCATTTTCAGAATTCTCAACACTGAGGCTCTTGCATATTTGTCCCAATGTAAAAACCTTTACCATCCATTCACCCTGCAGTGGCCTGACCAAGGCTAAAAGCTGATTAGATGTTTTGAATTATCTAACTAGCTCCCAGAGTGAGTAAAACTTATCTTAAATGAGCTACATCTCTAATCATTTATTGAGTTAATTTTTGGTTTGCATATTGTTTAAAATTTACTTTTGCTAGACCTTCAAGGTGACTGCCCGGGTCTCGTGATTATAAAGTATCGCAATAATGTGTCTTTGAGATGATCACCTGACCCATGAACACCAACATGGCCCAGGAAATAACCTGAATGTCAAGAAAGTTTTGCCTTCTGCACACTGGACTTTAAATTGCAAGAATGTAAAATTGCTTAAATCATTCCTATGGGCCATAGCCCTTATAGTTTAACTTTGTTTATTTACACAATAGGAGTGACCACCACAAAGACAAATCTCTGCTATTTTTATGCAGTCCCATTATGGAATGCAAGCAATATTGTCCAAGCCACATAGCAGTTAGGTCCTTGACAGCCAGTTACTGTATGTGGCACTAATACGTTAATTCTAACAGTTATGAAACAAAAACTAATACAAAACAATTATACAATTCTGAAATAAAAATGTAATGTATAATACAGAGGGATAACTGCCCTTCTTACTGCTGCTAAAAAACCATTGTCAGAGTTTAATATGCATCTTCCGGATTGGGTTATCATGTATGCTCGCCCCTAAAGTAAACCGATGCTGTAGGGAATAAAACAATCTGTTGTGCATTGTACTAGAGTGATAAAATGCATCAGCAGAAAGCAGAAAGCACAAGATATAATTCAGTGCAGAATGTATCATACTAAGAAGATAAAAAAAGGGCAAAAGAAAATGTTTTACACAATGTGCTACTTATTAAACCTTTTCAGTACTATAAAATTTCAAAACAAACCTATTGCTCATGTAATTGCATTGCTACTACGTATATTAATCCTCAACATTCCTTTTGGTTTTATGAGAATGTAAAGGGTAAATAAATCTTCATGTTGAGCACATTAAAGAAAACTTGTAGTCTTTCAGGCTGTGTTGTTTGAAGCCGGGGAGTTTGCTTTTGCTTCTTTTGGTTTCTGAAACTGGTATCTGCTACAAAGAGAAGGGAATCGCATGATGGATTAAAGATTATTCTCCAGAGCGCCAATGTCAAATCCAGGGCACTTCAGCTGTCTTGTTATACAACCTCCATCATTTTCAAGCAAATGCTAGAAAATCCATTTTTAGCCTTATTTCATGACTTAGCATTCAAAATCGATAATAAATGCTTATGAATATTTCATCCTTCTCTCTGGATTTACAGATTTAAACACACTTGAAGGGTCCTGATTTACTGGTCCTCTGGCCAGTGTTCTGCCCCCTTTTGTATTTTGGAGACATAATTTCCTGACGGAATAGAAGGGATTCTATTTTGTCAAACTCATGTGCCAGTTAATGCATATTGACTATAGTCTTTTTGTCATATGAGAAAACCCAGACTCAAGAAGAAACAGGTATATAAGTTGTCAAGATAATATTGAAGGCATTCAGGATAACATACTCATAATAGAAATAACAGTCCAAATAGAACTTAGACTACATTGTAGTTTAAAGAAATGGTGGCAACTGGTCTGTAATGTACAGTAGTAGAGTAGATCTTTTCCAGAATGCCTTACAAGATACAGCAGATTTGGACAATAACAGGAGCTATGTTCACTTAGGCTGGCAGAAGCCTGACCTGACACATCACTAGGGAAAAGGGAGTGACTTTAGTAAGTTTTTTGTCCAGTAAGTAGCAACCAGGAGAAACTGATAGTTCTGTGCATGGGGGAGTTTAAATCCAATTTGCTGCAATTATAGCTCAGACATGATACCAAATGCAGGTTTCCTTTGGATTCAGACTGATACTCAGGTATCATAAGAATTAACCTTGTTGCATATGATGTGTAAAACAATTTATTTTAATTGATGATGAACTTGTAATTGAAATGTCTTTCTTTTTATTCCACAGGAATGAGGAAAGAGGCCAGTCAGATATCAATATATATGATTAAATAGTCTATTTGTTTAAGCAAACAAGAGAGTAAATGACAAAGCATAATACCCTTTTCTACATTAGAACATAAATGATATATTGCTGCTCATACATTGTCATTAATAGTGTCATCAATGAGGAATAAAGCAGCTATTAAATATCAAAATATCTGAACTTAAGCCATGTCATAGTTCAGGTGCTGTTATACAGTCAGGCAGAAAACAAGTTTTTAAATCAAAGAATAATATAATAATACTAAATTATTCTTATTTCTAATTAAAAGAAATGGATCAAACTAGTTTTTGGTTGCCTGAACTTTAAATCTATGTATAAGCAAGGTAAGGGTTAACCCCACAGGCTTATTTTGGCCAGGAATACTTCTTTGCCAATATCCCAACCATTAAAATCCTGCCAGCTTACCCCCGAACTGACAAAAGATTTACATGTGCTCATTCAATTTTATCTCTATCTTTGGAAAATTGTCCATCCCTATGCAGTGTAAGTTTCAAGATATATCTGCCAGAAATGCGACAAAACCTGCATTATACTGTAAGTCCTGCTTCTTGGTCTAAATGACTCTTCAGTCTGAGAAACCAGAGGGAATATACAGACAGATAAGCTATTTTACTGTTTTGTTTTTTTCTCAAAAAAAGCAAACGCTGAATGCAACTGTTTCCAAACAATACAGCATTGCCAATTCTGTTTCATCAGCATTTTAATTGCATTTCCAGTGTCACATTGTTTAAGCTTGCTAAATTGAGAGTTTCAGTTTGCAATAAAAATTTCACTTTAAACAAAAGCTGTGGTTCACAACTATCCATGCTGATCCTGTTAAAGTTGACGTTCTTAGAAAAAGATAGAATGCATTAGCATTTTCCTCTTTGTGATGCTAAAAAAGGGATTTGTCTTTAAACCAGTGTATTATTTGAGTCCTGCTTATAATACACAACAAACACTTTATCCAGTCATGTTAACATCAGAGAATAACTGTTGCAAGCTGTCACTTTCAGTGTCTTCCTGAATTATATTATCTCCTAGAAGGGCCTGCTCCCCTAACTTCCATCTCCTAGAAGGTTCTGCTCCCCTAAATTCCATCTCCTTGGACAGCCTTTTCCCTAACTTTCATTTCCTAAAAGAGCCTTCTCTCATAACTGTCATTTGTTAACAGTGCTTCTCCCCCAATGTTAATATCCTAGAAAGGCATGGGACCTTCTCCTCTAACAGTTTCCTTACTAATGCTGTTTTACCATACAAACGTCTGAATAAAATAGTCCACTTATAAATGAATACATCTATAAATAAATATTAAACACAAAATAAAGTTAATAACATGAAGATTAAACCACAAACAATAAAAATGCTTCATTAAACATGCCTACTCATATAATAATCATATTCATTACTTGAACTTCAGCTATAAGAGATAATCCACCCCCTGCAATGAAGAATGAAAATATTAAAAGTTACCATGGAGTTTTGTAACCTGCATTTAGGTTCCCTGTCTGCAACATTATGTTTGTTCTGATCTGTGTGCCTCTATAGTCTATTATTTAATGATATTTCCCCTGGAAAACTATGTGTTACATTCACATCTGTTAAATTGTGCACATAAACACTACAACGTGCATTTTTGTCCCAGTAAAAAAGGTATTCTAAATAGATTTTAGATTGTTTATATTATTATTTTTTATATTATTTTATCATTATCATTTGCCCTGTAATTATATCACACATGGGAGAGCAGTTAAAAAATGAAGTGCTATTATTGTTTGATGTAGTAGAACATCCTAGATGAGGTTCATATTGTATATGTTGAAAATGCATCTTTGGATCTCGTCACTGACATGGTACTTGGCTATGATTTTTATGGGACAAGAACTAGAATTTCTTGGCAAAGCTGGTGACTGAATGACACTCAGAGGGCAGGAGAAGGTGCCTCCCACACCCACTTCTCATGAATAAAGTGCTGGCAAATGCAGGCAGCACTGTATTCATCCAGGGAGAGCAGGGGGAGACTATGACTGTACCTTGGTCTTGAATGGACTGGTCTACCTTTGCAACAGTTTAGTGCTGAAGTCAATAAAACTAGGTTCAGGCTATTACTGTTCGCCTGCAGTGTAATATCAACAAGCCAAATTGCACAGCAATCACTGAAAAAAACATTAAGATGGCTAACAGTGCTGATATGCATATGGTTTTCCTTGGATAATTCTATTGCATCAGTAATTGATTTTGTGGTGGAATGTATTAGGAGAGTTTCATGGGAAGAAATCTTTTTCATTTTGAGGACCTATACTTCCCATAGCAATGCTGCTTCTGCCAAATGTTTCCAGACTGCATCTTCCAGCATACCCCCAGCAAATTATAATTGGTTAAAGCATGATGTGAAGTGCAGAGATCAAATGGAAACACAGAAACAGTACAACTGCATTTTTATGAAGATAGATTATATGTTTTGCTGGTTCGTATTTGTGTTAAATGCAACTGTTTTGCATTTTTACCCATCATGCAACAGTAATGAGTGTGTATCCTAGAGTTAAAGATATTCCAAATGTTGTTTCACACCATCAATAAGTCACTTACTAAAATGATGTATAAAACAGAAGGAAGGGAGAGGTTATTTCGAAAGAGTTTGATGTCTAAGGCATTGTGAGAGGTCCATCAATCTAAGTTTAAAATTGATTGCACTTGTGGGCTCAATTCAGTCAAACATAATGTTTCCATTAATGAAGCTATTATCTCTGCTTTGTTTAAATTTCCTTTCCTCTTTCAACTCTTCATTTAAATGGATTACGAAAAATAGTTTCTTCCTTCTTATCGTCAACTTTCTTTAACTAAAATAAGAAAGGAAATGCACTTTTCTAAATATAAAAGACTGCAAAATAAACACAAATTAGATATCTGAGGGTTTTTTTTGGCCTTTATCTTTTGTAAATATTGCTTTTGTTCTAGTCCACAGAACAAAAAGTAATACAATATTGGTAGATCATTGAACTACAGATGTAGCCACTTGGATTTGTGAGTTAAATGCGTCATGACTCAGGGTTAATTGAAGAAACTGTGTTATCTAAAGTCATCTTAACTCATTTAATGCATTTAACCTTTTCATTAGCATACCAAAGCACCATTGTTTTCAATGGTGAACTCTTTAATTGGATGGGATGCTGTGACACAATATTCTGTGCTAAGTGGGATAAATGGGATAGATGTGTTAAGTTATTCTGTGTCAAATGCACAATCCAAAATGGCTTCATCTGTATATATCCCATGACAAAGCATTGATTGAAGATCAATGCTATTAGACTGTACCTATGGGAACATGTAAATCATTAATAAGTGCACAATTATCCAATAAATCATATATGTGGTGGTCCATCACTGGCTATGGTGAACTGAATATAAATGATGATCTTCCTATTAATATATTCTGATCCTACTAAAATATACTGTATGCTAAACATGGTGTCTGAAGAAGAAAAAAAGACCACAAAGCCTTATAAAGACAAATAGTACTTCTAATAGTACCAATGTAAGCTGGATCTGTGATCAGGCAACAGCACTATGATGGCAGCTCTAATGTGAATGGATACATGGGATGGGTTCCACTAAGATTTCAAGGAACAAGATTTCTGATTGAATGATGAGTGGTCTTAAACTCAAATGGAGAGCTGAGTTACAACACTATAGTAACAGTTTCTTATGTGGAGGGGAAGGAAAATCATCAACTTTAGTCATTTTTCCACAGCTAGACAGTTTGCCACACTGTGTTGCTTTTAATTGTTCCACATTTTAAGAGCTAAAATTATTGCTACTATCTACTACTCATTATACTATTTATAACTGCTCCCTTGCCAGTCAGTGTTATTCTGACATCACTATGGCCCATGGACAAAAGTTTAACCCGGAACTACAAATCTGTATGTTGAATTTTTTCATCCAAAACTGCTATTGTGTTTTCAGACATATACACATTAGAATAAACAATGGCTTTCCTCTTTGTGCTTGTTGTATTAATTTATTTAAAAATAAATAATAGAGATAGACTGAAAAACAAATGTGTTGCTCATGAAACTGGCAGACATCCCCATAATGTGATTAGTCTAATACAGTTTTCAGTTTGTATGCAAGTTACACTGCTCTGCTAGGAATGAAATAGCATGAGCACATCATGAGCCATGGCTAGCTTCCAACTAGAAGATGTGCTGACAAAGTTGAACTATGTTACAGCCCACATAAACTGACTGAAAGAAAAAAAAAACCTTTTTTTTTAGAATAACTGAATATTGCCAAAAGTGGGCAGACCACCTTTCAGCATATGCATGAGAAGAAATGGAATTTTAATATTAGGCTGTGACAAGTCCCCAAAAGTAAAAGTAAACATTATAAATAATAAAACTTTGCCTCTAGGCATTAGATTCTAATAAGATTTGTTATTTCTGTTTTTCTGTGCCCAGAACTATGAGTCGGGGATGAGTTACGCTACCAGTAGCAACCTGACAAAAATTGAATGGAGTAAAAAGTCTGTTTTTTTTTTTTAGCATAACCATACTGAATTTACCGAAACCCTCTATTTTGATTGGAGGGTAATTACTACAGGCTACTGACAATAAGTCTAGAATTTCTCTACAATGGAGGAATACTGTCAGAGCATGTAGCTCTCTCTAGTTATCAGGATCCAATTTGCCTCTTAACAATGTGTAATATTATATAATGTAGTGTATTTTAGGGACTTCTACTGGAAATAGTATTGTCACTAGCAATGTTTGCATGGAGAAATCCATTCCTGGAACACTTTAGACTATGTGTATCTCTTTCTGCCAAACATTAATCATACTTTCTTTCTTTATGGCTGTGTATTTAGAGATACACTCAAGAACAATGCCAATGTGTATAAAACAAATAAAGATCAAATACACTCAGGAAATGCTTATTCGTGTTCACTACAAGATGTTTTACCCTATTCTTTGGAGAACCTCATTGGCAAACCACTAATACAGCAATCTAATGTACAGCTTCAATGTGGAAACTGATATACTGTCTACTACAGGGGTCCCCAACCTTTTTTGCTTGTGAGCCACATTTAAATTTAAAAAAGACTTGGAGAGCAACACAAGCATGAAAAAGTCCATGTGGATGTCAAATAAGAGCTCTGATTGGCTTTTTGGTAAACCCTATATGAATTGGCAGCCTACAGGAGAGAATGTTTGGCAGTACACTTGGTTTTTATGCAACCAAAACTTGCCTCTAAGCCAGTAATTCAAATATCAGCACCTGCTTTGAGGCTACTGGGAGCAACATCCAAGGGTTGGGGATCACTGGTCTACTACAAGACACAACGTTATCAGGTCTGTCCTCTAACACAGACATAATTTCAGTTATGGGTTATTATGAGTCTTAATCAGCTGTCAGGCTGCAAATGTAAGTCAATAATGTTAGAACATGTATGAAACATACTGATGCTCATCAGTGCTGCTGAGCATAACACAAAAGGTAGAAATAATTAATAGATTTACTGAGAATATCCATAAACTATGCAACCTGTTTAGTAATGATATTGACAAGCTCTGGTTAAAATATTAAAACATGATGAAACTTCATCATCCCCAAATATGATCAAGATCTATTGGATGAAAGAGTCAACATGACCTTTAAATTTCTCAATCCTTGGCCATGAATTTTCAACATGAGTTTTCACCTGAAGACTGATCAACAGGGTCCAAGAGAACAATACATTATTTAACACTTTCTAGGCATTGCAGAAATTGCTAGACCTGTCAAACAAATCAAATCAGTGAAGGAAAAATATGCATTTTATTATTTTTCAAATTCATGAAGCGTATTAAACAAAATCTCATGGATTTTGAAGCAAACATTTAAAAAAAATGCAAGTTTAGTTGCCACTTAACCCTGTTTAAACTGACCTCATGTACTTTTCAGGCCCTAAATGACTAATTAGCATATACTGCAGAGAAACAAGAGCAGCCATGTAATATGCATTTAAATGTATGCTAATAACCAGTAATCATATGTAAAACATATGTGACCCATTTTAAATGGCAAAGTGGGAATTCTCAATTGACTGAATTGAACAGCATATCCAAAACATACTGCAGATATGCTGTGGAGCTATATTATTCATATTGGATCTGGAGAATTCAGAGCAACATTTAGTTTTACAAATTATTAAAATTATCAAAATTTTTCCTGACTGTCAGGAAAATTTTTTAATGAATTAATGCATGGTGAAAGCTTATATTTTCTATTTAATGAGATGCATAATGTTCTACAAAGCAGCAGTGAGCAATAACACATATTCTTGACCACAAATCAGGGGTGGGCCAAGCTAAACAGATGCAGCCTGACTAGCCACCTTGCCCCCCTCCTATACGTGTGCACTGATGTCACAAAGGGGGGGGGGCAAGGCATGTTTAAAAGAAGGGAGGTTGGAGCAGAAGGATCTCTTTCAAAAGGTACCTGCCCCCTTTATTGTGTCTCTTCTGCCTGCCACTAGTTCTGGCCCTTCCCTCAATGAAAATTGCCATCGGAAGATTTTAATGAAGGCTTAAATAAGACCAAGCTTACCTACACTAATACCAGCAAATTTACTAAAACTTCAAATTATCTACATTGGACCTGAAATTGGACCTGTATTTATTATGCTGTGTGTTGAGGGGTCATTGTAAACAGGACATTGACACAGCATTTATACTTAACCTGCCCTGTGTTATGGGATATTTAAAATGGCATTGTATTAATATGGTCAAGTGTTCTGAAGTAATAAACTCACATATTTATTATGCATGGTGTTCTGGGAGGTATTTTAAATGAAATTGGCAAGCATTTATCCTTATTTGTGTTCTGGAGTATAATTCATGAAATTAGGAGTGGGATACTATGAAGGATAGTTTGCAGAAGATAGGGATATTTCACAATGCCACACTCAGTGTGCAAAATAAATGGCAGTTAGACATTATTTTGCACTTTGCTCATTGTGTGGGGCATTGTGGAATGCACGATAGATCGAGTCCTAACTGCATTTGGTAGCACTACATTTAAGAGGGGTGATGTTATGTTTTGATAGCCGAGGATGAAAAGAGTATAACAATGCTTTATTAGCAGGTTCATGCAGCTATTACACTTGAACAGAAGCTTGAACTGTAAACACTTTTAAACAGTATAGAAAGTTGAGTGTATGCACAGTATACTCTTGTCAACAATGACACCTACAGGCACCTTGCACAAACACCACAGGTGAGAAGGGGTGAGGCACATTAGTAGTTGGGGCCAGGGAATGTGCATTGTAAATTGCACTTCCATTATACCTAAATATACAGTGTACTTAGCCTTTAGAGTGCTCCCACACACACCAATTTTTGTATATTGTATTGTAGCCGGAAGGTGTGGCTGAGCTTTGTGTGGTTTTTAATAGCACCCCATACCCACCCTTTAAACTAATGGTGGTCCTATACTTTTAAAAATGGGTGTTGGTTTGGGCAATCTCTCTCTCTTAAAAACTGCATACTGGCAGGGGAAGATCTCGCCATCACACAAAAACCAAGTTTCAAGAGACAGAGATTACAAGTAGGGTTGCCACCTTTTTTGGAAAAAAATACCGGCCTTCCTATATATTTATATTTTTTCCTATTAATAACATTGGGATCAACCATCAAAAATACCGGCCAGGCTGGTAAAATACCGGCCAGGTGGCAACCCTAATTACAAGTAATGTTACTATACAGAGAAGTAAAATACTTTTTAGACTATGACCAGAGGTAAACAAGTTGACATGGTTTGGTGGTTTTTCAACTTTATGATCATAACTTTGTAACTAAAAACCCCTGTTTTGTAAACATACGCACTTGTGGTTATACTGAATAACAGAGACAGGAGACCAGGAAATGTGCATTGTAAGCTGCACTTCCATTATACTTAAAAAATATTTTAACTTAGCCTTTAGAGTGCTCCCATACACCCCCATTTTTGTATATTGCACATTGGTAGTTGTCCACCACCGTGTGCATCATTCAGAGGCACAAGGTACAGAGCAGCAAGAGGCGCAGCCTCTTAATGATCTTACACATGTGACCCCAATTAGTGATGGGCGAATTTATTCGCCAGGGGCTAATTCGCGGCGAATTCCCGCGATTCGCCGCTGGCGAATAAATTCGCAAAACTGGCAAAAAAATTTGCAAAAAAAAAATTCGCCGTGCAAAAACGAGGCGCGCGTCGTTTTTGACGCGACGCGTCGAAAACGACGCGGCGCGCGCCGAAAATGACGCGACGCGTCAAAAACGACGCGACGCGTCACGTTTGACGCGCCGCGCGTCAAAAAACAACGCGACGCGCGTCAAAAACGACGCGTGACTCGTTTTGCGAATCGGCGAAAAATTCTCTGGAAATTCGCAAATTTTTCGGCGAAGCGAAACGCGCCCGTTTCGCCCATCACTAACCCCAATCACTAATAAATCAAATTTTTTTTTCCCATTAAACTGCTGAGCCATTTAAACCACATAGTGTACTGGATCCATATACATGTTTGTACATGTAAATATTGTAATCTTGCAGTGTATTCCTTAGATAAGAATAGTATAAAGAATCTAGGAAACCAAGTAAATGAAGTAATACGAAAAATGTTTCTCAAAGAGAGTACTTTATTGTTAAGACATATATTTTTAATAAAATAGCAATTAAAAATCACAAGCTGCCATTAAAACTCTACATAATTAAACCTCAGAAAATTTAATTGTGAAATTGATGTACCAGCATATTTGGAAAATGGGCTCCACTGGTATGTATTTATGTCAATGGAAATACAAATTGGCAATCTGCAGTCTAATGGAAATTGAGAAATAACTAAAACTAACTAGTGAACTTCACAGAGATAGCACTCAATTTTGTGTTAAGTAGGTGCAATGAAATCTACTGTATGTGGTATTAAGGTACTGATAGATTTGAAAATTGAAAGTGAGTCTTTCAGAGTTTATAAAATGGAAGAGGACTACAGTTAACAGTTAACTGTAATTTTATTTTACCTTGATTGTGGAAAGTTACAGAGTAACAGTAAATAAGGCTTAAAGAAGACACAAATTAATCAATTCAAGCATCACACAAAGAACCCATCCCCAAACAAATGAACTACTGACAAACACCCTCTGTACATGTTCATTTTGCTAGGAGAAGAATGAATATCCAGGCAGTAACTCACCATTATGTTTTTTGGAATTAGGAAAACTAAAATACTGTTTCTTACTGAGTGAGATGAATCTTGAAATGTAAAGTTTGTAAAGTAGTAGTCAATATGGAACGCATTTTAGGACATTGTCGCGTCAAAACAATGTCCTGCATGCTCCCTCCTACGGCTATGGAATGCGGCGCAGGGTGCTTTTTAACTCACCCACCCTCCAAAGCCGCAGTCAGGTATCGGTCTTTGGTCCTCCCTCATGAGCCCTCAGCCCTCTTTCATGAGAAGTCAGCCCTCCCTCATGAGACATCAGCCCTCCCTCTTGCACCCTTAGCCCTCCCTCTTGAGACGTCAGCCCTCCCTCTTCATGCCTCATTCCTCCGCCTTCAGTTCTCTGCCTTCTGTACTCAAGCCTCTTCCCTTGAGGGACATCTCATGAGGGAGGGCTGACTTCTCATGAAGGAGGGCTGAGGGCTCAAGAGGGAGGTCTGAGGGCTCATGAGGGAGGACCGAAGACTGATACCTGACTGCAGCCTCGCAGGGTGGGTGAGTTAAAAAGCACCCGACGCTGCATTCCATAGCCATAGGAGGGCGCATGCAGGACATCGTTTTGACGCGACAATGTCCTAAAATGCGTTCCGTAAGTCAATCCAGGGGAGTCATGTTATGGGAAACATTACCTAAAAGTAGTCAAGGATATAGGTACATGGAATAAAGAGCTTTTTATAGTTAACAACTAGTGATGGGTGAATCTACCCCGTTTCGCTGAAAAATTCGCAAATTTCCAGCGAAATTCGCGAATTGGCGCGTCGCTTTCGCCGCGTGGCGTTAAAAACTACGCCCGACTCATCTTTTAGCGAATTTTCGCTGGCGTTTCGTGAATTGCAGGAATTCGCTGCGAATTCGCCCCAGGCGAATAAATTCGCCCATCACTATTAATAACTACCGTATACATTATAAGGGTCCATGAGAAGACTAGTATCAAGTCCAAACAATTGGACTGACAGATACATTTTAAGATAGCTCTGGAAAAAGTCAAAAATAAACAGGGGTACATGCAATTCTTAAAAGTTTTAGAAGGTTTCTTCTCATCAAGTATGTTTAAAATCTGGGATTTATTGTATAACTGCATGGTGAATGGTCCATGAGGCAGCCATGATACACTGAATATGATGCTATATAATGACAAGCCTTCTCAGTATGAATACCTCTTTCAATCAAAGCTTAGCTATTGATTCTCTCCCGAGCAACCATATACTCCTCATCCAAATATTTTTTTAGCCAGTTCTCTATTACATTATTTATCCACACAAATATGTAATGCACATATACAGTGGAGTGAATAAATAATGTATGTGGTGTGTTGTGTAACATCATCCATAATGACAGATTTTAGATGGAAATAGATTGCCTGCATGTAATTCTCCTCTTGCTATTTACTCTTCAATGGGCATGATTGATGATTCATTAGCAAAACATATCTAAGATCTGTACATTTGTCTACAGAAAAAGAAAGACACAAGAATGCATTCTACTGGAATGGCTTGTAATGCTTTAAAGAGCTTTTGAAAATAAGCTAAAAAATAAATCTTAGGAATACTGTGAAGCATTGGAACAGATACAGTAAATACTTTTAAAAATGATTCCTTAAAGTACCCAATATGCTATACTGGATTTTGGTGTCTCCATATTACAAAATCAAATATATACATATGTCACACCTGTTCTCGCATAGCATATTCATAGTAGGTTAGGTTGAAAAAAGACACACATCCATAAAGTTCAACCTTTTAATTAGTATGACCTGTCTGACTGCTAGTTGATCCAGCAGAAGGCAAAAACCCCATTTGAAGCCTCTCTAAGTTGCCTCAGAGGGGAAAAAATCTTCCTGACTCCAAAATGGCAATTGGACTAGTCCCTGGATTAATTTATACTATGAACTACCTTCCATAATTCTGTAGATTCTATTGTCAAAGTGAAGGTGACACATTAAAATACCAGGTTCCCTGGAAAGGGAGGACAAGGGGAGAGAAAAAAAAAAGGGGGGGGGGAGGAAAGAAGGGAGGAATAAATAATAGAAAGTGAGGAGGTAGGGAAAGAAAATAATACATTTACTATATAATTCAAAAACAACATTAGTCATAAGGTGGTGAGGTATCATACTTATTACATTTGTGTTTGTTTCGGGATTTGTAAATTACTGGTCTTTTTCTGAGACAGTTCTTTTATAATGAGTGTAGAGCCTGAAAGAGTTGATGGTCGTTTTCATGAGTAAGCCAAGGGAGCCATATGTTGTTGTAGGTGAAGTGATTTAAATTGATTACTACGGGGCAGATTTTCTAAATTTGTGTGAATGATTTGAAATTCAATCGAATTTTAAAAAATATTCGAATTTGAGGATTTTTTTTTCTGGCCACTCCGACCATCAAATTTTAAAACTTCGATTGAATCGAATGATTCGAATAGATCGAATAAAAATCTATTCGATTATTCGAATATTTGATGGTCAAAGTACCCTTTAAACTTTAATTTGAATCCCTAGTTCGCCAGATTAAACCTACCGAATTGCTGTAGAACCCTATGGGAAGCTCCCATAAGGGTTTTCCAGCATTTTTAGATCAAATTAAAAAATTCAATTGAATGGTAAAAATTGTTCGAATTGTTCGATTTGAATGATTTTATCGATAGATCAATTTTTTCTTATTTGATCAATAATCCAAATTCCGTCAAAATCCTTCAAATTCAAAATTCAAATTCAAAGGAATTTAATTCTATCAAAATTGGATGGTCGAATTTGAGGGTAAATTAACCCTCGAATTTGACCCTAGATAAACCTGCCCCTATGTGTTTCATCTTGAGTCTATCCATATTAAATTCTTTAAAACAGATTAAAATGTCAGGTCATGTCAGCTTTTGCCAGGTATATTAGAATCCAATAATGTTGGCAGCACCCATATTTTTTTTAAAAATATAATTGAGTGCACAGAAAGCTTTGCCATGTATTTAAATTTAAAGCCTTGCTTCTTAAAGCAATATTGGTTGAAGGGTGCCTCTCTCCATTATATATATGTAGTCAATTATTTATTAAAATCTGGAAACTGAAATTGCAGTTGTCAAATATAATTATTAAAATAATTTTTTTGCATCATCCTTTCTTTGAGATCTCTGTTAACCTAGCACCTAGATTCATGCAATAATCCAAGTATTAATGTAAACATATTAATGATTTATTAAGGGTCGAAGTGGGTCAAAGTGAATATTCGAATTCAAAAAGTTCAATTCTTGAAGTAATTTTTGTGATAATTTGACCATCGAAAAGACTACTTATATAATAGAATAATAGTGAAATCCTTCTACTTTGAAAATTGAAGTACTGTCTCTTTAAAAAATAATTTAATTTTAATACTTCACCAAATTAAACCTGCCGAAGTGCTATGTTAGCCTATCTAGAGCAGTTTTTTTATCGATCGTCCGCTAAAATAATTAATATCAAACGATTTAAACTATTTACTTCAACCGCAGGATTGCCAAATTCAGTGAAAAAACTTCGACTTCAATATTGGAAGTCGAATTATTTCACTTTGATTGTCGAATTTCGAAGCATTTTTTAAGCATTTTTTAATACGAAAGTCGAGGCTTAGTAAGATGTAGATTTAAATAAGATCTTTAAACTTTTGCTCTGTGAACATTAAACAAGAACATAAACTACCCCGTAGGTCAGATGCATTGGGATCTTTTCATTTACCCTAGCTGGAAGGTTGTTCAAGCTATTGTTAAATGTTCAAATGAGACTGTTACTAAGTACCAGTGATCTACACACGCAGCTAATATTTCTGTTTTATGCTGTGTCATATTCAGGTATTGAAGTTATTATTTTTATTGATAATCCTTTATATTACATTGTTATGTTTTGGAGGACAACGACAAGAATGTTGTCCTCCAGAAGGACAATCTTTCTATAATATAAAGGCTCTGCCAAATTTGATGAAAAAAGAAATAGTGTTTGGGATTAATTTAAAATGCACAGAAAAATTATTTCCTTTCAAATTTTAGCAATTTTATATTAAATTATTTAACTTAAAATTTTTAAGGTCTTTTGGGTAGCAGGTAGTCACACACAATGTGAGGTCAATGATGAGTTCACCTTTAACAAAATAACTGGACTGCATTATATATGATTACAGGTATATGACCTGTTATACAGAATGCTTGGGACCTAAGGTTTTCTGGATAGTGGGAAATTTCTATAATTTGGATCTCCATACCTTAAGGGGCAGATTTACTAAGGGACACATTTTTTAAATGAAAAAACTTCGAAATTCAACCCTCAAATTATTTTTACAGGGTTTTTTGATCGAAAATGGACCTATTTCGATCAAATAGGTCCATTTTCGATCAAATAAAAATAGTTTAAATTGTTTGATTCGATCGAACGATTTGAACGATTGTCTGCAAAATCCTTCAAATTCTTGGAATTTTGGGGCAGATTTACTAAGGGCCAAATTTAAGATGTAAAAAACTTTGAAATTTGACCCTCAAAGTATTTTTAACGGTCCATTTAGGATTGCATCGATTCTAACAATTCTCCGCAAAATCCTTTGAAGGACAGGTTCTATGAGGTTTTCCCATAGGCTAAAATAGCAATACGGCAGCTTTAAGCTGGTGAATAGTCGAAGGATTTTTAAAGGGCAAGTACTTTAAAATTTGAAAATTCAAATTTCTTAAATTTGAATTTTGGGCTATTCAATAGTTGAAGTAGCCCAAAATTACTTTGAAATTCAAATTTTAAAAATTAAAATTTTATTCGAATTTTCACTTCGACCTTTAGAAAATGTTCCCCTTAGAAAAATTTTCAGGACAGGTTCTATGAGGTCCCCCATAGGCTAAAATGGCAATTTGGCAGCTTTAAGCTGGCGAATAGTCTAAGTTGAAGGATTTTTATAGGGCAAGTACTTAAAAATTTGAAAATACTAAATTTCAATTTTTTTCAATTAGAATCGAATTTTGGGGTATTCAATAGTCGAAGTAACCAAAAATTACTTTGAAATTTTAATTTAAAAAATTTGAAATGCATTTGAATTTTCACTTTGACCCTTAGTAAATCTGACCCTAAGTCTACTAAAAAATAATTTAAACTTCAAAAGGCAGGTTTTGCTTTTAATAAGGATTAATTATGTCTTAGTTTGAATCTTGCAAAAGGTACTGTTTTATTGCTAAAGAGAAAAAGGAAATTATTTTTTAAAATGTAATTATTTGGATAAAATGAAGTCAATGGTCGACAACCTTCGTCTAATTCAGAGCTTTCTGGATAACTGGTTTCTGGATAACAGATACCATACCTGTACTATGTTTTGCTTTATTGTGTTTGCTCAGAATTTGGTACTTTGTTACACATCAGTGACTAACAGTTGGACTAGGCAATCTTTGACACTATTCTGCATATTGCATGTGCAATTTGTTGGGTTGATGAAAAGAATTCATGACAGGTAATTAATTTTGATTTGAGCTTGTTGGTATTCATGGAAACTTTTCTGGTCTCTCAATAATGCTCATGTGGCAGGATTTAGGTGATAGGCAATTTAAGGCATCCCTATGGGGCATTGGTGCCTTGATCTTGTATTGTAGTTAGCTTGTGTCCTCACTGACATGGTTTTGCTCTTCCCTTGCCAGTGATTAATGTGATGTGTTAAGCTTTTTTGGACTCCACATCAGCAAAATATATTTAGAAACATCTAATATATCTGGATTTGGTGGTATTCCCAAATGTATGTACTCACACAAATTGGAAATACAGATGGAACACATATTATTTCATAATATACTTGTACCAAAAGTCTATACATTTCTGCTCAGGTCCTATACATCAGCATAAAGAACAATCTGTCTGTATAATGCATCATTTTGAAGGGTTTCAGATAAATGTGAAATCACCACATAGAAAACCCTCCCGCATCATACCAGGAATATTTAAGAAGATTCTCCAGTATCCTACCTTTCAACAATATATCATCATTTTGCTGGTACCTAACATATACTGTACATTTGTCAATATTACATTTTAATCAAGCATTAAAGAGGACTGACAAGTTTGGATGACAGCACATTTTTATATATCTTTAGTGATTATTGAATTAAAAGAAAAGAAAGTTCATTAAAACAACTCATTGACTATACTGTACATTAACCAACCAAGGCACACAACACACTAAAAATGTGTATGACTTTAAAGGGTTCCTGTTATCCAGACATAAAAAGCCATTTAATTAAAGTCCAATTCAAGTGAAATATGAAACCTAATTTTTTATTAAAACATGCATATTTGTTGTAAACTCATTTAAAAAATCTCAGCTGTCAATCAAATATTAGCTGCCCCTCCTCTATGCCTTATGCATAGAGGTGGGGCAGGCAATTACTTTCACTTTTCATTCAGCATTTACTGGATGTCACTGCACTCCCCACATTCCATTCTACTGCAGAGCACATAAAGGTAAAAATAAATATGCACAGCATGGTTAAAATAAATACTTTGTTATGACAAACATCTTTCTAAGTTGCATTTAATAAATAAATGTACTTTCAGCTTACATACAAATTCAGGCCTTAGCTTGTATGTAACCTGGGAACTGCCTTTATATAGCAGGGAGGAACATTAATGGAAGTTTCTAATACAGAAATCAAAGTCAGGAATACAGTACATTAAGATGTTTTTAGAAAACACAGATCTTTTTGGGTTTATAAATTGCTCACTTGCAATGCCACATTTAGGGGCTGATTTACTAAGGGTCAGAGTGAATATTCGAATGCAAAAAGTTTGATTTTCGAAGTAAATTTTTTAAAAATTTTGACCTTTGAATAAGCTACTTCAACCATTCAAATGGAATATCGAATAGTAAAATCCTTCGACTTCAAAATTCGAAGTAGTGTCTCTTTAAAAAAAACAGATTTTTTTTTTTACTTCGCCAAATAAAAGCTTCCGAAGTGCCATGTTAGCCTATGGGGACCTTCTAGACCTTTTTCCTAAGTTTTATTTTATCGTAGTAAAATCATTCGCTATTACACTAAAATCATTAGATACGAATAATTTTACGTCGATCGCAGGAATGCTTAATTTGGTGAATAATACCTCGACTTCGATATTCAAAGTCGAAGTATTTTAATTCGATGGTCGAATTTCGAAGTATTATCCACTTAGAAATTCGACCTTTAGTGAATCAACCCCTTAATGTTGCTCAAGTTTTTTGTCCTATTAATTGGCTACTTGCACTTAAGAGCTGCAAAAATTGTCTATACACTGGTCACCCTAGCCATTCAAAACACTATAGGACCTACTTATTAATGTTCATACTTTGTACATTTTACAATAACATTTTTAGTATAAGTCAGGTAAGAGACCCATTATCCATAAACCCATTATTATATTTTGGATATCAGATCCCATACCTGTACTAAAAATTGTTGATTATACTTATTACTTTAAAATAAATTAAATACATTAATAAATAAATTAAAGAAATTAATTATTTATTAAACTTAAAAAACTTGAAAAACACTAATACAATAATCTAAAAAAAAATCTAAAAGCTGTCAAGGTTATGTAGATGTTATCTGGAATATTTCCTTTTGCAATTGTAAGATAGTTCTGTAATTAAAATTTTAGATGTTTTTGTGTACTTTTATTTGTATTTGCTTAACAAATTTGAGTATTTTAGGTTTTCTTATTAGTATACTGATTGATTACAAATTTATATATCTTCAAGCTTTTTATATTTAGCTGTTTTATTAAATTACTTTGCATTTGTGGTTTGTAGAGAAAAAAGGCTAAAGTGAGAATGTTTATAACTGGATCTCCCCATTTTTTTTTAAGGAGGATCCTATTCTTATACATACGTATAGGTTGCTTGTGGCTACCATTTTGGATGTGTAATGGCCAATTTCCAATGACTGACTCAAGATTCTGCAAATTGCAAATAAAGCAAAGTACTAGCAAGCACTAGTATAGAACATAAATGGAATGTATGTGACATAACCTAGGACAGAAACCAAAGTCAGGAATACATTAAGATTATTAGAACTAACTCATTAGAATACCAAAAATTTACTACAAATCTTAAGGGGTCTAAATTGCTCAATTGGAATACTGCCTTTTATTCATTGCTCTAGTTCTTTGACCTTTTAGTTAGCTACTGGCACCGAAGAACTCCAAAAATACTATATCTGACATTGCTCTACATATGGATTGAGCAAAATTATTATTTTCCTTTTAAAATTGTCATTCTGTATATTTGGCCCAGCACAGCAATTGTGCTCCATATAATTTATATATGTAAGTGTCCCGACAAACTTAGAGCAAAAAGTTGACAAAAACAGATAGGTTTCTTATTTTATTCAACTGACCAACTACAAATTTATTGTAGAACATTGTAATTTTTACTTATGCATGCTAAGGCATTTATGTTTAAATCAAATCATTTTTTTATAATGAATAACAATTTTGCAATGTAAGGAAAATTGCACTATATAACGAGCCTTGCATCATTTCTCTATCTGCAAATGATCACAGTAAAACAAACCCAATTGCCCACTGAGACAATTGGGAGTGCCATTAAATTACAAAAACGTTTGCAACGAAAGTAATAACTGAAATGTATCAATTTGCAGTAAATTTTGTTTTTATTTTGTTGACCTGTACAGTTAAAGCTATTTTCACTGTTGTGTAAGTTACATTAAATGAAATGATGTTTTATTGCTTTATTTGCACATTTGCATTTCCCCATTCATTACAGATTGAAATAAATGTAGAATGAAAGCAAATCATTTATAATAAAATGTATTTTCTGAATGAGCTATAGTTTTTATGGGGAGATGGAGTAGATTCTAAATAAGTGTCACTGTTATGGCTCTGGAAGTTCCAACCGTTGGATCCTAAGGACCCGATGGCTGAACAGAACCAGTGTCAGAGCCCCGCTTCTCACAGCACCCTAGAAGGGATTCTGGCTTCCGCAGTAACCGCTGCTGTTCTGAGTGGAGGAAATGGCCGCACTTAACCTATGCCAGCAATTAGCAACAAGTGTCCTGCCAAATAAAGTAACCAGTCAGCCTTTGCTCTTGCAACAAGCTATCTTTCTGACAACTAAAGACAGCTAGTGATGGGCGAATTTATTCGCCAGGGGCGAATTCACGGCAAATTCCCGCGATTCGCCGCTGGCGAATAAATTCGCGAAACTGCAAAAAAAATTTGCAAAAAAAAATTCGCCGCGCAAAAACGAGTCGCGCGCCGTTTTTGACGCGACGCGCCAAAAACGACGCGCGACTCATTTCGCGAATCGGCGAAAAATTCGCGAATTTCTCTGGAAATTCGCGAATTTTTCGGCGAAGCGAAACACGGCCGTTTCGCCCATCACTAAAGACAGCAACTTGCTGGAATAAGGGAACATAAGTTTAGCCGCTCGGCTTAGCAATTAACAACTCCTTGTCTCACAGAGCTCTGAGTTCTAACATCCATCTTCTATGAAAACCTATTTCTCAGGCTACAGGGTCAAATGATCATAGACCTTAAAAACATCACGTGGACTAGGATTGGCTGCCAGACCAAATGGTCATCATTAACTGTTGTATGCCTGAACCTCAATCCCTAACAGTCACTCAAGAGTTTTATTTTTACAGGTCAGTACATTGACATAGACATACCAAAATAGACAGACTTATTAAAATAATACATTGTTCAAAAGCAACATAGTCTGTTCCCCCTACAATGTTGCATGTTTTTACTGAATAAAGTACCTCATCAAGCACAATGTAGCAGGTTCATTTTTATTGCTCCTCATTCAGGATTTCTTTAAATATTTTAATCTATGTCTGAAAAGCTTATTATAATTCAGAGTCAGGCAAGTGGTATTTGTACCTGACCTGTTTGCTGCTCCCCCTTAATCCGTCTTCCACCCCTCCCGCCACTTGCTCCTGCATGAGCATGCATTTATAAAAGGCAACAGAGGAATGGGGATAGAAGCCTAACACTCCCATTCCAGTTGAGTACTAGGTAAACTACTTTGTTACTTATCCCTATTTCTGGTCCTGTCACAGTGAAAAGGAAAGAGAGCAGTGCACTCCCATAGTGTAGAATCAGTGATAAACATTTGAATAAAAAATAAGTTTCAATAGCACAATCAGCCTATCAGGTAATACAGTCCAGATAAATAGCTCAATGTGTTTCTTCTTGGATAAGAATTCATCAGCATACATATTCATATTCCAAAATTTGCAAAGAATCAAATTGGTGTTCAGGAAAAGAGTTTGCAAATTCTCTGGGTTACTTATCTGGATTGTATTACCGGATATGACAATTGTGCTACTGAAACTTGTATTTTTCATTTTTATAAATGTTTATTACATTTATTTATATAAATGTTTCATGTGAAGTCACTGAATGAAATCTCATTGACTGTTGGGTTCCACCCAAGTTATGGTCCACAGTCATACAGTAAAAGATACTGTACAAATTTTGGGGATCCTGGTTATAATAGTGTCAGAATGGCAGCAATTTCAATTTCAGTTTGTGGCTCCACACCACTTTTTCTGTCCTTTGAACTATAGTTACCCCATGACTAATTGCCATAAATAGTGTGAGAATGGGAGTGTAAAACAATCGAAAACAGTGAAATTCACTGGATAAAATCTGATTAGCTATTGGTGGCTCCATCCACTTTTCAAACCCCCAGTGTCCAACTGTGAAAAGTTTGGAGACACTGGCATTAAACAAGTGAGAATGTCAGGAGTTAAAACTTTCCCATTAAAATCAGTGCAATAAATCTGATTTAAAGTGGAATGGAACTACTGTATTTATGTTACATGGTGCATTTAATACATTAAATTTACACTGATAACTAGACATGTCAAGGGAACCTTAATAAAGTCATTAGAGTTATTTTAATGCCCTACACATAAACCCACAGTTAAATAATGTGCCATATGGTAAATGTATGGGGGGAAACGGGGCGCAGGAAAAAAAGTGTATGCCCTTTGCAGCCTAACACCCAGAAAAATGAAAAAACGCCAGTGTTTTTTGGACTTAGAAGATATTACACTCAAAAATTATGATGTAAGTAACTGAAGATTGAGAATGTTCTCCAATGTACTCCAATGCACTTTGCCAGGTGAGAGCTGGCGAAGGCAAGTCTAGCAATATCTAGCTACAATCTGCATCTTAGTGAATTTGCAGAGTTACGTCCATTCACCACAGCAACGTTAGCATCTATCTCCTTCGATAGTGAAGGGATACCTGCGCTCGTTAGTAAATCAGTGAAGTAACGAAATGATGTCACGCAGCTTAAATGGCAAAAAAGTTATTGAGCTGTATTAAAAGGGACATCGATTCTCAGGAAGAGGGGGGCTATTCTTCCACAGTACAGAGCACTGGTAAGGCCCCATCTAGAAAATGGTGTACAGTTTTGGTCTCCAGTGCTCAAATGTGATATTACTGAATTAGAGAGGGTCCAGTGAAGGGTAACTAAACTGATAAAGAATATGGAAAATATCATCTATGAGAAACGACTGGCCAAATAAGGATTCTTTCCACTGGAGAAGATGCGATCAAGGGGTGATATGATGATGTTTAAATATACAAGAGGATTACATATTAATCTCTCTAATGCTTTATTTACCAGTATGTCCTTCTAGCCGACACAAGGTCACCCATTAGAAGTAAGGAGCTTAATGTTTGGAGGGTTTTTATTCAGTAAGAGCTGTGAAGATGTGGAATTCTCTCCTTGAATCAGTCTTACAGGATAATACATTAGATAGCTTTAAGAAAGGGTTGGCTGGTTATGAAAGATAGCTCAAAGTACAAGTTGATCTAAGGACTGGTCGTATTTCCATGTTGGAGTCAGGAAGTATTTTTTTCTCCCTCGCAAATTGAAGAGCATTGAAACAGGGGTTTTGCCCTCTTCTGGATCAGCTAGAAGTCAGGTATGTTTTATATAGACGTAATTCGAATTCAAAGGGTTTTAACGAAATTCGATCGATCGAATAGGAAAAATTCATTTGAATGATAAAATATGAACGATTTTAACCATTGAATCGAATATTTTTTATTCAATCTAAAAATGCTGGAAAAACTCTATGGGAGCTTCCCATAGGGTTCTACAGAAATGTGGTACTTTTAATATAGCAAACTAGATTCAAATAAAAATTTAAAGGGCAAGTACTTTGACCATCGAATATTCGAATAATCTAATAGATTTTTATTCAATCTATTCGAATCATTTGATTCGATCAAATTTAAAAAATTCAATGGTCGAAGTGGCCACAAAAACTATTCGAAAATTCAAATTCAAATCTTTTTGAAAATTTTATTGAATTTCGAATCATTCACACAAATTTAGTATATCTGCCCATAAATGTAATGCATTTTTGCATTGGGAAAACGGAACATCTAAAAAACCTAGTGGTATTTGTTTTGAGCACATACCAAAGAAATTGATATAACTGTTCCAAAAATACATAACAGTAGTAAAGCCAAAACATTCATAAAGAACAAGAGATTTTTCATTGTTTGTTGATACTGCATATATTTAAAATGCTCTCTTGCATTGACTTCATAATATAAATAATTTCTATTGGCCCTAGAAAAATTATAAATAGAATAAATATAAATTTATCTTGACACATATGAGTAGCAAAACATATATAATCACTTAAACAACTTATGTAGTATAATCTTTTTTTATTTATTTTTCCTACAATGTAATTAAGAAATCTTTAACTATCTATACCATATGAAGTTGCTTTTGCTGCTATTTTTGTGTTGTCCGTAAATGGAATTCCATGTAAAGCAATTTGAAGATGAAAAATTATACTGTATGTGTACATGCCTCTGGAAAATGTTAAATGACACCATTACATCAGGGCACCTATTTTCCCATGTTTTCACTTGAGGGCAGTCACATATCAAGATCCCTTAAGATTTGTGTTCCCTCCACTGCTTCAGGGGCTTTTCTTCATAGGCTGTTACTTAACATTTGTTCAGGCTATTGCTACAGAGTCAGCTTTACTTTATGTATGTCAATGCAATTATTAAGGTGTGAACATGCACAATTCTCTAAAAATACCTTTTCCTTTCGGTAAATAAGAAAACACATGAACACATTTTTTGTAATGTTTACATAAAACTAGCAAAACTGGTTATAGAATGGAAATGGAAAAAGTTATTTGAAAATACACCAAAACTTTAAATAATAGCAACTGATGTCATTTGATGTCATTGGAGAGTAGCATGAGTGGTTCATAGCATTAATGATTGCTACTCTATACAGCTGATCAAAACCATGGGCATGCTATACCCTTTAGCATAAACAGAGGATGATATTCAAGGTACAGTCTTTTGAATAAGAAAAAGAGTTGATCAGATTATGGTGAGGGTAGGAGAACACTAGAATATATACTCTGAATAGAAAGTTGGTATATGTAAAATGTATTATTATGCCTTTATTTCTTTGAAAAATGTCCAGTGAACTATTATTTTCTACAAGCTAATCAAATATAGCAGAGCCAAATAAATAGATAGGGAATAGAGTAGGGTTGCCAACTTTTCTGTCCCCCTTTCTGAACAAGGGACAGGAGATGACATCCCATGGGGCATGTTGGTGCTGTCACTGGGACAGAGTCATGATGTTGCAGGCAATTGTTGATTGGCCGGTCATCAATCTAGGGGAATCCTGCCCAGTTTTCATAATTTGTATGCTGAGCAGTTCAGACCCAGGGGACCCTTCTGATAACTAGTGTGCCCAGGTCAAAACCAAACAGGTGGCAACACTAGAAAAGAGCCCTTTTTAATGTGGATCCAATACATTGGTCCTGTGTTTGCATTATGTTTTATATTATGTAACCATTTTCTTACTAGGTTGGTAAATTATTAAAAAAATATATTAGCTTGTATTCATAGGTCTATTTCATGTTATTCTCTTCTACCTGTAGACTTCCTGAGATGTTTTATTTATAGCAGGTATTTTTCTGTATTATGCTATATATTGGTTTGGTTTAACCTGCCAGAATATATTTCTTTCTTGTTTACTTGACCTTGGCTGTTACATCTATTTTCTCATTAGCAGATTTTTACTTGAAGATTGTATCAGTCTACTGTAACTGAAATGTCAATTAAATATAGCTCTTTTTTCCCTTTTTCCAGATAACCTCTAGTTCCTGTATGTTTATCATGTTAATAAAAACTCATTAGTTGGCTGCTTTTGCCTCTTTTCTGTCTCTGCATTTAAACAGGTGGATTACCTTTGAAGTAATGTTTTTTATGATGTGTTCATTTATATTTGGAGAATAAATCTGACCTCTAACTACATCTTAATTTGAATTATTTAGAAGAAAAAATGCTGCACAATCCACAACAGAATCTGTTCAAAATTAGAATGTAACATATTCCACTTCATAAAAGTCCACAGCTGTACTCATAAAGTCAAAAAAATTACAGAAACTAGAAAGATGTATTTACCTGTATGTTATCTCAATCAAAAGGACTTGTGGTTGAGATCTGCAATTGGTTAAAATGGATGCAAACATGGTCGCTAGTGATGGGCGAAACGGCCGCGTTTCGCTTCGCCTAAAAATTCGCGAATTTCCAGAGAAATTCGCTAATTTTTCGCCGATTCGCGAAACGAGGCGCGCGTCGTTTTTGACGCGCGTCGCGTCGTTTTTGACGCGCGTCGCGTCGTTTCCGACGCGTCGCATCATTTTTGGCGCGTCGCGTCAAAAACGACGCGAGACTCGTTTTTGACGCGCAAATTTTTTTGGGCGAATTTTTTTCACAGTTTCGCGAATTTATTCGCCAGCGGCGAATCGCTAATGGTCGCTAACATTCACAATAGTCTTTGGGAATGTTTATTGCGCTAACAAATAATATTAATAAATAATATTAAATTCCCCCTTAAAAGAGAACTAAACACTAAAAATGAATATGTCTAAAAAATGTATTTTACTGTATATATAATTAACTTATTGCACAAGTCTAAAGTTTCAGCTTCTCAATAGCAGCAATTATCCAGGACTTCAAACTTTTCACTGGGGGTCAACATCTTGGAAAGCATCTGTGACACTCACATTCTCAGTGGGCTCTGAGTGACTTTTGAGAAGCTAAACTTAGGGATTGTAGCCTTATATTGTGATATTTATATTCTATGTATACTGTATATTTTAAGTTGGTCTCTAATCTCAGTTGCTGACAGCAGCACAGAACATGTGCAGTGAATCAGCAGAAAAGAAGATGGGGAGCTACAAGGACATCTATGGAGGTACAGATATTCTTTGCTAAAGGGCTATGGTTGTCTTGAGAGTGCTTTGTTTCAAACCCAAACCATTTTTGGTCCCAGATATAAAGCATTGTATCAAGAAGCAAAAGAAAAAATTGCAAAACAGAAATGTAATCAGGTTCTGCTTACTGGTTGCTTGCTAACATCTAATAAGGCCGTGTGTCAAGATCAGTTCATATAATTATCTGTTTAGTAATCAACATCAAAATCACATAAGATTAAGAAAAGAGGTTGACACATCTGCACCTGTATCTGCATCTGCCATGGCTCACTTTCAAAATCTGTTCCTTTTCATGTATATTCATGCAAATTCTTTTCTTACATTAAAGTGAATCGCATTAGACTAGCTTACACTCTTTCAAGGATATCTACAAGTATATATATATTTTTATGATTTTATAAAACAAAATCTTTTTTCCGCAAAATTCATAAATTTAAACACTCCTTAATATTTTTAACTTCCTGCTTTCTAAAGGGTCACTCACTCTAGTGAAGTTAATACTGGTTTGTTATTATATGTTCTATAGTTCTATGAAGGTAACTGTATTCTGTATTCTTGCTCAGGCAAGCTGGTAAGAGGCTTTCCCTTCATATCCCATTGATATGTGCTTTGATATGTTTATGAGCACTTCACTGGGGGCCTGGATAGCCAAACAAGGGTACAAATAAACATTTTTCTTTCATAATGGTATTGACTTGTATTTTTTTTAAATGTTTTAATAATGCATATATTAAGTTCCTGTATCAAGTATATGCTAATTAAACTTTCAAAGGGAGTATAGGATTTAATTAACCAATTTTTCATTAAATATGTTAATTACTAACATACATTCAAAAATGAAAGAATGAAAAAAAATCATCCAGGTTCTGTTTGATCAATTTAAGGCTCAAGGTGAAATGTAGAAGACATAAAATTTGCAAGTGGCTTCCAGGAAGTTGACTCCTGCATGTAAATGTAACATATATGAAAAGTAATTCAATACATTTTTTGCAAATTGTTCCCCAGTGCCAGAGGGCAGCTTATATCAGATTCCTTCCATAATTTTATCAATTATTCCATTGTTAAAATGTGTCTATCATTGTAAAAAGCATGATATATTTAATAAGGACACTAAAATAGAAGCAGTTGTAATGGAAAAAAGTCTCAGCAACAAAAAAAAGAATGTTGTGTATATTACCGATCTCTTCCCACACCTGCTTAATAGTGATGGGCGAATTTAATTCGCGAAACTGCCAAAAAAATTCGCCAAAAAAAATTCGCCACGCAAAAACAAGTCGCGCGTCGTTTTTGACGCGACGCGCCGAAAACGACGCGATGCGCGCCGAAAGTTACGCGACGCGTCGGAAATGACACGACGCGCGTCAAAAACGACACGCGACTCGTTTCGCGAATCGGCGAAAAATTCGCGAATTTCTCTGGAAATTCACTAATTTTTCGGCGAATCGAAACGCAGCCGTTTCGCCCATCACTACTGCTTAAAGGACAACTAAAGGCTAAAATAGAATAATGTTAGAAATGCTGTATTTTGTATACCTATAAACATGAACCTACTGCACCAGGAGACCAATTAAACAAATGATTTATGCTTTCAAAGTTGGTGCAGGGGGCTTTCATCTTGTAACTTTGTTAAACATCTTTGAGATACCAAGACTAAACACATGCTCAGTGTGGTCTGGGAGGTTAAGCTTAGGGAATGTCATAAATGATCAAAACAGCACAAGTCAGATAACATCTGCCATAGAAGGTGATACAGCAAGACTGATTAATAATCAGAATATGCAGATTGCACTGGCTCTGTGGATGCAAATCTGCACAGTCGATGGCTGCTTTACAGGGAAACAAATAAAGCTGCTCGAGGTCAAGGAAGCAAGGTTCTCCCAGATGTTTGAAAGTATAAATGTTTCCCTGCAGAGCAGTAGAATGAATGGGGTATTTCATTGCAAACAGTCAGGTTTATTATAAAAACAGTAGACATTTTTTAATTTAAAGTATATTGGAAATATATTTTTTTTCATTAAAGAAAGTTTAAATGGGATTTTAAAATTGTTTATGTTTATGTGGACAAATTGCACTAAGACAACTGTAAGAATAATATAACATTTTATACTGGATTTATATATTACATTTCCCTACCAAACTGGGCTTGCCATAGATGAATCAATGCTGATATTGTGCCCATTATTGTTTTCTGTAATAAGATTAAAAGTAACATTCACTGTGCAAAGTAAAATCATGTTTTTACACCAGGACAGTGTTTTTTCTTGGATTCTAGAATGCACCTAATATAGCAAAACTAATGTTACTGCATAAATCAGGAGTGGGGATTTACCCACTGTGTGGAACCTGGCCTTTCTACACTTATAAAACATTTGCAGAAGGTCCCCATAGGCTAACATAGCAATTTGGCGAAGTATCGAAGTCAAAGTTTTCTTAAAGAGACAGTATTTTCTTAAAGAAACAGTTTTTTCAGTTGGAATCGAATTTTGGTCTTTTTGATGGACGAAGTATCCAAGAAAAAAACTTTGAAATTCGAACCTTTTGAACTACGAAAATTAACTTTGACCCTTAGGAAATCTGCCCCAAAGCATTAATGATGGCATCAATAAAGGTAACATTTACATCCATTTCCATGCCACATAAAGCAACCAAAATACAAAATACTGTAGCTTCATAGAAATAAAACAAATAAATTTATATTTAAAAATAAATATTCCCAGATCTCTGAAAATAACACTAATTTATAAATTTTAGCATCTATCATGATATGTCAGTTTAGTCAACATTGTGATTTCCCCTATAGTGATTTCAGAATGAGCTTCTCTGATTCTTTTCTTCTTGGATTTTAGTTTTAACAATACTATTTTATTTTGGAGACTAAGAGGAATCCTTTGTCTTTTTTTTGTTTTACAATCACATGCTAAGTTAGTAGTAGGGGGTCATCAGTGCTCTACTTTTCTTTATTTCCTACTGACAATGTATAAAAAGAAGAGCGAATCTGACCATGACAAGTTACTTTTTTATTGTCTTTGATATATCCTTTCTTTTAGTGGCTGCAACTACAGTGCATTTTACTTGCTTCCTATTGTAGCAGATATGACCCTATGCCAAAGATGCTTTATGTTGAAGTTTCTTGTATCAAAACTGTAACTACATTGTCCTTTTTTATTTTTGAACAATTGCTTTTAGTCTACAATCTTGCAGACAACAATATGGAGAAGACATTATCACATGGAACGAAGGGGGTTGAGAATGTGAGCAGACTAATTGGCTATAAAATAACATAACTGCTATGTGTTTGACTGGACTACATAGATTGTTACAATATCAGAAGCTCTTTAAGATTAGAAAAAAGAAAAGTTCTTTGGTTAAAAAAAATTCTTTGAAAGATGTTGAAATATAAAAAGGCTTTAAGCCACTGATAACAGAAACCGAATTATATATCTTAACTAATATATATACTGCAGCCAAAAACTCACCAACTTACAAAACTCTCATCTACAGTGCACAGAAAAAGCTTTTTTGGCTCAAGGCTAAACAACATTATTATTATGCACTGATCTCTTTTCTACTGACCTTA
>CM044448.1:53703812-53765482 GCA_024363595.1 Xenopus borealis
TTTTTTTTTTTTTTTTTTTATATTCTATGGATAGATATAAAAGGCTAAATATATTTTTCAGCATGTTATACAGGTGCATGTACTTAACAACAAGTGTATAAAATGGAAAGGATGTGATGCCTTTTAATAATAAAAAAATTCTAGTGTGATGTTCAAGAAATACCATGATAGAGAAACTACTACTTCTCTCAAATTATTCAAATACAGTACATGTGAATTTTTTTTTTGAGAAAACAGTGCAATAATTTATAGTGAAGAGTCTAAGGTTAATTCTGTTGTGAATGATAACATTTTTCTGCAATGAGGATAACATGTTTGTAAGTAATGCTCAAATAGCAGTTATTGAATAGATTTTACCTGGAATTGGGCATTGTTGGAAATATTTCATGTTTTCTGCTGTAGGCAGAGGAATAAGGTGAATCTGGAAACTTCTGCTCTCAGAACATGATTAAAACAGTTGTAAAATTGTTATATATTTTTATACTTTGATCATCTAGCATGAAATCCCACATTGCAAAGGACATTCACACAGTATTATTCTCTTTGGTTATACTTCTCCCAAAAATGTATAAGACATTTTCCTATATTATCTCCCTATAAAAATGTATCTTTATACAGTACTCTGTTATGTACTGTATTCAACTAACTCAAACACGTCAGTTAATACAACCTTACATACTGTATTTTACACAAGTAGTGAATCTATTTTCTGTTTGTTATCAGCTGTTTACATATTTGGTTCACCCATGCATTACTATTATCTAGATCTTCTTGGACAACAAATTATTAATGAGTTAACACAGGACTGTCGGCCCGTGGACGACATTCAGCCCACAACACCCCTTTGTGTGGCCTGCCACATGAAAGTCTGCTTTCTTTGTGCCATAATCTACCTGCTCTAAGCTCCCTGTGTGTGCCATACTCTTCCTGCCCTATGCCCCCTTTGTGTGTCATACTCTGCTTACCCTATGCTCCCTGGGTGTGTGATATTCTGTCTGCCCTACACTATACCCTGTGGGATGTGAGCCTGGTAGGACTTGTTCTGGGGGTTTGTTAGCATTTGAAAATTGTTGTGCTGTGTTATCCACAGGGGAGGAGGTGAAACATGGATTTAAGAGAATGTTTATGGTATATTTAAAGGCATGACTTACATTTTTCACATATGATAAATGAGTGATATCCCTGCAGCGTGCACCAGCCATTTGTTTCCTTTTTTAGTTTGTTACCACCATTAATGTAGACATGGTGTTAAAAGCTCTTGTGAGGGGGTGAGGTCAACACTGGCTTCCATTATCGCCACTCCACCATGCAGTTTTCAGCCCTCGCTACCACAGAAGTTGGACAGCACTGATTTAACATATAAGCAAGGGCTAAAACATGCTAAGAATTGTACAAGAAATTTTGGAGACAAAAGCTCATATTTGTTACTCAACTATTTTTCAGTTGTTTTAATGTCACAAATGCTCACTAGGGATGAGTTTTTTCACCAAGTTTCGTCATAAAACCTATGCCCATAGATGCTAATGGATGAACACAAGTGACAATAATTTGCCATCCAATTTGGTATTGGTATAATTGCAACACTTAACCTACAGTAATACCTTTCCTTTAGCTTACTTAACCTGATTATAAGTTTTCTTGCATTCTACACCTTTTTTGTAGTCCCAGCAATTTATAATAACTTTTTATTGGTAATCATCCCTGATTTAACAAAGTTTTCCTGCATTTTTCACCAAAATATTGTCATGATGTTCCCCAAAATGGTTATGTGAATGTTTTTATTAGTAAAATGAAGGGGTTTAAATACTAGCCATATGCCTACTTTACAATAATACTGTCTGTAAATAGTCAAGTCAATTTAGCTTGCATTTCATACAATTATGCACAAATCACATATTGCTTTAGATGTGTATTTGAGAAGAGAAGTCTTGCACATGCCACCCCTATAGTGTAACATTAATGCTGCAATGCTTATTCCATCTCATTAACACAGTATATATTGTATTTTAAAGTAAAACAGACAACTGTGCTTATAACCTTTGAGTTACTTAATAATGCGTTACTTTAACACATTTCCTTGATTTTACATATTCCCAGATTTCACATTATTTCCTTGGTCCCTTGAAATAAGTACAATTGTTACAATGTGTCATTGTGATTGGATTAGTGGAAGAGTTTATATGCCAAGAACTTCCCATAACAGTCATTTGAACAGCAGCTTGGATGAGTAGTGAAACATCTTCAGTAATTACTCAGCAAGTCCAGTTGATTTGGAATTACTTATATACTGTACCATGTACCATTGATGGATGAACATCTTTATAATCATTAAATATACTGTCTGGAGGGGTTATTTACCAACATGTCACCCACTGAAGTGTTTTCTCCATAATTTCAATTTAATGGGAGACACTTTCATGTTGGTGTATTTGTAAATGGCCCTTTATATCTGTGATTTCTTTTGAATTTTTGCAGATGCATCGCATCGAATGTGTGCCTGCAATGGTATGAAATATGATGAGTCACTCTATCTCCATTCTGTATGCTACTAAATCTTTTTTTTTTTTTGTAAACCTAGTAAAAATATATACCCAACAGCATTCATCAGGAAAAATCTTCAACACCGTCGGGCAGATTTATCAAGGGTCGAATTTGAGGCTTAAAGAACCCTTGAATTCGACCATCGAATTTTGGACAAATTTAAATTCTACCGCAATTTGAATATTCAAATGATCGAATAGAAAAAATTTGATCGAACAATTAAATTGTTCGAATCGAACAATTTTAACAGTTCGATCGAATTTGATCTAAAAAACCTCCCATAGGATTTAACAGTAATTTGGTAGGTTTAAGATGGCGAACTAGGCAATCAAATTATTTTTTAAAGGGTAAGTACTTCGAGCATTGAATCATCGAATGATCGAATAGATTTGTATTCCAATAAATCGAATTTCTGAAATTCGATGGTTGAAGTACCCAAAAAAAGTTATTCAAAATTAGAATTAGAATCTTTTTGAAAATTTGATCGAATTTCTAATCATTCATTTGAATTCTTCATTAGTAAATCTGCCCCCAAAATTGCATCATTGTACAGCTTATTGGAATTATAAACATACATTTAAGTTATATGCTTTCATGACTTCTGGCTACTTTTCATATCCCAAAAACACACAACTCATCAAATTATTCTACTGTTCATTAAAGTAACTTTTTAAAATTGAAGACTTCATATACGTAAGAAGCTATTCTAAAGAGCACAGTTTGATGCATTATCATGTAAAAGGATAGACATATGCTACTGATAATATTCAGCCAGCCAAGATAAGGACAGATTTGATAGACATCCTGGAAAAATGTGAAATGTGAACTGTTTTATAGTATATAATTGCAAGTGGTAGGCAGATGTGGCAATATAATTGTATAACTACTCACACTTACATCATGCAGATAGCCACACTTTCATTTAATAAAGTATCTCAAGCATATAAAACACGGATATTCAAAAAATGAATCTGAGTAGTTTCAAAAAGAAATATATGTACTTCCAACACCATTAACACATATCTAAAAAAGATACAAAAAATGAACCTCTAACTTGATTTGCTATTAAGAATAGAGGTAGTTACGAGAAACATTCATATTCTGTCCCAGTATATCCTTGTTACAGTCTTGTAAACAACAGCAAACCTGGGCCATCAAGCTGGAAAATAATTGATACTACACAGACAGCAAATTAAGATCCATATAAAATGTTAATTTTTCTCACACAAAAAAACGATGTTGATGTACTCTTTTTAATCACACACATTGCTATGTTGTACTACTGTATATAATACAAGGCTCTCATTCTTAATGTGAATTTGTATTTTGGACATACAGTTCATGCCCTTGCAGCAGCTGGGCATCAAATATGCTGAATGTTGGTGAAATGCAAATTCTTTTAAATGACATGCTGCAATGGAGAACAGCATTTTTTGTGTGACTAAAACAATAAGCATGCAAAGTCTTCTACGCTGGTAATACAACCCACTATTCAAATAATGTTCAGGGTGGCAGTAGCTCTAGGGTTCCTTCAATAAATGCACACTAGAGCATAATTTATCAAAGTAGACAGAATGGAAACAACAGTTTATTGCAGGTGTGTTCGAATGCAAGGTGCATGTTTGTACGCAAGTACTTGTAATAAATGGCACCAATATGTGCAATATTTGCAGTTGCATTGGTAAAGGCTACTTAACTAAATGGAGTGTGCTTAATGCATAGTTACTATATGCATCAATATGATTTTTGGAGTGTATGTACTACCCTATCGGAATGGCTTCCAAAATATGGCTCCACAAGGTTTGGAAAATCTAGAATGACTACCATATAGCCGTGTTAATTGCATTAATCGTATACAGATGCAGCCACTTAGATTTGTGCGTTAATTGCATCATTGCTCAGGGCTAATTGAAGAAACTGTGTTATCTAAAGTTATCTTAACTCATTTAATGCATTTAACCTTTTCATTAGCATAACAAAGCACCATTTTCACACTTTAATTAGATGTGATGCTGTGACACAATATTCTGTGTTAAGTGGGATAAATGGGAAATCTGGGTTTAGTTATTCTGTGTCAAACACACAAACCAAAGTGGCTTCATCTGTATATAGACACATACACACACACATATATACAGTATATGCATATGAACACAATAAACCCACGCTTTATTTGAACTTCTTTGCCTGGTTATAAATCCCTGGATTGCTGTCATTTTCCTATTGCAGTATATGCATATATAGATATATATGTGTGCATGTATATATACTGTAGATAGATATATTAGAAAGTGAGCTGAGTAGTTCTCTTAAATGTATGCAATGGAGAAAGCATATTGGTACATCTCACACAAGGTATTAACATTAGTCATGACAATTTGTGGAAAATTTCTGTGGCAAAAAAATAAATTGTCGGCCACAACAATTTTGATGCCTGCGACTATTTTGACACCCGTGACAATTTGACGTGCACCTATTTTATCCAAATGCATTAATGTCTATAGGCATTTAAAAAATTTTGACTTGCGTCAGTTTTTATGTGCACAACTATTCTGACGTGCATCAAAATAATTTGGATGCCCATGGTATTTTGACAAAATCGGTGTAGTGATGAATGACTTTTTTTGCCAAACATAGATTAGCACTGCAATCTATGCCATCTGCAAATATTTTAGTGAAAATGCATAAAAAATGCACCTCCAAAAATTTTTGCTGCAACAAAAAAAATCAACCAAAATAAAATTGTTGGCTAGACAAAAGAGTCTCAATAAGAAAAAATGCATTGGCTTTAATGCATTTGGAGTGATAAAAAATTGCTGTGCTTTTGAAAAATTGTTACATGCAAAAAAATTGACACTCAGGGGCTGATTTACTAAGGGTGGAAAATACTTCGAAATTCAACCCTCAAATTTTTTTGGGGTTGGTTTTCGATCGAATATGGCAGTTTTTGATCGAAAAACGGGTGTATTTGTTCGATTGAAAATCGTTTGAATCATTCGAATCAATCGATCGAACAATTCAAACGATTTTCACCAAAATCCTTTGAATTCTCAGAAAACTTTCTGTCCAAGTTCTGTGAGGTTCACCATAGGCTAAAATGGCAATTCAGCAGCTTTAAAGGAAAAGTAAACTTTTTTTTCTATCTGTAAATTTGCTCTAAACAGCCCCCAAGACTAATGTACCGTAGTCCCTGCTGCAAGTCTGCTCTGGTTTCTGTGTTATCAGCAGCTTGTTTCCCCTTCTTCTTGGTGCAGAGTGAAGCTCTGCCCCTTAGCTTACTGAGCTGTCCCTTATCTTACTGAGCTGTCCTTATCTCTCTGACTAGTTGTGGAGATCATTTGCATGCTGTGACATAGCAGAGAGGAAGGGGGAGCCAGTGTGTGCACCAGCAGCTTTTTTTTTCTCCCTGCACAAATGTGCACTCCCTGCACAAGTCCCTGAACCTTTACTATAAATTACTAGTGATGGGCGAATCTATCCCGTTTCACTTCGGCAAATTCCTGCGAAAAATTTGCCAAATGAGTCGCAACACGTTTTTGACGCGTCGTTTCCGATGCATGTCGTTCTTGACGTGTTGCGTCATTTTCGGCGTGCGACTCGTTTTTTTTTACGCCAGCAAATTTTTGCTGGCGTTTCGCAAATTTATTCCCCGGCGGCGAATCGCAGGAATTCGCCGTGAATTCACCCATCACTATAAATTACAAATGCCACAACATACTGCCAATCTAATTCTAATACATTCCACTGTACCCTAAATGCTTAATAAGCTAGTTCCCCACGCATCACTAAAATTTCTTGCATAAGGCTCTGAACATTCACTGTAATGAACAACAGGCTGCCATTCTGATTCTAAATAAAATCCCCACTTGCCATTCTAACTGATAATAAATCAGCTCCCCCAGCCCCATCAACAATAGGTAATCTATGTCAGTATGGAAAAAGAAAAAATCAAATAGCTTTGTACATAAATTGATCAGTAAATGAGACAAAGGGAAACATGAATGAGTTAATCAAACTCAGTAAAAAATCAGGTTTATTCTTTACATAACCAGACAGAAGATCAGGCATAGCAATTAATATCATTATAAAATGTTATAAATTGATAAAGGGCTGTTAATTTACCTACAGTACATCAACAGTTTCAGAGAAATATCCCTCTCAGTGCTGCTGTGATATGGAATGAACCAAAATGAGCAGGGAGTGCACATGAGGAGAGAAAAAAAAGCTGCTTGTGCACACACTGGCTCTCCCTTCCTCTCTGCTATGTCACAGCATGCAAATGATCTCTCCGACTAGTCAGATAGATAAGAACAGCTCAGTAAGCTAAGGGGTGGGGCTTCACTCTGCACCAGGAAGAAGGGGGAAACAAGCTGCTGATAACACAGAAACCAGAGCAGACTTGCAGCAGGGACTAAGGTACATTAATCTAGGGGGCTGTTTAGAAGAAATTTACAGAAAATTTTAACTTTTTCTTTAATTTGAATATTTGAATTTTTTCAATTCAAATCGAATTTTGGGCTATTCTATAGTAGCCCAAAATTAATTTGAAATTTTAATTTTTGAAATTCAAATTTTATTAAAATTTTAATTCAACCCTTAGTAAATCAGCCCCTTATTGACGTCAATGCATTTCACAAATTTTCTACGTCACACAATTTATTTTGCAGTTTCACATATGTTTCTGCAATTCAGCAAAGGACAAATTTGCCCATACCTAATTGTGTGCAACTGCATCTATTGATACTGGGGAATCCTGAAGCTAACACCACCCTAGACTTGAGTTCCCATAGTGGGTTGCATCAAAAGGCACACTTGACATCCAGTGAATCAGATGCAATCAACATTTTAAACACACATCCTGGAAATGAGACATCTGGTAGACTAAATGAGCATCTACGTTGCATCAAAAGCAATCACAGTTGTATACATTTTTAAACATTGGAAGCAACAGCAGTGGACACAACGCACAGACCACAATGAAGCTGACATTATGGGGAAAATTTGCATAATCAGTTAAATAAGTTTATTTCCATCCAAAATTTAATTTTGCATACTTCACTTGTGTTTGTAAATGACCCTTATAGTGTTGAGAACAAATTCTTGCCTCTCATGCTATATGACAACAGAGTTGAGATCAGTTACTTGATATGGTGTGAATTAATAAAAAGTTGAAGTTATAATACAGACTACAGTATTTGTGATGTTGTTATATTATATATACTACTAGTTACTGCTCCATTTACACAGGGCTGTGTTCCCCAGAATCAAGTTTACATTAGGGTATTAACATATGCAAGTTTTAGTATTTTAAATCTAAAATGCTGTATGATCTACAAAAAAGCTAATCTTAGAGCCTTTATATGTTTTAACACATGATTAGGGTGTGGTCTTGTGAAAACTGTGAATGCCCCTGTTTAGGTGTTTTCACATATCCAATGGGACTATCTTCAAATATTTGTATTTGTGTGAGACTTATTATTTAGACAACTGTTATGAAGAACATTATGCAATGTAATTTCCCCTTGTGTCCTATTTAAACAAACAATTCTTCAGTTTTGACTGTTAGCTATTTCTCTGTTATAATTAGAGTACCTATTCCTATCCTATCCTATCCTATTGGGTTGTTTAATGTTTAAATATGTTATAGTAGCCTTTGGACATGGTACTCCAGATGGAAATAAATGCTACCCAGGTGCTAAGAATTTTGAATAATACATCCAATACATGTAGTATCTTAAGTTGACCATACATATTGCTGAACAGTTTGGTTCTGGTTCAAAAATCAATAAAATCATTGTAATAAACCAAGATCAGATTTGTAGTAATTGTAGTTGATTGAGATTAAAAAATGTGTCCAAACTGTATATAGTTACATCTATAGATCACTTATTAAAATCCCCAAATTTTAAGGTAAGCCTTTTAAGTGTACCATTGCTATATTGACGATTTAGTAATAGTTGAGAACAGTCTGTCTTTACAAAATCAGATATAAAATTAATACAGCTTGCTATCTATATCATATAATGCCCCCTTTTTTTAAACACAGATTTATCACATCCTGCACATACTGATTTATGAGATTTATGACTTTTTAACTTAATATCTATTTGACTGGAGCATCCAGTGCAACAAAATTATTTAAATATGTGGCTGCGGTGTTTAAAAAATAAGGGTCAGATTTACTAAGGGTCGAATTTTATTGAATTAAAATCCTTCAAATTCAAAATTATCCTTTGCAATTAAATGATTCGCGAATTGAATGATTTGAACCATTTTAACCACTGGATCTATTTTTTTTACTTGATGTAAAAAAGCTGGAAAAACCCTATGGGAGTGTGAGGAAATCTCATCTTGGTGGTCTAGTGGTGCGGCAGGGACGCCTCCTCTTCTCTCTGCTGGCTACTTCCTAGTGCGTGCTGCACACTCTTCTGCTATTTAAAGCAATGGTGCCAAATTCAAATGTATTTAAAGGGAACTTTGGAAAATTGCAATTGCCCATTATGGGTTTATTCCTGGTGCCTTGTACCTTGTGCTGTGAACCTTCTAGTTTGTCCTGATTCCTGTAAATTCAGTACAAGTACTAGGCTCCCTGGTCACAGTTCAATCTTCTGCCTTTAACAGCCGCCTTTGGTTTTGGGAGGATCCCTCAGCTACTCAGATGCTGCCAGGTCTTAATTTGAGAGGAGCCAAGTAGATGTTCTGAACAAGTTAAGGGGCACATATGTTAACAAGGTTAGGATGGAAGGCAACACCAGGTTCTCAAGGATAAAATGATAAAGCGTAGTCAAGCAGACTGGGGTAAGTGCAGGCAGAGTTCAGGAATAGTCAGCCTGGCTGTAGTCGGTACAGGCGGAATTCACACATAGTCAGACAGGACAGGTCAATATAGACAGAATTCTCAGAATGGTCTGGCAGGCAAAGGTCAGGATTAGCAGAATTCAGAAGAGTCAGACAGGCAGGGATAACGGAATATACACAGACAGAAATCGTACCCAGGAACTAATTCAATTAGACCTAACAATGGGCAAAGATTCTTGCTCAAAGCCCCTTTAAATATTCAAAATCTGTGCCAAACCGCAATGACGTCAAGATGTTTGTGATGCATAAAACCAGGAAGCATGCGCCGCTTGCACCATACAACTGGCTGCATTGATTTTCAAACAAATGTGTCTGATACATTTGATACCCATAAAAGTTAGTTCTCATTTTACAGTGCTTGTCTATAGTTCTATATTTGCTGTGTCAAACACAATTAAACATAGTCCAGTGAAAATATCAGAAAATATGATGGGTTGTATTTAATCCTCTGTAAAATTATAACTGAAAAATCTTATTTTCACACTGTTTAAAACAAATGTTTTGGAACTGGGATTGTCTGTATAAGGGATCTTTCCATAATTTGGATCTTCATACCTTAAGTCTACTAGAAAAAATATGTAAACATTAAATAAAATTAATAAGCTGATTTTGCATCTAATAAGGATTAATTAAATCTTAGTTTGGATCAAGTACAAGGTACTGTTTTATTATTAATCAGAAATAGGAATTCATTTAAAAAAAATTGGATTATTTAATTATAATGGAGTCTATGGGATACAGCCTTTCAGTAATTCTGAGCTTTCTGGATAGTTTCCATATCATTGAAGCTGTTTCAGCAAATAAGTAATTACGTTTGACTAGTGGGGCCTAGTTATTGTGTGTTTGAAATACAGTAGACTGATCTCTAACATTCTTCTGGAATATTCTGGGGCTGGACAGTTAATACAATGTTGAACACAATGCTCAGAAACAGTAAAATAAAATAAATAAATAAAAATCTAAAGCTGTCCAGAAACTACATTTTGATTTCTGAGCATCTTTTGGGCCTTCAGTGTAGAACCCATTTATGAGATTTTCTTGAATTAAAAAGGCACAGGGGGAATACACTTGTAAATATAAGCACCAACATAAAAAACTTATACACAGAATTCCCATGTTAACAAGATATATGATTCCTCTTGCTTCCTTCTTTACCTTAATATATTTACAAACTAGCCTAAGCCAGAGATGACATTATTTTAAGTTGTTAGGCCTTAATTATAACACAAGTATTGGAAGTCTATAATAATGTTCCCATTTTACAGTAGTTCTAATTTTATCATTACATTGAAAAGGTTATCATATGATTTAGAGGACACAATTTTGCTTAAAAAAGATCATATAAAAAATGCACATATTTTATTTTCTACTGTACTTTCATACATTTTATGATCTATGTTTGCTATATTTTGCTGTAATACACTTCTCAGGCACTTGAATATTAATATCTATATGATGCAGAGTTTGTCTAAAAAGGGTTTATATTACAATTCATCTTAATTATGTTCTTAAGGGACATCAGGGTAGTGAATTGTATAAAATAAACCAAAGAGAGCTAATGATCTTCAGTAACATAATTAGATGATTAAAAAAACTAGGATAGGGCACCATGACATCAGTGCAAGAATGCTGAATTCAAATTAATAAAGATGCTTGAGTAACATCTGTCAAATATTTCTGGTACACAATGAGAAGTAATATTTCATTATTATCTGTTTCTGTTTACTCTTCAATACTTTTGCTCTGCAATATATAATTCTGCTGGGGCAGCATCATGAGTTGTAAACAGATAAAATGAATTCCCAAAATGAAAAACAAAAATTATCTATTCACACTGCTAGGCAGAAACTTTACACCAAAATGAATATTTTAAACATTTTTGAATTGCATGCATTTTAATATTTTAGAGCAAAAATAATAATCACACTTTTTTTTCATTAGAGGATGGGGCATTGCTCATTTGTATATCTAAGCATATGAAAATAAACATTTTAAGAATTTTCATTGCACATATTTTATTATATTTATATTAAAAAATTAGAACAAAAACAATAGCAAAGTGCATATTTCTTCCTGTATAAGAATAAGTATTACAGGGCATATTTACTATGGTTGAATTTCAAGGCACCATTTTGGATTGAAAATGGACCAAATAGGTCAATTTTCGATCGAACTGAAATCATTTTAATCTTTCAAATGCATCGTTCAATTCGAACGATTCAAACAATTCCAAAATCCTTTTAATTCCTAGGACTTTAAAAAAATTTCAGGACAGGCTCTAGGAGGTCCCCCATAGAATAAAAGAGCAATTTGGCAGCTTTCAAGTGGCATATTGATGAATTTGAAGGGTTTTAAAGAGACAATACTTCAAAATTCAAATTTTCTAATCTTTCAATTCAAATCAAATTTTGGGCTATGTGATAGTCGAAGTAGCCAAAAATTACTTCAAAATTCACTTTGACCCTTAGTAAATGTGCCCCTACATGTTTGGAAATGTTAAATATATGATAAGGAAACTTTTAAACTTTTTTACGGTCCATAATCAGTATAGCAATGGGACATTTGCCACTGACTTCTACATGAACTTGGCAGGTCTGAGTTGGAGTACTTAACGAAAAACTTAATAAACAGAGATTACATATATATATATATATATATATATATAAATCATGTAAATGTTGTTCTAGTTATCTGGAGGAAGCATTTCCACAAAATTATCTTATACTGCTAATTAGTGATGGGCGAATCTCCCGCGTTTCGCTTCGCCGAAAAATTTGCGAATTTCCAGAAAAAATTGCGAATTTCCAGAAAAATTCGCGAATTTCCAGAAAAATTCGCGAATTTCCAGAGAAATTAGCGAATTGGCGAAAAATTTCTCGTTTTTTAGGCGAATTTTTTCGGCGGCAAATTTTTGCTGCTGTTTCACGAATTTATTCGCCAGCGGCGAATCGCAGGAATTCGTCGCGAATTCGCCCCTGGCGAATAAATTCGCCCATCACTACTGCTAATTGAAAAAGAAAACAAACCTTCTATAACAGCATTGTTTAGCCATGGGTTAAGTAAGTAGGCTGTCAGCTTTAGTTTGAGCACGTTAGGGATTTATTCTTCAAGAAATGTTTTTCCTGCTCTCTTAGGATATGGGCCCAATTAATGAAGGACAAAATTGCACTGTAACTTCTGTTATTGGAAAAAGATTGCAATAGGTCTGATAGGTAGTTTCATGCTAGTGAAAAATATGTGCAGGACACCCATGATAAACTAAAATATTCCTAAGTAGTCAAGCCAAAAGAATATGATTAAATGAAGGTAGAGTCAGTGCCCTATTCCTGGCTTGATGCCTATAGGCAGTTCATAGCACTGACAGAAGTGCTTTCCTTGGTAACTCTTTTTATATACAGTTTTTAAAATACATGAATGCCAGCAGTACATCTATCAGTTTCACATTTTTAAATTCTAGTTACACAACAAATATGCCACTTGCCAATTAGTAAGCTTTGGCTCCAGGGATTTCAGGCAACAGATGAAAGGTTTGCATATTTGTGAGTATGTATATATACTGCATATAACAGAATATGTAGCATTGTGTGGAAATTGAACAGTAAGTTTTGCTTATGTCTATCTAGAGTGTCACTGGGTGGTTTAGCATGTGTGGAACCTTTTTTTAATGAACATACTTATTTTTCCCTGCATAATATGAGAGTCTTTATTTTTTTCATTATAATGAATGCAAGACCTATTCATTTAAAAGATTCTTCAACACTGAGACATGTTCAAATATATGCTATCCAGGTGAAGTATGACATCATTTTACTAAGCATTTTCTCTAATTGCATTATTAACATGGATCGGCACTCTCTCAGATTACCTGCCAATGATAATTTGAATTAAATCCCTATTTACCCTAATAGATGACCTACAGCATCAAACGTTACTTAAATAATTTGGTATGTCTCTATAGTGTTTTACAAATGTTTGATAAATAGATATTTACTGTTTATGATTTTTAAGCAAATTCCAGCTACATAAGACATTAATTTAATTATTTCAAAAGACTTTTGACTGTAATCCAGAGCAGTACAAACAATGAATTGAGGCTAAATACAGGGGCTAAATAGGATGCAACCAGAACCTAGGTCTGGAATAAAATTGAACCCATGGTACATGCTACTAGGTATAAGCAAATCTTTTCATTAAGTACATTATGAGTTGACATTTTAAAACCCACAAACCTTTTTGCAAATCTGAGCTACAATTTTGCCAGATTTGTTACCCTGGAAAACAATGCAGATGACATTATGTTCCTTTGCTTTCCACATAAATCATTGGAATTACCCCCCCCCCCTCCAGTCCTGACCCTGTATATCTAAGAAGCTGTCTGGAGGATGTGTTTGGGAGCCACACAGAAGCTTTTATTCTCTACAAAACTAATAGTTTTGCCTAAAAAATACATAAATTGCAATGGGATGTCCCCTTCCCTGCAATGCATTTTGGTAAAATGACGAAATATAAAAAAAATTTCAGCGTTTTCACAACTTTTTTTGGTAAAGTGAAACATGCTAGTGTTGCACATCATTAATTGCTATAAAACAGAATAAGCTAAAACTGTAATGTGAGGTAGTCAGTTTACAGTTCTATATGCAGAATATAGCTGTGCAGAGAAGGTTGTATAAATTGTACTTAAAATTAGATATAAAAAATATATAAGATTCATATAAATAATGTAAGGGTGGTCTTGGACAACAAGTAAGTTACCAGTGGTATTTGTAATTATAAATAAGCCACAAATGCAAAAGCATACCTACAGTTATTACAGTTCTCTTTTAATAAATAATAGAAGCAATAGTATTATAATTACACAAGCTTGAGCTGTTGATCTCTGTTATATAGTCTTTCATATTCAATTACTTTCTCAGAAAAAGTATAGTACATTTCGCAAAACCTATGTTTATTTTTCTGTCCACAGATAAGATTGGCATCAAATTATGAAGGAGAATAAAACTGTATGGTAACCGGATGGTAAATAATTTTAAGTGACGTACCAGGCACAGAAATCGTATCTAATTTTACAAGAACAAGCAGTTTAGCTGAATATCTGTCATTCAATGCATTTTCATTATCTCTTCCTTGCTTGTAATTACATGTACCTTTAATACAGAAACAAAATATAATTGCTTGCTTAGCTTTGTAATTATTTATTGAATGCTGTACATTGCCTTTTTCATATTAGCATGTGTGAACTATTTATTTAGGAATAGTAGCATGATATAGAGTATACTCTATAGTAAGATATTGTCGATATGCAACAAGGGCAACACTGGACTCCTCATATTCTTGTAGGGTCCTACTGGGAGAATATGGAGGTTTTTGGATTATTTTCCCTCTGCATTTGGGGAGGTGAAGTTTAATTGACAGATGTGTATACAAGGAGCACTATCTGGAAAGTTGTTGTGTACTTAATATTACTAGAATAATTAAATCAACTAGCACTCATCAAAGTTTGTTTTTTTTACAGGCAACACATCTTTAGCTGTCTTTCTATTCATTCCTAGTTCGGTCTACTTCTTTCATTTGTTTATCTCTTTATTTCATCCTGATGATATTTATGTTACCTCTACCTACATTTTACTCTAGGAGAAGAATAAGAATAATTTTTGGCTTATGAGAGAGACAAACTTTTCTCTACCAGGAGCTAAGATATAGTTTTTTTTTTTACTATATCTCATTTTGGGGGAAGGGGAATAAAGTTTAGGCTCAGGACTGGAGAGATTTCCAGAGTAATGGAGTATACCAGTGTGAGCCTTGTGTTAAAAACATAACCATGTGCTTGTGTAAATTCCATTTAGTAGATGTGACTGTTTAGTATTTACTGATCAATTTGTTTTAAGAACCACTGGTGCCCAAGTTATTTGAAAGATCCGTTTTTATGTTGGGATACAGTATGGTTAATCCTTCCTCCAAAAATACAGTAAGGGCCCTCCTGAGTAGAAGATGTGCATGTTCTACCGGGAGTTACACCCTGACCCCATTTTAGGAATCCGACAAGGGTTAATAAGAGTTTAAGGTCTCCCATGTTCAAAAAGGTGTTAAACTTATTAATAAGAAGAATTGTAGAATACAGCAGTGATGTGAACTAGTTCATGACACTACAGACATTTTTACCCTATGTCCTCACCCTTACAATCATCTCATTTATCCGGATAGTCATGCAATCTAAGTTTAAAGCTCTACATTTTGGTTCAGAATCAAGAATTAAAGTTTATATCAAAATTATTCCTCTTCTAGAAATTATTGAAAATGTTCTAGTTTATATTCGTCCTGGTATCTTTGGATCCTTCTGAGAATTTATACTTCGTGGTTAAGCCCTACATATGCATGCATGATTTATTAATGCTATGTGTAATGACTTAATTTCTTGTCAAACATATTGTTGAAAGCAATCATAAGTACTTAGAAGTCATTTGCCCTAGGGTTAATGGGAGGCATAGATAATGGGAGACATACTTGTTTTATGTCATAAGATATATTATGTGTTGTATTGGGAAATGTGACTCAGTGGACTTATAATGTCTTTTTAACCTTCATTCCATCTAAATAAAATACTTAATTTATGCAGTTTATGCTATTTTTTATTTGTATGGTGGTGCATTTATAAAAAAAGGTACATTTTAAAAATGAGTCATAATAATTTATTTCTAGCCTAGACACATTTTTTACCATGCTGATGTTTCTACAACTATATATAAAAAAATCTGCTGAAAAAATTATGTTATAGTTCTAGACATGTACTATACATGGTTCTCCAAATTTGAAGGTGAAACAGGGAACCTCAATCATAGGTTACTCATTTGCTGCTGTTGTACTTACTGCAAAATGTTATCAAGGGTTAAAGCATGAAGGGAACATAAAGAATTAATTCTTAACGCAGCAAGTGGCCTACTTAATCTAAGAGTCTTCACAAACTAAATTTTACTGCTCTGTGTATACACAACGCCTTGTTCTTGTTGGAATCTCTGGAGAAAATAGAAGTAATTTACAATGTGGAAGGCAGGGTGCTAAGTACAAAAAAATGGGCACAGTCTGCGATTCCACATAGATGAATTGCTACATTTTTCTGCACTGATTGACAACCAAATACTAACTGTGAAAAGAAATTACACAAAGTACCTTTGGTTACATTTCTGTTACCATAATTTCTGAATTTTTCTGAAAAAAGCCTCAATATGTGACCAAAAATTTTAAATAAATGCGTTGATCAGCATTTCTTAAAGACCTGCCAGTTATGTAAATTCTACTGTTTATTTAACAAAACTATTTAATTGAATGCAGGACTATATTTAATGACGTATAACAAAGATTTTTGGACTAACTTGTGAAGCAAGAGCATCCTTTGTTTTGTAAAATAAGTTGAGGGTATTTTTTGTCACTTTAAAATGGGACCTGTCACCCTAAGAAATAATTCCATATTCTTTTCTATCATGATAGTTGAGAAAATAAACTTTACTTACACTACATTTATTATTTAAATTATGTTTTATTCAGTCTTGAAATTATACAATCATAGCAGGCAGGAGCCATTTTTTGGACACTGTTATTAAAAGGATTCTGTCATGATTTTTATGGTGTAGTTTTTATTTCTAAATAAGTGCAATAATTCCCTATAGCATGTAAAATGTAATTCCTGAACCAGCAAGTGCAGTTTTGTATTTGTAATATTGGTGCGTAGGCAGCCATGTCAGATCATTTTGCCTGGTTAGAATGCTTTAGAATGGAACTGATTTCTGGTAGGCTGATTCCCCTACTCAATGTAACTTGTTTCGCAGTGGGACCTGGATTTTACTTATGAGTGCTGTTCCTACCAGGGAGCTGTCATCTTGTCTTAGGGAATTTTATTGAAAGTAAAAAAATTACACAAAATATATAAACATTTCAGAAACAGAAAAACATCACATTATTAACTAATGAAAATCAGAAGAATAACAAATGAAAATGTGCATTTACCCAGAGTGCAACACTCTCTCCCTTTTGCTCAATCTCTCTGTATTAATGAAAGTAAATTCCCTTACAGTTGCCCCAACCCTCATTGAAGACTTCAGCAAGAATATGAGCCAGTATGTCAGACCATCGTGCCCTGGGGCCTTTTTCTTTTGTTGTTTGTCTTTGGAATGTCTCACCTCTTCCAGTGTTATTCCCACTTTCAAAAGGGAAAAATCCAATTGATCAATATTAGGACCTGGGGTTACCTTTAAGAAAGCCTCAGTCTTTTCCCTATCCAAAACCCTTTCCCTAAAAAGTTCAACATAGTAAGATCTAACGACTTCCAAGATCCCCTCCCTCGACTCATGAAAATGACCCTGGTAGTCATAAAGACCCTCAACCAGCTTTTTCTCAACAACCTCTTTGCAGTTCTGGCAAAGATCTAGACAAAGAAAAGCCCCATAATCGCTTTCAAGAACCAAAGATTTATACCTGCTGTACTTGTGATGGTTATGTCAAAAACAATGGAGGAACAGATTGTTAACCAACAGGACTGCTTGTGTAAAACCTCCATTAGTATCTGTACATAAATATTAAGGTAAATGTAGATAGATAAATGGGAATATATGTATGGTTATCTATAATGTTTGTAAAATGTATAGCTATCCGATATTATGTATGGGGTGACCATTGGGGGAAAATCAGACAGAGTTTGTTGGAGGGAAGTAACATATACAACAGTTGGAGACAAATCTAGTTTACGTTAGCCAGGAAGCCAGACAAAGTACAAAGAATGGTTTAATATGAACAAAGGTTTCCAAACAACATTTGTCTCTAATCACTTCCAACCTTTTGTTGTGGAGACATGATCAAACTCCACCAATTGTCTGTGGATAAACAGATAAACATAGGGACCATGCATTCTAATGTGGGACTGGCTCCTTGTGTTTACATATAAACAAAATCCTGGGGGTCTGGCTCTGACAGTTCTCACCAGATGCATGAACACTAATGAATTGTTTGAGTTGTTTGAACTAACCAATTGGAAAGCAAAAACAATCCTTTAATGAGAATTATGATTCCCACAACCAATCAAAGATGGCCTATTGTAAGCATAGGGTATAAAATGGTATATCAGGCCAAACACAGCTCAGTAGAGAGAGAGAGAAGAGACAGAGAAGTGAGCTACTCTGGGATCTCAACGCTATATGACTTTAAGGTAGCTATACTTGTTGATATTTTTGGTACCTTTTTATGCTGTCTCCTGTTTGTATGTATATGTGTAGGTTTTATTACATTTTGATATTTTTAGATTCATGTTGTTTTCCTTGTATTGTTATACATTATAGACATAAGGAAGTATAAGCAGTGTTTTACTGGTTGCTTGATTCTATTGTTTGTTCCTAATAAATTCCTGTTGTTTGATGGAACTATCACTATTGTGTTTGAATTCTCAAAACCAGGTATCCTAATTTAAATATGCATGGTTTTAAGGTTAATTCTTTATGATCTGTATATTTCCTGGGCTACATTGTGGCGACCACGAAGGGACATGAAATTGATAGTCTCTTTCAGATAGCACCTAGATCTGTGTAAACAGATAAGGGTATTAGGGGAGTAAGGCTGTGCCAGCCACTCAACAGCAACAGAATCACAGTAATACATTTGCTCATATATTCCTTGCATAGTAAAGGAATATAAATATATATATATATATATATATATATATATTTCTTTCTCTCTTACCTTTTCAGTGATTTAAATGTGTGGGTATTAGAAGAACTCTAAAAGAGGGAGGATACACCACTACATATGTCTGATTTTGTTTAACATTCATATAGTAATATACCCCAATTTTTTTGTTATATAAGTATATTAGAAGAACCATTAAGAACCGGTCAACTTAGTGGGGAGGATATACATATAAATATATATAGGAGATTTTACTCTAGGATAAGAATTTTTAAGTCCTGTGAGTGCGGACCTTTTCTATGGGATATGTATTTCAAGTTTCTGGACACTGCACCCAGGCAAGTTGCACCTAGTAACGTGAGTGCCGACTCCTCCAAAAGTTTCCATTTGTATTTCTATTGAGCCTGGCACCCGTGTAATTCTACATTTTTGACCTTTTTTACAAAATGCAATTACTTTTGTTGGCGATGTTATTTACAAGGATGGACTGACGCTTTCACCCCTGGAGGTCATTAATGGTCTGTGAACTTGGCTGTTTCAGCTTTAACCGACGAGTATGGCAGACAAGGTAATTAAGGATATTGTTCAGCTTCTGCAGGTTCCCTAGTGAATGTGATCACTTTCAGGCAATATATGGGGCTAGACTGTGGAAAGCTAAGTATTATGAATACGGGGACATTAGCTGTGAAAATTGTTCCAGAGCCATTTGTCTGTGTAACCCTCTCGCGGTCCTCCGTGTAAGATGATCTTGGATCCCCTATGCCTCAACTACAGGGACTGCGAAGCCAGAAGCAGATGGCCCCCTGATTGCTGCACACAGCACCCCTCCCTCCGTGATAATCGCAGCTTTAATTTGTGTTTGGCGCACCACACTGGACTTCTTAAACCGGTGGGTCTCGATATCTCCCTCTCTACACAGGAACCGAGGGATGCCTTGCCGTATTGTTTAAACCTTTTTTCAGCATTTTTCAGTGTGCAGGCTGGGAGGTTATTTGTCCTGGATTTGGGCCTCCACTACGTAACTGATGAGGTTTCGTATTATACTCAGTAACTCCCATGTTTGCCTTTGTTACCTGCAGCCACAATTTGAGGTGCAAGCTGGGTCGTTTGGACACTTAAACTAACACATGGTGACTGATTTCATTTAGATATGTGGTGACTGATTTTTTTGATATGTGGAGTGAGTGTTCATACGGACACACAGACACTTTAATATTACACGTGGTGATGTTGTTTTTTTTTTTTTTATATTCCTGTCGATATTTTGTATTATTTCAATTGGTCTTTGTTTTTTCTTAGTGATAGTTTTTTAACACATGCACTAATTTAGTGTTATAGTCTCTATATGATAGAGAAATACTACACGTACATGCCCCTGAGGCTTTACGTCACTAGTTCCTATTATACACATGGGTTAATAAGTAGTTGAAGCTGTAAGTAATAGTAAGTGGGAAATGTATTCACATTTATATACGTAGTGTCGAGAAGGATGTAGTGTTTCTATTACTAATTGAGCGATATCCCACCAGTGAACACAAATAAATATGACATCTGATAATTACTACCATATTGGGGAGGTTGCAATAGGGAGGTTTTATAGGATTATTATCAACATATATGGATTATTTGAGAACACCATATGTACTGTGCCTTAATGCCTTTTTTACTATAGGTTTTACCATAATGGTGGTTTTATAATAGCAGACCTTACATCTATACTCATATTCGATACATTGTAGCAGAATAAGTATATTTTTAACATAGTATCATGCAATATTTAAACTGTAACAATTACGATCAATATCTGCTACCTTGCTTGTTTTTAGACTTCTCCTCATTTAGTTAAATAGGGGTATTTTAAAAATGTTGTATATGTATTTTACTTTTTGCATTAAAAGATTGCAATTTGTGAGCTAGATAGTTAAATGCACTGAGATGATGATTATGATGATGTCAGCCAATCAAGTTTTCCCGCCATCACGAGTATTTAATGCATTTTCTAACGCTTGTGTTTACTTTGAGAAAGGCCTCGGAGAGGCCGAAACGTTAGTCCTTTGTTTGTTAATAAAACATTATTTAATTTTTAAGTCCTGTGAGTGCGGACCTTTTCTATGGGATATATAAATATATATATATAGGGGATTGCTAATGTTATGACTACTTCAAGTTGCTCTTTTATTTTGGTTATTGTAGCAACCAGTAGTGTTGATTGACTCTTGTACTTCTATATAAGTATCTTAAACTTAAATTTCAAGCTTTTCTACACAGATCTGATTTCTTTCTAAAACCTTAGTTCAAAAGATTAAAACACGTGGAAGGAGAGTCTGTACATACAAAAGGAATCAGATAATTAATGATACCTCAAGGCTGAATAGAACAATGGGCAGAGTCGGCTGGTGAAGATAATCCTGTCACCTAGGTTCCAATATACATCTACACTCCTCTTTTAGAACAATAGGGTCTTACTGGGAGGTTGGGCCAATAGGTGCATAAATAGAGCCACCAGGAGAGACTTGGGAGACAGTCTTCAGGGACAGGGGAAATGACTCCTGCACCTCAGATCTACTATATGTACTACTCATTGGACATTAGTTACTTGGAGTCTTCTTTGGACTTGGAATGGACTACATTTTGTACAGAGGGATTTGTTCCTGTTGTTTTGCCCTTGGACAATACAAAATAAATTGGAAATTGCCACGTGGTTATCGTCTGTGTATTCTACATGCTTCAGTTTGGTCATTTTCATGACAGTACTGATGTTGCCTGATCAGGAACTTGAGTTGGTTTCACTTTTTACCTCCCTTTCCTTCTGATATACAGACCTTTAGCTCCTTTCTCAAAGACTGGTACCACTTTTCCTTCTCCCTCCCCTTTCTGTAAGAGATAGACTTGAAGAGAGATTGGAAAGAATCCTTGGCTGCATCCCACCATACAGATAGTGAATCATACAGCTCAACCCTGAACAACTGCACCAGCAACAAATCCTAAAAAGATTGTTCTGCCTGCTCCCCATCAAAGAATCAACATCAAGTCTCCACAAATCCCTCCTAATCTTGGGCTGGTTCCAGATGCCATACTGGAAGGATAGTACCAAGTGATCAGAGAACTCAACCCCCTTCTCAAAGACTTCTGTATAGGATTCACCTTTCTTAAGGTGGCAATACACAGGATAATAAAAGCTGCCAACAGACCAAGTCGACAGCTTATTGGCCCGTGTATGGGTCCCTCCAATGGGCTTCACCAATCAATAACTGGCCGAAAGTCGGGCAGATATCGATCGGGCGGGATTAAAAATCCCATAGGATCACGGCTGCATCTGTTTGTTGATGCGGTCCTGTGATCCGACCGCACGTATGGCCTCCATTATGATCCGATCGTTGGGCCCTAGGGCCCACAATCGGATCATCCCGATATCGCTCACCTCAAGGTGGGCATATCGGGGAGAGATCGCCAAACAAGCGGATCTCTATGTGTATGGCTGCCCTTAGAAATTAGATCAATTCTGCTGCTTTTCTGCCCACAGAAATATTTATGCTTGCTTGTTATACCACCCCATGTGGCCACATCTACTAAACCCACGTGCCCAAACAACTTATTCATAAAAGAACCCTCATATTTGCAGAACCTGCCAGTCCTGTCTACTGCCCTCAGGTCTTGGTTAAAATCCCCCACGAAAATTACAGGACATGATGTATACAGATATTGCTTTATCTCCAACAGGAGTTCCCTTCTCCCTGAGGATTCCTGGGGGCCATACACATTGATCAATCTAATCATATTCCCATGCAGCACAATGTCAAGCATCAAGCAACAACCAACCTGGATTTCCAAGCCCTGAACATTTTTGAAAAGAATACGCACTCCTCCTGCCAGTTCCCCTTCAATAGACAAAAACAAGGGCCCATGCCACAAATTTTGGCTTCAAATATCTCATTCCTGGTTGTTAGGCGGGTCTTCTGCAAGAAAAGGATTTCAGCCTCTGCCCTCCTAAAATAATCAAAAGCCAAAAACCTGGTCTTCCTGTTCTTGATTCTACAGACTGTAAGGAATCTGATAGGGTAATTCATCATTAAATCCTATTTTGTTTCTGCTTGGCACTACCACTTTCATTGCCTCTTTTTACCTGGAATTCTGGTATCCGCACCCTTCAGGTCCAATATCACATTCTCCTCTAGGGACTTCCTCCTCCATTCCCCCTCCTCCTCTTTTTTTCAGTTGTTTTTTCCTAAGGCCCTAGCCTTCTGCTTCTCTCTCTTTTCTTCCTCCCACATCCTCTCCTCATCTTCCTCAGCCAGTTCTCCCCAGATCTTACCTTCTGGCAGAACAAAGTTTTTGTCTTTTGCTACCACCATTTTTGGGGAGATTTCTTTCCTTTTGACTGGGGCTTTCTTTCCCACAACAATCCACTCCTTTCCTCTCCTAGGCTGACTGGTCCTTCTACTTGGGTAACTTCTCTGCTGCCCTACCTACCACCTTACTGCATGGGCCACTGTATTTAGGCTGAACAACCTCCTTCTCTGATACCACCACTTTAGATGTTTGGGCACCCTTCTCTGAAATATCCATTTCCTGGCTAATTTTCTCCTCTAAATTAGGGCAATTCTTAATGTTGGGCCAGGCATTAGGGCAAGAACGTCGGGCATATCCCAATTTAAGGCACAAATTGCAGCAGATTTCTTGGTATTCATTACTGGGATGCCCAGGTTCACCACTAGGCATTTAGATGCAAAGTGCCTATTTGAGCAACACCTGAAATCTTAATTTAATTTGGTTGGCCAAGATTAAAGCAAACCCCCTGTCCTTACCAATATAGAAAGAATTGGGAAGGTGCATGGGAACATGCCAGTCTGAGGCTGGGAGACTGGGATCATGCTAAAGCCCTCCCACTCTAGAGCTTCTCTTACCCACATATTTTTGCCAGAACTTATCCAGCCCCTGAGACAATTTGAAATTCAGATCAAACTCAGTGTCTGTGACATTTACCAGTCTAAACACATCTTCAGGAGTAAAGTCCCTGCAGCAGATCGGCCACTTCCCGATCTGTAACTGTAATTCTCTGCATCAACTTGTGCTTGTGGAGACTCCATATCAGATGGAACACTGCATGTAGAGGTCTTCTTCCTTGATGTCACTCGTAGCCATGGCCATCACCTCCTTGCGTACCTGAACATTTTAAACTGCTGCTGCCAAACTGGGAGCAGCAGTTTCCTATTAGACCCCAAAAAGGTCCTCACTCCTTGGCCAGCAATGGCCATTTTTTTTGGAGGAATTTGTGGGGGAAAAGCAGTTTGCAGGACAAAATGCTCTGCCAGACCCAAAATGGGCCTGAGAAAAAAACTCAAAGCCTGGAGCTCTCATTTATGCAGGTGTTAGGAAGCTGATTTCTGGTTATCTTCCAATTATTTTATTATCATGCTGCTGGGAAGAAAGGGATGGGGTGATATTACTCCAACTTGTAGTACAGTAGTAAAAAGTGACTGAAGTTTATCAGAATACAAGTCACATAGCTGAGGTCAGTGGGGAAACTGAAAATATGTTTATGTCAGATTTCAAAATTAAATTAAAAAAATGTTTTCTCCTTTGAGAAACAGATTTCAGTGGAGAAGTCTGCCAGAGCAGCGCTATTAACTGATGTGTTTTGAAAAAAACATCTTTTCCCATGACAGTATCCCTTTAAGACAAGTTGTGTATCACCTCAAAATCTTGTGTATACACCAGAATGGGGGACCTAATGCTCATGTGCAGTGCCCCACACATTTATAGAGCCTAGAGTTTTAAAAACTCCCCTTTCCTACAGCTATAAAAAAGGTTATGGAGTATACAAACTAATACAGTATGATAAGACACACAAATGCAATTTTCATGAGGCCTTCAGCCCCATGCTTTTGTATGTGCACAGAATGGGCACATTACAAAGAGGGGACTCTGGGTAAATCAACCATGATGCTGTTGCTGCCAATAAGGCTGCTAGCATGTTAGCAATTTAAAAGAGCTGGTGTATTGGCACTGTCATGTTGGCAGGGTGTTCTACTGCTCTATCAATTGGCTACATTGGCAGCATGGCAACTGCAAGTTATGTTTAGTTATTCAAACATTCAGATAGCTGATTGGCCAGTGCCAATCTGTACTGTACTTCTATAAAGGTTTATCACTCACATAACAGCACAGGCTGAAAAAGGGCTCAAGTTAAAAACCATTTAGAGCATACTTCCCCAGAGGAGGACAAGCAAAACTACTATGAACACTTTCATTTGCCCCTGGGTTTTGTAAGCAGGAAGCTATTCCCCCATAGCACATATCTTGATTAAAAGGATTATTTCAATCCAGTTTGTGGGTATTATATTTAGTTCTCTACATCCAAAGTGGCTGCTCTCAGTTTCACACTCTTTCTTGGGCCCAGCCCATCACCCAGTCCCCCTGGCAGATGCTAATGGGGATGGGGGCCAGGTAAATTACCTTGGAGGGCCGTATCCTGTCGCAGTTTGAGGACCCCTGGTATAGCACAAAACAGATATTCTAGCTTTTATTCAAAATGCTTCATTAAAAAATGCAAGGAATATTACAGGAAAAATGGAGAGAGAAAAAAATTGTGCGACATTTAATTTTTGTGACCTTCAACTGGAGACAATGCATCTTTACTTCAAAAATGTTTACCATTATTAATTGTCATTTATTTGTAAATTGAATTCTCCTGGCACTTTGTGTATAACCAAGATATGAACCTATTACTGAGGCTAAATGTATTACACAATGAAAGCACATGACTTTTTATAGACAGTAAAATATACAATTATTTGACATTTATTTTGTTTCCAAATGTGAAGGAACCTCCTGCATTGTGTTTAATCCAAGGCTCTGTACACATCTTAAATAATTGTGTTATACAAGACTGAAAGCAATACTCACACATTCTAAAGCAGTGGTATTAAGAGTGAAATATGAACTGATGGCACTCCAGAGATAAAATTTATTATGGCTTAGACAGACAGGATTCCAAGGGTAAAATATCCTACACTATGACAAGTAATAGCCTTCATTAAAGCATCTAGCACATTAAAGGGTAGAATTTGATCAGTTTTTATACACTGAAACCTGTGGGGATGCCTGGAAGATGGTGATGGAACAGCACTTATCAAACAGTGTCTAGACTAGTTTTTAAAGAACACTAGGGGGAGCTAACAATTTGGTACCCCCGGGACTTTTTCCTTTTTTTTAACTTACTCAATTCAATACAACCATGCTATCCATGGATATTGTACAACAAAACTTTTAAAAAGTATGTCTGAGTTGCATATGGCTCATTAGATTTGTATCATCCAACAGATTTTCCAATAAAGGTAACTACCTAAAACAAATGATGACACTTCACCACAGAGTATGCTCTCTACATTCTGTAACTTTCGCTTTGCAACACCTGCTTGAAAACGGTGAAAGCTGATATAATTTTGAAGGTAATGATGCATTAAGGATGAATGTACGATAATTATATACATTTATGCTCATAGTAACAAGCCAATAAATTAAGTTGTCATTACAGCATAGTGGCATAGTAAATGTGTATTCCGTAAGCCTGGTTCAGGATGTCTATATCACAAAAAGGTACAATGAACACAGTTATGGTATTGGCATATGGAACATTTTATTATAAAGATGAACCATCAATATGGTCATTCTAGCTTTTCCAGATTTTGGCAATATTCTACCATGAATATAATTAATTAGAACAGCAAATGCAAATATTCCTGATCAATAATTTTCTAACTTTAATGTATTATGCCATAGGGCATTGTGTTTGTTAGTCTGATAAGTGAGATGAGCAATTTAGTTCTGAAAATTAAAAAAAATTAAGTAACAGTCTTGTGTGGCAAAACACTAAACACACTTGGAGGGGAATGTAATTAAAGTTGCAAAGAGAAAAACAATTTGCACCAAATAAGAATAAGAATGCACATCTCGCAATGTAATATTCTTCCTTAAACTGTGATTGCATTGCAAGTTTTAATTGTGCACTTTTAAGAAGTATTAGAAGCTGTTGTAATCTTTTGGAGCAAACATAATAACTTTTTCAGTAAGAAGTTTTATTACATTTACTGCTTATTGGCGAAAACTATAAAATTTGCACTGTCGGTCGCTAAACAGATTCCAGGTTCGCAAAAGCTATATTAAATTTGCATAAAGCAAATTTTGTTCACTAGAAGGCATAACTTTTCATTTGCGAATAGTTTTTCCATTAACAACTTTTATTACATTCCCCCATTGTTTATTTTGAATACTATTTCCTGTCATAGTGTTTAAAAAAGCTGTCCCTGTGATATACTGTATATACAGTAATTAGAAATGTCCAGGCAATGTTTTTCACATTAAGGCTAAATTATTTAAAAGGAAATTTGCTATAGAGCCCGTGTATAAAGCAAAACCCCTCAAACTTGTTGGCACAAATGATAATAGATAATATATAACCTGGATAGTATTATGAATGCAACCATAGTCACTTGAACTGCTAGTTTCATGTAATATCATAACAAATACAGTCTGCCACATAGATAAAACAGATGTTATTACTTTTTGCCAATTAACCGTCCACAATTCACGGTGGTATATGCATACAGCATATACATAGTGCAGCAATTGATGGACTCGCTTAATGATTCGGTTCTGCTGCATACATTCAGTACATAGGGAATTAAAGACTTGGATAAGTGCTGCTTAGTGAGTGTTGGATAAGTGTTAAGTGCTGGTTCTGAGCTAGAATGAACACTCATAGCTATGTGTCATGTACTTAGAGCACTAAGCCCTTAGCTTTCATTCAGACAGAACTTTTGTTCAGGGTTTGTTAGATACGCTCCTATCTATTAAGCTACAACTGTTCTTCATAGAAAAAAAGGGTCACATTTTCAGCCCTTTAGAGGGTTCCCATCCCACTGCATCCCATTGGTGGATTTTGAAGTTAAGCGGCAGATAATAATGGTGTGCATGTTACTGCCATAAGAGATCATATTTTACATATTTTATTCCATCCAAACAGAACCCAAGGGAAATTCTAATGTTGATTATAGTGATGGGCGTATCTCCCGAGATTCGCTTCGCCGGAAAATTCGCGAATTTCTCTGGAAATTCGTGAATTTCTCTGGAAATTCGCGAACTTTCCGCCAATTGGCGAAAAATTTGCGAAACGAGTCGCGGGACGCTTTTGATGCATCAACTTTGGCGCATTGCGTCGTTTCCGGCGCACGTTGCGTCGTTTTTGGCGCGTCGTGTCAAAAAAGACGCGCAACTCTATTTTTTTGTGAATTTTCGCTAAGCGAAATTTCGCTGGTGATTCGCAAATTTATTCGCCAGCAGCGAATCGCGGGAATTCGCCGCAAATTCGCCCATCACTAGTCGATTAGTGTAAAGTTTTGCCACTAAACTCTACCAGGTGAAAAATTTCAGGAAAGATTTGATAAATCTAAAAAAAACAAGCTGCTGGTAATTATTCATAATGCCCCAGGTCAGATTTTTGTCATCTACTTTAGAGAACTCAGGAGTACTAGAACCGTTTTATACAGGGGTTAGATCCCATTTATAATTCATCTTCAGCAGGGACTAAATACTAGAATTCCACTAAGCCTTCCTATCCCATCAAAAGTAACTGTGATGTGAGTTGAGTTTCAGTTAAATTTCTACAAAATTATAACACAGAATTTGCATTGACTGAGAACAGATTTGTGCTGATTTGTCTGTGGATTAAATACAAATTAGATGAGACTCAACCAGACTAATATACATATTATGAATCATTTATGGGCATCTCTACCCATAGTTCTCTGCTACTTCTCCCATTTGTCAAAGTAACATCTCTCAAAGCTTGTTCTAGGACTTGTGACATTTTTTGAGCAAATTAACTATTTGCAGAACAAATGATCAGATACACAGTGCAGTCACCACTGACAATAGGAGTCCGAGTAAGCAGTAAGTGAAAGCTGAGGGCAATGGATATAAAGGAAAAATCTGATTGGTAGGAAATGGAAACAGCCTTCAGTCTACTTTCGAAACATCATACTGTCTTCTCCTGTCAAGCAACACAGAACAGAGCAGGCAGACCCCTAGGGAAGCAGCACGTTATTGCCTTTCTCATATCTGACAAGAGCTCCAGGGGAAAATTGAGCAGACAGACCCCTGGGAAAGCAGATCAATTGCAAATGAACAGTTTGCAGGCAAATTAGTTATCATAGAGTGACTTGCACCCCTTACATATTTCCTGACACAGAAAGAGCCTTTATTTATAGCAACACCAACATGATTGCTCTTATTATATTTACATTTCATGTCATCCTTGTTCATTGTAACTACAGTCACTGAACATTCTAAATGCAAAACCAGTATAGAATAAAATTCATTATGTTGATCTCAAACAGTAGTAGTGATAATACTAAATCAATAAAAATACTAATGATAATGGTGATTGTGATACTGCTGATACTAATTATAATAATTCGAATGTTCAGAACTCTGCCAAAGATGTAAATCCTGGTATTTTATAAATAGTTCAATCTTAGAAGCACTTTTAAAGTAAATTTATTCAATGTAAGCCCAGCACTTACCATATATATAACTATTTTAAGGTAGCAGTATATGAGTATAAGACATTATAGGCCTTGTTTGCAAAGATGAAGGTAGCTTGCTAAATGCAAAAAAGGCTGTGATTGGTCACCTTTTCTGCACTTTTGTACACCTCTGTGCTTTATTTTGGAGTGGAGACCTGTGGGATGGTCTTAGGTTCCAAAACTGACTGTATTCAGAGTTCACGGAAGTGCAAGTGCTCCTTGAATAAGCACCCCCCCTCCCACCGAGCTGAAAGATGATCCCTTATAGGTGCAGCATGAAATTGCAATTTCAGGTTCAAATTCTTGTGTTTTTCTTACAATGACAAATTTTTTCCTCAAATTCCATTGTCATTGCACCACTTGTAGAAATACTTACAGTGCATTAAAGTGAACATAACCGCAAGTTTAATTTCTATGTGTGGTAAAAAAAATAGTAAAAATTGCAGCTATCATTTTTAAAGTCAGAACTATGTATTTTTAAAAACAGCACCAATGACAGAAACATTTGCTTTAATTTTATTAAAACAGTTCTGTGCAATTTGATAACTCTACCTCTAAAACTGGCCATACACGGGCCAATAAAAGCTGCCCACAGAAAAAGTGCAGCTTATTGGCCGATTTGTGGCCAGATGTCGATCGGGCAGGGTTAAAAATCCTGTCAGATAATGGACCACACTGTTCATTTATGCAACCCCATGATCTGACCATGCATATCATATGCCATACATTATGATCCGACTGTTGAGCCCTAGGGCCCAATGATCGGATGAGCCCGATTTTGCTTAAAGGGACCATATCACTTAATCATAATCTCTAGGTTATCAATTCCTGTCTTGTATCTTAACATTCTTTAACTATTCTTGAATACCTGAATACCTGGGAACCTCTGTTGCCATATTTATTTGACAACACTTCTGTCTGACTATTGGTACAATGCCACTTGGCTCTCCAACCTCTCTCCACTGCTGAGCTTCCCATTCCTACCTACAGGAGAGCCTCCAGCAGCTGGTGTGAGGTGCTTGTGGGCCTTGATTTGCTTGAAAGTCAGCTTGACACAGCTAGCAGGAGGTCTCAGACAGTGCCGGAACTAGGGGTAGTTAGAGTATGCACGTGTCTAGGGCGCAAAGCTTGGGGGTGTCAGGCACGTATCTTCTCTGCAGATTACCCCATATTTGGTCCCCTCCCTCCCTAAATGTCTGGTCTCTTTTGCAGTCTATTTGCGCTTCCACTCGAATATGTGCACCCAGCCAGTGCTGCGACCAGCCAGGTTGCCTAGGGCACCTGGCCCAGCTCTGGTCTCAGAGTTTAGTGTTGAGTCTGAGAGCAACATTGCAAAGTGGAAATGAGGATGCAGGTGCCACCAGGGGCTTGCCTATGGCATCATTATGCTTTCAACTGGATTTTCCCTTAGGACCTTGGTAGGAATATTCCTGGTAAAAATACTTGAATGTTATATATGCCCAGTCGATCAGATCTGTGCCCCATTCCTAAAGGAGCCTTGCTAAAGATCTGTAAGGCCTCACAAAGAAGTAAGTAGGCAAGGGAGTGTTGGAAAAAAAGTAAGCTTAAATTTAGTAATATAATAATAATATAAGTGCCAACAGGCTTTTTATCATGGTACTAAAGCTTTCCTGTAAAGACCAACTTCCAACACTAAAATAATATACCTTATGAGCAGAACAAAGCCTATTTCATTGTCCATGAGTACTAGAAGTATTGATTTATATCACATTGCCAGTAGGACTGAAAAGAAATGTACAATTCCCACCTGTGACTCTTACCCCCTCCACTTCTGTTCTTTTGTTTGTTTGCCTGTGCCATTTATGTATTATATAATTTGTGACACCTTGAAAGGAAGCTGTTTCACATTACAGAGTTTCTTTTGTTGAGTTATTTCAATAACAAATACAACTTCAGCCAACCAAAATGATAAATTACATGTTTCCATTTACATATTAGCAACCAGAAAAGTCTCATTCTGAATTCATGCAGTGTGCCATTAATAAATCTGCTCCTCGTAAAGAAACAAACCTTTTTATTCTCCAGAAGATACTTCTCAGGCTCTGCACATCTTCTTGAAAAGTGTTGGTATGTAATGTCCCTTGTACTTCAGAGTGTGCTCTGAATTTCATTCTTTGTAACACAGGTCTGTAAGATTAGAATATATCCCTATAATGTTATGCTATGCTTCTTCTTGTAAATCTTGCAACTGGTTTGATACAGTTAAAGTATGAACATAAACAATAAGCAAATGCCTTCAGCATCTAAATTGCTGATCCTTCTATACATATGAATAAGACTATATTGTTACTCTTGACATTGCTCTTATCAGTGTAGTAGTGTTATAGACACCTTACTGGGTCCTACAATACAGTTAAGAGGGTGAACTGTTTCCTTGTCCTGCTTTAAGCTTTGCCCCTTGGTGTACTCACAGTGACCAGTAGATGGCACTGTAATAAATAAAATCCTTGTGAGCCCTGTGCTTGAGTGGAACCTAGACAGGTCAGGTCTAGTAAAAATAGGCTACTCACCATTATAGGTCACTCTAGGAGTGACAGATAGACAGGATATTTAGCTGAGCAGCTTGAAGCTCTTCCGAGGAGTGGGATTGAGATCCCGGGTACTAATTGCGCAGAGTAGTGACTAAGTGTACAGACCTAGGCATGAGAGTTTCCCCACAGGTTCCACTTAGGGAAAAGGCTGAAAGCTGAATACAGTTACAGGTCTCATCTGGAGCAGATATATTGGGAGTGGAGCTTGTAGTAGAGTAAGGTGCACTCAATTTACTTTCAATTTACTACATCAGTAATACAAGGGTACTTCACCAATGAGCTCCTTGTAAAAAGCTAAAGAAAGGGGGTATTTTTACAAGTATTTCTGTTAAATATATATAGTAGATGGATAGAACTTTCAGATGCAATTACCATGCATTAAAAATCAAAAGTGATTCAGCTGTGCTTAACATTTTCTTGTAGTGAATAGTGATGGGCGAATTTATTTGTCAGGGGCAAATCAAATCAGGGGACTTGGGTCACCATTAAACCAAGCAGAGGGAGGTATAGGGTGGAGGGTTATTTGTTATGCCAGTGTTAGTTGACATAGGGCCTGAGGGAAAAAAAAAGAAAAGAAGAAGTAAGATACTGATTTGTTTGATAACCCTTTGAATCAAGTGGTATTTTTATATCTTTACACAAATAAAGCTCAGTTAGAGGTAAAGCAGTAATGTAGAGAAAAATAGTGTTTGTAATGATAGTTTGCCTTTAATTTTGACACTGTATGTTATTCATCCCAGCATGACCTCTCTTATAGCCGTTACAATATTTGCTGGAGGTGTGTAAAATTTACAGTAGTTGCTGACATTCTCAGTAGATTCCTTAAAAGTTTCATAAAAGCTGTTATTTTTTTACTGACACATACTGTCACAGCCAGCACAGTGTGATGTACCATTTACAAATATCATGCAGTTTTTGAAGCATTCAAAACATGTTCATTGGGACTTAGACAAATGGATCACATCCAATGCATTTTGTTTGTTTCTTTAGTATTACTTTCCATTTTCTTAGTTTTATACACATACAGTACTGTATTAAAAGATCCCAGTGTCATGTAAGAAGATCCCTTGATGCTAATGCGAGACCACCATTAAGTCCTCCCCTGCCCACCACTCATGACAACAGTTCTGCTAAGTTCAGGCAGAGTATGAACTACAAGGACCTGCAGTCACAGGCACTATGGTGGGTGAATGGCAACTTTCACTTGAATTTTACACTTAGCACATTGCCCTAAGAAAAGTTAAAGACAGACTGTCTTGTGTCCTCTTTTGCTCCACTCTGCACCTATCACACGATTTTCAATACAGCACTAGATGCTTTTGCTTCTTGCTTTATAAGTTAAAACATAATCTTCGAGTTTTAACACAGCCTTTCCACAAATAAATCCTTTCCTTTATTACCAATGTCTATCTCTGGAAATAACAGATGAAAAAAAATTTAATTCTTGGCAACTTTCAAGTATAGATTAATTAAAAAAATCAGTGGTTTCAAAGTAATTAGTAAAAGCAACTGCAACTGAAACAATCAATTTTGTATTGCTTGTTATCTTTGCATTCCTGGTTCTTACTCTTACACCAATGTTTGAAACAACAGGTCTCCCCAAGCTTTTGTTTCTCAAATTATCTTTAATGCTTTTTCACAGACCTGTTCAACATCTGCCTTCTGCTACATTGTTCAATAGTCAGGTGCCCTACCTAACTGACTCCCTAAATATCTGAGTCATGTGTAAATTAGAACTATATTCATGGGGGTGGGAGTCCCCCCTGCAGCCTCTGTCTCAACACTACAGAATGCAGGCAACACTGTATTAATGGGGCACACACAGGTATCTTATCTCCAATTTGTGTCAGAAAAGTACAATGGCTGGGCAAAAGTGTGCAAAAAACATGTTCACTTACTCCTAGATGTTGGCATTCTTTCCTGTACCTACAATAAATGATTATAATATTGTATTTTGTTGTGAAACAAACCTTTGTAATTCATTCATTAAATTCCCCTCCACAAATTGTAAATTAACATTAATGTTTTTGGGGCATTCACTTACATACTATAGTTATATATTTATATATATGTATTATTTGGAGAGAGTTATCAAAGGATGTGATTTTTTTACTCTATTAAATTTGAATGTACTCACAATCTATTGTCTAAAATGTGATTGCATGGGGAAAAACTCAAAATTCGATTCATAGTCGAATCGTATATGAAAGAAATTCTTATTGAATTTTCCTCGAATGTCAGGAAGGCTATTAACATCTTATAATGGGTCAATGGACCTCTGCCATTGAATTGTAAAATAATTTGGCAGGTTTTATGTGGCGAATGTATGAATTAGAACTGTTTTCATGATAAAGGTGAAATCATTTACATTCAAATTGGTGCTTTTAAGTGGAGTTTTGACATAAAAAATAAAAATTAACCATTCAAACCTTTATAAACCTTCCCCTTGATAAGAATGAATTCAAATTTAAGTCACACTTTCAGCCGTATGATTTTATGGCATTATGAAACTAGGGAATCCTGGAATTAAAACACTGCATTGTGGGTTAAAAATAAAATATCCAAAATTGCATTCTGCACTTGCACTTGTAAATCAGCCCTTAGGTATCCAACTCTCTACATCTGTGGTTGCCACAAAAACATGGGTCTACTCAGGGGACAATGTAAAAATTGTAACTCTACTAAAAAGATAATATGATGAAATAAATGATCTATAATAGATGCCAATGCACTTGATTTCATTAAAAAACACTTTTTACAGTTACATTTATTCAGAATATGAAAGGCAAGACACCTTGATTGCTGTAAGGTCACATCCCTTGTAAATCAAGGGATATGGAGAGTGACACATTCAGATCATTAATGGCTTTTAAAATACGTGGCTCTTTACATGCAGCTGATGGGCAATTTGGACATTTATATCCAAATGACAAACTTTGGCTAAAAATGAGTTTTCATATCCTCTGACCCATTTTATAGTAATGACAAATGTAATCCTGGCTTTTGCAATGACCTTGAAAGAAAGTATTACACACAAAGCTCTGATTAGGAATTTGATCACTAAGATACTGTATAACCATGAACAATCACCACACTACTAGTTTCTCAAAAAGAATGTTAAGTTTAAAGCATTTAGAGATCAACTCTTTGTGTCTCATGGATCTACACGCTTGTTTATTCAGTGTAAGCTTTTAAAGGAAAACTATACCCCCAGACAATGTAGGTCTCTATAAAAAGATATTGCATAAAACAACTCATATGTAAAACCCTGCTTCATATAAATAAACCATTTTCAGAATAATATACTTTTTTAGTAGCATGTGTCATTGGTTCATCCTATATAGAAAATTGCCATTTTGAAAAATAAGGACAGCCTCCTGGGATCGTATTATTCAAAGGTGCATACAAACATGCAAAACAAACTATAAAGTTAGGTCACATGAGCCAATTAACAGACAGATTTGTGTCTTTTGCTTCCACACTTCTTCCTGTTAGAGTTGAAATATTTCTGGACAGGTGATCTCTGAGGCAGCACACACAGACCATCACGACATGGTGGTTCAAGGCAAGAGATGTAAAAGGGTAATATTTACTTAAATATATATTCCAGTTTGTTAAGATTACTTAATATGCCACTTAATATGATATAAACTACCTGTTGCTCAAGTATTCATTTTGGGGTTATAATTTTCCTTTAAGGAGAGACACAGTGAAGGTAATACCAGTAAAGAATATCAGTTGTTATTAATGTTATTAAATGTTATTTTAAAGTTAGGTTTATATATATAAGTAATGTGGTTTTATTTTCATAGTTTTTTTCCCTGTCCTGGCTGCAAAGTTTGGTGAGCTATTGTGCTTAAGGCAAGTTTGCCATAACCTGCTTTACTTTGCAGTTAGTTTTCCATCAGTTTGAGATGGGTGGGGTTTGATTAGTGCACCTGAACAGAGGGTATGAAATGAAACTCTGGGACTCCACTGGAGCTTGCTCTAGTGCAGGGGTCCCCAACCTTTTTTGCTTGTGAGCCACATTTAAATTTAAAAAAAAGTTGGAGAGTTTTCAAGTTAGCTGGGACAGCCAAAACATTTATAAAGTACAAGGAGGCCAATAAATCATGCAAAAAAGCTATCAGACAAGCTAGAATCAATATGGAAAAGGGCATTGTAGCAAGCAGTAAAAAGAATCCAAACTAATTTTTTTAAATATGTTAATGGTAAAAAGATTAAACAGGAAGGAGAGGGACCCTTAATATCAGAGGGGACAGCTGGTTGATGAGAGCAGAAAAAAAGCTGAGATTCTGAACTAGAACATGTTAAGATAAACAAATGTCCGGCCGGATTGTATTAATTCAAGATACCTAGCAAGCTTAGCTCTGTCATTGCCAAACATTGCCCAACTTAATTTTTCAGGATTCACTGAGATCTGGCATGGTCCCCAAGAGACTGGCAAATTTCTAATGTGGGCCCGCTATTCAAAGAGAGATCCAATTCTCAGCTTCAAAGCTATGGGTCAGTTAGTCTGACATCAGTGGTATGTTGTAACTATTCAGTACAACTCTCTAATATTCAGGGTTAGATGACCTACCAGAGTTCCTTGGTATCAGATTCCTGCACAGCAGTGATGTAGTTCCACACATGTCCTTTGTTGCTTATAACTTTATTTAGGAGAGATGCATTTCAGCACTGTTATTCACTTCATGCAGGAACATGCAGCTATAGAGACAGCTCTCATACACTTACAGCTACAGGAACAGGAAACTACACACAGAAAAACTCCACAGAACCAATAAGAAATCACTTACATCACACACACAGGAAATTGCAAGGTAGCATGTGCATTCTGGGAACTGTAGTTTTCTATATAACATAACTAACATATAACAGATCTATAATAAAAATTCAACATGGTAGGAAAGCTTTTTGAAGAGTTAATAAAGGATAAGATACTAGACTTCATAACAAATCCTATTACTATGAGTTTGTACCAGCATGGATCTTGCCAGACTAACTTCATTTCTTTTTATAAGAAGGTAAGCAGGGTCCTCAATTCTGGGATGTCAGTGGATGTGATTTACTTTGCTAAAGCATTTGATACAGTGCCACACAGGTTAAGGAATTAAGGAATGTTGGTCTTGAAAATAGGGCAGATTTACAAACCAGTGAAAATTCGCCCCCATCGCAACATGCAGAGTTTTGTCCTAGTGCAAATTAGCTAGAGGTCTTGCATTCAGGTTAATTTTAGGTACAGTGGGAAATTTAAGGTTGAATGGACATCTTTATGTTATATGTTGCAGCAAATACATTACAGATAAAGATTTTGTATGAACAAATGGTCAAAAATACCACCATCCAGAATCCAGACACTCATCAAAGGCTATAGGAGGCTGAACTAAGCATCGGTGTAATATCTATGCCCAAATTTATGCACCTGTGTAATTTTGTTATGATGCATATTTTCTGTTAATCCAATAAACTTTCTGTCACTGCTTAAATACTACAATTTCCATAAGGCATGGTATATATTAAAAGGAAGTTGCTACTTTGAAACCTCAGCAAATGATAAACAAAACTCTAAAGAATTAAGAGGGGTTCCCAAACCTTTTAATATGGCTGTATAATTTATGTGGGGTATGGAGGTGTATGCATATGGATGCTGGGTTTCACTTGGAGGGGATTGACTTGATGGACTTTGTCTTTTTTTAACCTGATTTAACTATGTAACAATGCAACTTTATGATCAGATAAAGAACTCTTCACTTTTATTTACTGTACTTTCATAGTAAACCACAAAAAATACTCAAGGAGGGCTCCAGTTATATGTAAACAAGTTACACATGTCATATGTTTGTCTTAACGGAGCCTCATCATATTCTTTATTAAACCTTGCATTTTTATATATTGTTAACAGTTAATTAATGTGAGATTTGTTTTTGCCAGGTATGGATGAAAAACACCAATAGACTGTAATATATTGTGTGTGAATTTTCACCATTTTGTGAAACAGGACAGATTTGCAGATCATACATTAACCTTTTTCTCCTTTACAGGATGTGACATATGAGTGCCCTGTGGGAGTGGGCACTCTCCTATTGATTTTCTGATACTATAGGATGCCCTTTTGCCTAGTTGATAAAAAAGATGGGATGAATATTTGCTGAATTGTGGCTGAACTCTTATATCTGCAACATTGTTATGACCTTAAGCAGCCCTTGACCAAATTTGGAAAATTCAAATTATTAAAGCCATTCACCATTGTTGCAGCACTAGCTCATGCATTACTAGTCTGTGCTTGTGGTAGAAGAGGTGGGACAAAATTTCCATTCTAATTGTAGAGGAGTTTTAATAAGGAGGAGTTGTAGGAATGGTTGCTGCTTCTGTATCAAAGATGAAAACAGTAATTTTATAGTATGATTCTGATCTATAGGCATGCTGGTAATACATATTGTACAAGCTTAATTAAAATGTAAAACTTTTTAGTACAGCAGCTTTGTTAGTAAAGTAAATCAAATCATACAACTAATGCAAACAAGACCCATTTATACTTGCTTCTAGGTAACTGTTATTCCTACAAACATGCCTAGTACAAATTAGAGGAATGCTATGAACAATTATACTTTGACAGAAATCATCATATATGCTGATACTATATGGTACTATATGGTCATTGGAGTGTAATTAAGGGGAAAAGGGAAAAAAAAAAAAGAAAAGCTATATTGTTTTTCCATGTTATATATAATTGAAAAGACATCAACCATCATTTTTTTTACATCTGTGAGAAGCAATGGTTTGACATTGATGATGTACTGTACCAACAACATTATGGTACCCATTTTTCAAATGTCCAGGCAATTTTAACTTTTACTTTTTCTATTGTCTGGACTCAATTGCTCTAAGGTGCATCAATTTGTAGCTCTTAAAGCATTTGCACTTGTCTCTTGTGAAACAGAAAATGATCCTGCCATCATGTAATAATTTTAAACTATCGGGACATAAATCCATGTCAATGAAATGACAATGCTGTTCAATTTTGTTTTATGATAACTAGAAATATGAACAAAATTTTATTTAAACCCCAGGTATTCTAGATAACATATCCTATACATGTGTAGTTAGTGAAGTTCATTAGACAGATGAAGACTTGAAATATGTTACGAAGACTTGAAATATGTTACTATGTCCTGACTCATGGCCTTTTTTTGTTTTTCACTTTTCACCAATTGCCTGGGTTGTTTGCCCCAAACAGCTACAGGGCACTACATTAAACCTTGGGTTCATTTGAGACCAGAAATGTTTCTTCTATTTATAGAATCATCGCCACATTACAAATAATTCCACACAAGTCTGAACATGAGTGAACCTCCATGAGGTCCTAACCCTAATAGTGGAAATATAAGGGGTGGGGAAGTTTGGTCAACCTGATGTGTAAACTTTCTGGCCTAAACAGCTGGAGCAAAAAATATCTAGATGGTATGAAACTGATTGAGAAATTGTCACCAAGTCTGTAAGAAATTTACAGTCTTTTTATGATTATGATTATGAAAATTTTTGAATCTGTGCCAGATTTTTGCCCTGCATTTTATTTCATCAAGTAAAAAAAAATGTTTTACAGTACCTGTGCAAGAAACAGTGCAAGAATAAAACAGCTATTAACGCCAATGCATTTGCCACAAAAAAAAGAGGTCAAAATGCTGACTAACCCAAGTGGAAGTTTCAGCAAAATAGGGCAGTTTTGTACATCACTAAAGAACAGTTGTAGCAATATAATGTAATGGAAATGCTATTGCAGAGCTAAAATGCCTTAAAGGAGAAGGAAAGGTTTAACCTAAATACGCCTTATCAAAAAAGGGCCACCTAAATATACCAGTAAACCCTCAAAGTAATACTGCTCTTAGTCCTCTGGCAAAAGAAATATAGCATTTCTTTATTTCTATTGTGTACACATGGGCTTCTGTATCAGACTTCTTGCATTCAGCTTAAATCTCCTTGCCCCTGGCATGAGCATGCTCAGTTTGCTCCTCTCCCCCTCCCTCCTCCCCCTTCCTGCTGTAATTTGAGCCCAGAGCTATAAGTCAGCAGGGAGAGACTCAGGCAGGAAGTGATGTCACACCGAGCTAATATTGCAGCTGCTATTCTAAACAAACAGAGATTTTCTACAGCTGTTTACTCAGGTAAGGTACAACATATCTACAGAATAAATATAACATTCTAGCTTGCACTATTGCAGATAATCTATTGGCAATACAATGCCTCCATAGATTTCCTTCTCCATTAACAATAATATAATGTCACCTTCCTGTTTATTCCAATGCATTTTGACAAAATCTTATGGCTTTGTTTATCACTAGTTTTTAGATGTTTGCGCATGATATTATTACAATTAACCACGCAATAGTGGTACATTTCATACCCACACACTTGATTACATATTAGGTTCTATAGTATACTGATTCCTTTTTCTGCTTTTTTATAATTCTTAATTGTTTAGGTTAATTTCTGTATAGAATTTATGAACAGTTTCAGGATGACAAAGGAGTTATACAGAAAATTATATTCAAAGACAGACACAGATGTAATCAATTGTACACTTAGAAATAGCCAAAAACTTTTCCCCCAATCATTTTATTGTAATGAACATGCTATTTGTACAAAAAGTCAAGCTACTGTAGGTTATGGATTAAAGCCTAGAACATATTTTGTGCTTGAATTCCCTAATGTATCTTCCTCTTAATTTAGAGACCAGAAGAAAACATGCAGGTACGTTTATAGGTTTTGGTTGTGTCTCTTTTATTGTAAATCTAATTATTTATTGAATGAAACAATTTCTATTCAAGCCAGCTCCTTAACATAAAGAATCAAACACTTTCAATCAAATCAAGTGCAGAGAAAGATGAACTTAGACACCCAGATAATTAGTAGTCTATAAAGTGTGCTCAGTTGCAGACGAAGTTTCTTAGCAAACAATAGGAATGGCTTATCAGATAGCCAAGAATAAAGAATGTATACTCTGGTCTAACTGCTGATTGCAAACTTCATAAAGCATTTATTATCTGTGTATTAAAAATGCGTTTAGCGTTAGCGTTTCACAAACAACATTTTTTATATTGCAAGACCACACAAAAATTCTAATCTGTAAATTTAAAATTTTGTATGATGAATTTAGCAATAGGCCTTATTTATTGTTAGCATTTCTGTGACAAACACTTATATGTACATAAATACACAAAAATACAGACAAATTTTATCAAAGAATTAATGAAAGACCACTGCAATGCCAAAAAGCTGTGCCTCTAGATCTAAAGAGCAGATTTACAAAATATCAAAAGTAAAGGATCTAGAGGGTTTGCAAGCCATTCCATAATTTTATTGTACCATTATTACTTTCCTTTTATGAATTACAGTAAGAGGCCTATTTATTACTGAGAAATAAAGAAACAGTGTAAATAACCGTGTAAAATAAATGGCAGCTTGATATCAAGGTTATTTTATTTTACACCATGCAAACATCAGATTTGCCATTGTTAAAGGAACAGTAACATCAAATTTTTTTTAAGAAAATTTGTTACTCTACAAAAAAAAAAACACCAACACAAATTAAATTTTAAAATAGCAAAGCTTTTATTATGAAATAACTTCCAGAAACTGCACTTCCAGTTCCCTTCAGAAAAGGCGAAAGGGCGACCATCCAGCCTTCAGCACTCGATTTCTCCTCCCTGGCTTCTCTCTTCCTCGCTCCTCCAGCTAAGCTCAGCTGCTCTCAGACGTGACCACGATCTACTTCTGGTGCAGGAGAAAACTTTTCAGATGGGCAAGGGTTGCTTTCGTCCTGGGGCCGCAGGATGACACTTTCGGGGGGCTTCTTTACTTTATAAAGAGTCTCCACATTAATCTGATTCCGCCTGCTGCCCTTTGCCTCAGAGCACCGTGACAGGCGAAAGAGTACCGGGCGCAGTTTTGATCAAATAAAAAAATTCAATCGAATCAATCGATCAAATTATTTCTATTCAATCATTTGATCGATCAGATTGCGGTAAAATGCTTCTAATCTGATATTCGAATTCAAAGGATTTCAATTCAACCACAATTCGATTGGTCGAATTTGAGGGTAAATTCACCCTCAAATTCAACCAATAGCAAATCTGCGACTTTTAAGTGTTTTATGAAATCTGATCAATGTGTCAGTGCATCAGAATGTTTTTGATTCAGCAGTAGTACCAGTCTATTCTGTGCTATGGCATTTTAAATCTCAGCAGGATCTCTGAGCAATGATGCAAGGCCCGGTGCCTTGGGGTTATCCTAGATTCTGCCCTGACATTCACTCCTCACATCCAGTCGCTTGTTAAGTCATGTCACTTCCACCTAAGGAACATATCCAAAATACGATCATTTATCACCCCAGACGCTGCCAAAATTCTTATTCACTCTCTTATTATATCGCGTCTAGACTATTGTAACTCTCTCTTAATTGGCCTTCCCCTCCAGAAACTCTCACCTCTCCAGTCCATAATGAACACTGCTGCTAGGCTTATACACCTCAGCAACCGCTCCTCCTCTGCCATTCCATTCTGCCAATCCCTGCACTGGCTTCCACTCCCCTTCAGAATTAAATTCAAATTACTGACCCTGACATTCAAAGCACTTCATAACTCTGCCCCTCCCTACATCTCTGAACTAATCTCCATTTACTCACCCAACCGCCTACTACGCTCCTCTACTGACCTGTTACTCAACTCTTCTCTCATTACCTCCTCACATGCTCGCATTCAAGACTTTGCAAGAGCTGCACCCCTCCTCTGGAATTCTCTCCCACGGTCTGTCCGACTTTCTCCCAATCTTTCAGCTTTCAAGAAATCTCTAAAAACCCACTTTTTTAGAGAAGCCTACCCTCACTGTTAACCACTCAATGCAATACCGCTTACATTACTACATCTCTCACCCATTTTACTCTGATCTTGCCTTCTCCCACACCTTGTGTATCACTCCCTTCCCGTTAGCTTTTTCTGTATAGCGCCTTCCTCACCTCCTGTACCAGTATTTATTGTAATGTATGTACAGTAACTCCATATTTATTGTGATGTATGTAACTCTTTATGTTCTATATATGTAATTCATGTGATTTGGTTGTATAATCACATTCACTTTACAGCACTACGCAACAAGTTGGCGCTATAGAAATACATGTTAATAATATATCATTAAAGATCATTTAAAACAAATGTGTAGTAATGTGGATACCTATATGTAATTTTCAGCCATTTGCTATTTTTTTCACAAATAGTATCTGTTACTATGATGGCTAGTAATAAAAAAGCAACAAAAACAGGTGGTTATACGTAAATTTAGCACTATTTGTATATATATCTTTACAGTATAAAACAAGTTTACAGATATATTTCAACACTTGACAAAAGTATGGAATCATAATTATGAAAGTGACTTCAAAAGTAGCCCAAAATAACTTGAAAAATTTGAATTTCTTGAATTTGAATTTTATTCGAATATTCACTTAGACCCTTAGTAAATCTGCCCCTTAATGTCAAAACAGTTCACTGTAATTGCAGGAAACAAAGCTACAAGATAACAAAAATGCACATAAAGTTGTGGAACTTTGGAAGGTGGCAGAAACACAGTGGCAGAAACACAGAAGAACAAAAATCACAAACAGATAAATAAAATTTCTTATTTATAGATGTGTTTAGCTTACTTGACAACAAACATCAAAGTGATACCACCACTAAAAAATTATTATTCCAAACATTAGGGGCAAACATTAGGGGCATCATTGGTCGAATTTCGAATAAAAAAAAAAATCGAAATTCGACCATATGTATAAAAGGGAAGTAAAATCCTTCGAATTCGACCATGGAATTTGAAGGATTTTAACGCAATTTGATCGATCGAATTATAGAATAAAAATCACATTTTTTTTATTCGCTCAAAAGAAATGATTCCCAGTTCGGTAGCTTGGTTCTGGCGAAGTAGGTAGTCGAATAAAAATTTAAAGGGGAAGTTATTCGACCATTGAATAGTCGAATATTCGAATAAAATTTTATTCGAATTTTCTAATTATTGGAATTGGAATATTCGATGGTCGAATTTGCCTAGTTTGCATATTCGAAGATTCGAATTTTAAATTTGATCAAACTTCAAATTATTCATGTGAATTTTGTAAATCTGCCCCTTAATGTACATCAAGGGGCAGATTTACAAAGAGTCAAATTTCGAAGTTAAAAAACTTCGAAATTCGACCATCAAATTTTTTAAAAATGTTTTTACGATCTAAAATGCACCATTTTCAATCAAATAGGTCTGTTTTCAATCGAATAAAAATAGTTTGAGTCATTCAAATGCATCATTTCAAATTCAAACGATTTTTCACAAAAAAATTGATTTTCAAAAATTTCTAAAACACTCCTTAAAGTTCCAGGAGGTCCCCCATATGCTAAAACAGCAATTAGACAGGATTAAGGTGGCAGAGGGCTGAGTTAGATTTTTTTTAAAGAGACAGTACTTTGATTTTCGAATGGTCGAATTTAAAAAAAATTTCAGTTGGAATTGAATTTTGGCCTATTTGATAGTCAAAGTACCCAAATATTACTTTGAAATTCAAATTTATTTTATTCAAATTTTTACTCAAACCCTTAGTAACGCTGCCCCAAAAGTTACCCATAGCTCATGTTGATCGTTTTTCACTCATAAGGCTGCTTTTGTAAATAATAGTTACTTGAAGTTCCTAGACTGTCTCTTCTCAACATGTCAGTTAGAGTTTTGAATGCTTATACTGCTGAAGCTCAAATATGGCAGCACCCTCATAGAGGAACATGCGGGATCAGATAGGTAATGTAAAAGAATATGCAAATACTTTATTGCAAAATTAGACAGCATGTGAAGACAATATTATGATAGTTACTGCATATAAAAAAAGATTTAATTTCTGGTGTCAGTATCTCTTTAATGTAGAAGTTAAAATTTATTATTAAAATGTAATTTTTAAAGTCAGAATGAATTGAAACAATCCAAAAACTCGAATCAAATTTAAATAGAATTACATATAAATCAATTCTTCAATTATTCAAATTTAAATTTTTAAAGTACCAAAGTATGATAAATCTCAAAAATTTAATTACATCTTTTTAAAACTTGAATCAAATTTGGATAACTCCCTAGTCAAATTTGATAAAAAAAATTGAAAATTTGAATTTGAATTTTTAATTCAACCTTTGACAAATCTGCCCCTTAGTCTGTTAACACTGAACATAAACAGAAGAATACTGAAACTATATGTTTTCAACTGTTAGCATTAAGTAATATTAACTACTCTGTACTTGTTTCTCATTACACTTCTTCACCTTATTTTATAATCTTGAAGACTAATTTATTTTTCCCAAACTTAGTAGATGATGAGATTGTTGTGTTTAGATCTCTGTACCTAGATCTCATATGGCAGGTGTATGTGCAAGTACCTTAAATGTTTACTGCTACCTTCTGCTGATCACACAAGTAACATCATCAAAAATCTTTAATATAGAACATCGCCCTATGTTCACTATGTTAAACCAAGAAAAATATTGAGTAAAAATGTATTTATTTACTAAATTGAAAATGAATTAATATCAGTATTGCCTTGCTTATGTTTAACTGTAATGTAATAAAATGGTAATATTAAGTAAACTTACATTATAGATCTTTAACTTGCAATTGACTGCCATTTTGGCTGGTCTACAATGGTTTAGCATGAGCTCAAGAGATGTGATCATCATGACACAACTGCTTAATATATGTTTCTGATAGCATGCGTGTTGTATAGGTGCATACAAGCACAGTATAATCAAGGAGAAATGTTTACAGTAATCTTCATGAATGATAGTGGCCATTATGTATGTTTGTTTGACACCAGAATTCTAATCTGTATGAAGATGTGTAGGTTTGTGGCACTTTAGGACCATGTATTTAAAAATAGCATTTAATTATCCCATAAATGATCAGCAATAAAAAGTCCCTTCACTGAGAGCCATATTTAAATACAGAAAGAGTTGGCTTTAATTATGCATTTAGTTCAGTCTAGAGCAATATGGCCCATTTTTTAATATTAGTGAATACTTCTGTATGCAATATTCAGCTTAACTAAACACCAAGAAATATTCTGGAAAGATACAGCCAAAGAGATACAATCATACAATATTATATTTGTATGCACTTTTTAATTACTCCTGCCTGTTTAATACCTTACTGATAGAACATAACAAGGGAGGACATAGTGATCTGTTTGACCTCCTTACCAGAAAAAGTATGTTTAATGTTTCCAACCATTATACTACAAAAAAGGTTTACACAACTAAGACACTTCTTCATTAATCCTCTTGCATTAAGTGCTCTATTAGTTATGGAGAACTCAGGATTCATTTTTTAGTCTGCACTAAGAATTCTTCCTTTATATTATTAGACCATTTACAATCATTCTCTAAATTACTATATTATGTCTTGAGCTGTTGTCTAGCTACATTAAGATATGTGTTTTTACAACCAATTTAACAATGATTGCGTGTCTTAAAGAATGATTGTGGTTTATTTTAGTACCTACTGTATAGTATGTAACTATGGAATAGAAGTTGTAACTGAGACTACATACAAATTTAGTATGATCAAGAATAAGGCTAGGTAGCCATTTAAAAATAGTCTCTGCAGGGGGGATGCCATTATATGCCAAGAGAAAAATGTTTTGTAAACAACACAGTTTTCTCAATAGCTGTCACGAATGTTCTTAGTCTCATGCAATTACCACGAAAGCTTAAGAACCTATTGTCTAAATGATTAACTTAAAAGGAAACATGTATGTGAAGAACATAATATCTAAACAGGGCAGCAAATGAAAATGTAAATGCAATTGTAGTAAAATTATGTTTCCTTTGTCATGGCAGATTCTTTGTCATCATGTTTATGCAAATTATAATTTACAAAGCCAATTTCTCTTGAATGAACTGTGCACCATTTTTGACAGTATTGTATTTTTGTAGTACTTAAATCAGTTGATTTAATGAGTTTACTAAAAACAGTACAGCACAGGGAATACACAAGTTTTATACAAATGTTATATTTTAATTTTTAGCTTTCCACAGTATGTGGATCAAACACTGAAATTCCAATAATTACATTCTTTATTAATAATATTGCCACTTATTATGAGTTATCTTAGAATCAGTTAATGATGTATTTGACCCCATAATGATTATCCTTTCATAATATGCTATATTATACTAAAGCAAACAAATTCACTAACAGTACAATTCTCTAGCAACGAAACCATCAATAGCATTCATTCACACCATATAGCCAGTTGACTTTTCACTCTAGCAAATGTCCATTACTCCACAAATTCACCAAGATGCTAATTTTACTATACATTACTAGTGATGGGCGAATCTCCCGCGTTTCGCTTAGCGAAACGAGTCGCGGGACGATTTTGTCGCGCGTCACGTCAACTTTGACGCGTCGCGTCGTTTTCGGCTGACGCGCGACTCGTTTTTCGGCGAATTTTCGCCTGGCGAAATTTCGCTGGTGATTCGCGAATTTATTCGCCAGCGGCGAATCGCGGGAATTCACCGCGAATTCGACCTAGGCGAATAAATTCGCCCATCACTATACATTACCTTTTTCACCGAGTTTACTTCACCACCTCAGACCAGGCGAACTGAGAAAATGAAGCCACATCATTCTTAATCTAATGTCAGTGCCATCATATTGTTTATTCCAGAAATGCATTAAAGTTGAAAAAGTAAAAAAACACTGGTGACTTTTCATTTTTTTAAATGGGAGTGCCTTCAAAAGTCTGAACATTTAAAGATTTATGTGTGAACAATTTTTTAAACTCATTTGAGGGGCATGCCATATTTGTTTAAGGGTGGGCTCATGTCTAGGGCATTAGAGGATATCTTCTGTCTTTATATTGGCTCATTGGACATATGTTTGAAAAAGTGGCCACTTCAAGCATTTGCACCAACATTACTAATAAAGATGTCCATACAACTTTTAGGTACCTGCCCTATTCATATTAACCTAATCGCAAGAGTGCCAGCAGAGATGCGACTTTGCATTTTAGTTAATTGGTGTAGTGGTAATGAATTTGGGCCTGGCGAAGTGGCATGGAAGTGGTTGCTGGTAAAAATTTGCCCTTTAGTGAGTTTGCCCCAAATCATCAAGGTTCTTAAGCTTCTAAAATCAAAGTTCTTATCATCTACAGCTTAGTGAACTACTTATTTGAAAAACATTGAGTGATTACTTTTTGAGTGGAGCTGGATATTATTTAACTTTTTCATTTCTCTGTCTAAAGTAGACAATGGCTCACTGTTACAGTAGACAAGGGCTCACTGTTAATGGTAATCATTTAAAGAATGAAAGACTATATCCTTAAAAAAACACAAATTTGATGCATCTCTATTCTATCATTTAGGAATGCATTAAAATTGCCATTGTTACTGAAGATATATTTATATACAAGATCAAACAATATCTATCATTAAGAAACATATATCATATTGCAGATTTGCCATAGTTAATGAACTGGGGGTTATCATCATAAATACTCAATGATGGTAACATGGTGCAATTATTCTGGTGTCAATTTACATATTGAATAGATGGTATAAAGCAGTCATGGAAAGCTCATTAAAAAAGTTAGATGTGGTGCGGAGACATCAAATATACTCATGACATGTCTTAGCAACTGCTCCCAAATTATGAAAATTACCGCCATTAATAATGCTTTCAGCATTAGATGACTACTTAGCCCAATTACATTGTAGAATGTTAAACAAAGATATGCCTAACAATTTTTTAACCATGCATTAATGCTTCAGAAGATTGTATTGTATGGCATATTTATGTGCTGGGTACCTTGGTTTAAAAGAGGCAATCCCATTGATTCATTTTAATTAGGATTTCAATTAAACTTTAAATTATTTTGCCTTACTCAAACTTTCTAGTTCTTATATTATGCCAGGCTGATGAAGTGCATGTATCCTGACTGCAAATTTTATATTGCAAAAGAAAATGGTACCACCATTAGCTTAAATAAACAGTTGTGGTTTTTGGGGAGCTGCAAATCTCAAATCTCAAATAATAATCAATAACTCTATAAACCTAAGTATTTCTTAAAAGTGACATACTGCTCATTTTTAGTGATGGGCGAAACTCCCGCGTTTCGCTTCGCCGAAAAATTTGCGAATTTCCAGAGAAATTCGCGAATTGGTGAAAAATTCACGAATTGGTGAAAAAATCGTGAAACGAGCCGCGCATCGTTTTTGACGCGCGAATTTAGCCGCGCATCGGTTTTGACGCACGAATTTATTCGCCAGGGGCGAATTTTTCTGCGGCGAATTTTTGCGCCCGTTTCACAAATTTATTCGCCAGCGGGTATTCGCCGCGAATTCGCCCCTGGCGAATAAATTCGCCCATCACTACTCATTTTCACATATACAGCTCTTCCATAGCCAAGCACAATTAAATATCCCTAAAACCACACATGCACTTATGTTGTGTTTGGTAGCTGAGGATGAGGAGAGTATAACAGTGCTTTATTAGCAGGTCAGTTCTTTATTAGCAGGTTCATGCAGCCATTACATAACAGCAGTATCTCTTACTTTCACTTTCAAGCTGTACAGAAAGTCCTGTGTATGCACAGTGACACCCGCAGGCCATTTATATAAACACCACATATTTCCCCTATAGTTGGAAAGCATTTGGGCAAATAAAATAAACAGTAACTAGTGATGGGCGAATTTATTCGCCAGGGGCGAATTCGGGCCGAATTCCCGCGATTCACGAAACGCCAGCAAAAATTTGCCAGCGAAAATTCGGCAAAAAAAAAACGAGTTGCGCGTCGTTTTTGACGCAACGGAAACGACGCGACGTGCGTCGGAAACAACGCGAAGCGCTGCGAATTTCGCAAATTTTTCGGCGAAGCAAAACGGGTGAGATTCGCCCATCACTAACAGTAACAATTAAACAGTATGTTTCTTAAAGCAATATATAAAGCAAGATATAAATTTTTTACATTTTCCTTGGTCCATGCAGGTAGTTTTCAGATTCTCTCAGTATGCTTTATAGGTTCACTTTCTTCTTTTTTACTATTAATATATTTAAAAAATAATTTTGGATTCATTTTACTGCTTACTGCTATATCCTTTTCCATATCGATTCTAGCTTGCCTTGCTTGCTTTTTTGCACGATTTATTGGCCTCCTTGTACCTTATAAATGATTCGGCTGTCCCAGCTAACTTGAAAGCCTTAAAAGCAAGTCTTTTTTTACCCACCTCAACACCAACACTTCTTTTGAGCCAAAAGGATTTTGCTTTGCAACACTGTTCCTTGCTTACAAGACATGTATATTTATTAAGCAGCATTTTAAAGACTTCCCATTTTGTTCAGTGTTTAACCCTGAGAAAAGCATTTCCCACTTAATTTGTTGCAGAGATGCCCTTATACCAGTGGTCCTCAAACTTGGCCCTCCAGCTGTTAAGGAACTACAAGTCCCACAATGCATTTGCCTGACTGTGGCTGTCAGACTCCATCATTGCATTGTGGGACTTGTAGTTCCTTAACAGCTGGAGGGCCAAGTTTGAGGACCACTGCCTTATGCTATCAAAGTTTGCACGCCTGAAATTCAATGTTTTAGTTACTCCCTTATAGAGTTGCCTCTGCAACAGAATCTCAAAGGAGACCATGTTATGATCACTATTTCCTAAATGCTCACCCACACAAATGCAAGAGATAAGTTCAGTATTATTAGTTATTACAAGATCCAAAAGAGAGTTGTTCCTGGTAGGTTCTTGAACGAGCTGTGAAAAAAATTTGTCATTTAGCATATTTAAAAACCTATTAGCTTTATCTGTCTAGGCAACCCCATTACCCCAGTCAATGTCCAGATAATTGAAGTCACCCATAATAATAACTTGACCTAGTTGTAAGGCTGCTTCTATTTGTAAACGTAGCTGGGCTTTATACTTGTCACTTATACGAGGTGGTTTGTAGCATACACCAATGAAAATTTTCCTTATGACCAGTCAAAATCTCTACCCAGAGGGATTCCATACCCTCACCAGTGCCCGTGATAGTTATTTCTTTAGTGCATGGCTTTAATTCAGGCTTTACATGCAAACTCCTCCCCCCTTTCTAATCCCTCTGTCCCTCCTAAAAAGGGTGTAACCATTTAAATTCACAGTCCAGTCACATGTTTCATCCCATCAAGTCTCAGTGATACCAATTATATCATAATTGTTAGAGCGTGCAATTAATTCTAGGTCTCCCATTTTACCTGAGCATACAGCAGAGGTTACTACTTTTACTTTTTTAATGTATATTACTTTGAAGGGAATTATATGTTAAGTTAATATTAGTATGTATTCCTTGTAACAGATGGACTTCCTTAGCTGGTAAACTGTTTGCCCCCCTCAATCCTCCCCCATGACCACTTACTAATCCCACTGCCCCTTCTACCCTAGCTTCTCCATAATTCTTTCTCTCAACCACCCCCCACTTAGCTAGTTTAAACACTCCTCCAACCTCTTGGCCATTCTTTCCCCTAGCACAGTGGACCCCCTTCCATTGAGGTGCAATCCGTCACGACTGTATAGGTTGTACCCCAAGGAAAAATCAGCCTAGTGCTCTAGGAACCCTTCCTTCCTACACCAAGACTTGAGCCACGCTTTTAACTCCCTAAGCTCTTGCTGTCTCCCTAAACTTGCATGTGGCACAGGTAAAATTTCTGAAAAAATGACATTGGAAGACCTTCCCTTAATCTTAGAGCCTAGATCCCTGAACTCACTCTTTAAGGTCTTCCATCTACCATTTATCTTGTCATTAGTACCGATATCAGGGCCGGACTGGCAATCTGTGGGTTCGGGCAAATACCTTATGGGCCACTTGCTTTAAAATGTAAATGGGCTGCTCACCTAAAACTGCAATTGAGATCTGTCTTTAATGTGTAAATGAGCCAATCACTTTAGAAATGTAAACGAACTGTCCATAATAGCCAGTCACAGCTAAACTGATGCCTGCATTTGTTAGTACTCACGCTTGTACAGGCATATGTGAGGAACCAGGAATTCTCACCAACTTCAATTAGTAATATTAGAGTTGCTTGCTATATACCCAATCCCTTATGATTATGATAGGTATGTTGGCAACAGGAGGATCCATGCTCAGAACAATCACTTCAGCTTGTATATGGAACACTGTGATATTTAGCATTAATTGCATGAGAAAGCCTAGTCTCTCAAAGTATGCCACACTTTGGCCCCGTGCCACACCTAGTAATTAAAGTCCTCTTATCTGCCAGGGTACATGGTGTAGCCGGGGGCACACAAAGGAAAATTTAGAATATACTGTAAGTATATGGCCACTAATCCATCCAATAGAATAGTTAAACTAGGGAGAGATATTTGTTGCAAGGGCCAGTTTCAGCAAATAGGGTGTATAATGTTGCTAGGGATTATATGGTAATGGACTCTTAAAATATCTATTAATAAACACTAGTTCTAGTTAACCTTGGGGTTGGAAATATATATCATGCTTTGCATGCGCATGAATACATGGGCTGCTTTTATACTTTTGCCAGGGCTGCTTTTTCCTCCCAGTCCGGCCCTGACCGATATATACTAAGACAGTTGGGTCATACCCAGCCCCACCCAATAATTTGTCTACCTGGTCAACCACATGCCGAACCCTGGCACCAGGTAGACAGCAAACTGTTTGGTTGTAGCAATGCGGATGACAGATTACCTTATCCACTTTCCTAATGATTGAATCCCCTACAACCACAATCTGCTTAGGCCTGACTCTGCTCTCCTCCCCAGCACTACTAGAGAAACTGGTCTCCTGGGTGTTAGAGGGGTCAGCCCCATCTAGAATTGCCAATCCAGAGAATACACTCCCATCCTCTTCACACAATCTTTCAAAGCTTTTGGGATGTATAAACCCAGGATCAGTTTCCATTTTCCTTTTGCCCACCTTAGATTTAACTGTCACCCACCTAACTGCCTCAACATCCTGCTGCTGTTCTGTTCCCCCCAAATTATCTGACCCCGCTAGGTCCTGCTCAGTGAGCAAGAGGCTCCTTTCAAGATTGTCAATCGACTGCAGTGTTGCAATTTGTTCCTCTAGTGCTCTAACTCGAGCCTCCAAAGTGGCAATTTGCTCACATCTACCGCAGAGGTAAGCATTTTGGATCTGTTGTTCCAAATCTGCATACATAAGACTGTGCACTGGGTAAGACCTTCAATCTTGCTAGCACTCATTATCCCAGTTACAGATCAAAACAGGAATTATTAAAAAGAAAATTAGGGTTCAGAACAAACTTTTGACCTAGTTTGAACCTCCTTTGGTTTGAAACTCTGGTGTTTGTAACTCCACTTACAGATCCTCCACTAACTCCGGTGTTTGTAACTCCACTTACAGATCCCCCACTTAAAGAGCAAACACTTAAGAGCAGCTAAACACTAGTGCAAGCTCCAGTGGAGTTCCAGGAGATCTATTTATACAGTCTGTTCAGGTGCAACTAATCAAACCCACCCCCTCAAACTGAGGGAAAACTAACTGCAAAGTAAAGCAGGTTGTGACAAACTTACTGTAAGCACAATAGCACACCAAACTTTGCTATTTAGCACCAAAAACAGAAAAAATATATATTAAAAAAATTAAACCACAGTATCTAAATATACCACCTAATTATAAAATAACAGTAAATAACAAATACTTATGCTTTTCAGTCGGTTTGTTTGTTTTTAGTTGCTTTTTCCAGTCAGCAGCCTTTTGCTAACTTTTTATGAGAAGGTAAGCAGGGATGGCTGTGGATGTGATTTACTTCATTAAAGCATTTGTTACAGTGCCACACAGAAAGTTACTGGTTAAATTAAGGAATGTTGGCCTGGAACATAGCATCTGTAGCTGGATAGAGAACTGGATAAAAGATAGACTACAAAGAGTGGTTGTAAACTTTTCAGCTTGTTTATTACTGATCTTGATGTGGGCATTGAAAGTACGGTTTCTATTTTTGATGATACTAAATTGTGCTATAGGTACCATGCAGGATGCTGCCACTTTGCAGAGTGATTTGTCTAAGTTGGGAAACTGGGCAGCAAACTGGAAAATGAGTTTCAATGTTAATATAAATGCAAGTTATACACTAAATGGCAGTGTGTTGGGAGTTTCCTTAAGTGAGAAGGATCTTGGGGTTTTTATAGATAACAAGTTGTCTAATTCTGAGCAGTGTCATTTTCTGTAGCTAGTAAGCAAATATGGTTCTGTCCTGCATAAAAAAGGGCATAAACTCAAGGGATGAAAGCATAATTATACCTCTTTATAGATCCCTAGTAAGACCTCATATGGAGTATGCAGTGCAGTTTTGGACTCCAGTCCTTAGGAGGGATGTAAATGAGCTGGAGAGAGTGAAGAGACGTGCAACTAAACTGGTTAGAGAGACAGAAGACTTAAATTATGAGGGTAGACTGTACAGGCTGGGGTTGTTTTCTCTGGAAAAAAAATGCTTGCAAGGGGACATGATTACACTTTACAAGTACATTAGAGGACATTATAGACAAATATCAGGGGACCTTTTTACCCATAAAGAGGATCACCGCACCAGAGGCCACCCCTTCAGACTAGAAGAAAAGGACTTTCATTTGAAGCAGCGTAGGTGGTTCTTCACAGTGAGGACAGTGAGGTTGTGGAATGCACTGCCGGGTGATGTTGTGATGGCTGATTCTGTTGATGCTTTTAAAAGGGGCTTGGATGATTTTTTGGACAGATATAATATCAAAGGCTATTTTGATACTAAACTTTACAGTTAGTATAGCTATGGGCATATATGGTTTTTTGTGAAAAAGTGGGTGGTGTGTGTGTATGCTGGGTTTTAATTTGGAGGGGTTGAACTTGACTGACTGTCTTTTTTAAACCCAATTTAACTATGTAACTATGTATATTTTTTTATTGAGGGGGAATATTCTATTCTATATTCTATTTTTAGTGAATTCAACTGAATTTAAATCAAATAATATGCCCACCAAATGACTCCAAATAGGGTCTAGGAGGTCACCCATAGGCTTAAACAGCAATTAAGCAGGTTTTAGAAGGCAAATGGTCAAAGTTGAATTTTTAAAGAGACAGTACATGATAAATTTAGAAATTCAAAATTTTTGCAAATTTGAATTGACTTGGACTATTCCCTATTTAAAGTAAATAAAAATAGCTCAAACTTAAATTTTTGTTACTTCAAATGTTCAATTCGACCCTTGATAAATCTGCCCCTCATTATAATTGAACCCCATATGGATGCTGTTAATTGAGACGTAAGAAAATTATTCCTTGTTGACATTTGCATGTTGTGGGGGATTTTTTATTGCTTGCCATTTGTCCAGATCATAAAACCATGAAAAGTAAAATATATTCTTTGATGGTGCTGTCATTCAGGAAACTTGAAGTTAGTTGAAGTGGACACTATTTGACAGGCACCTGTATTATCAGTGAGTGCTAGCTTATTATGAATTTTTTATGTTTCCTACAGTATGTGCAGCCAAAGACCAACTGAAGGTTAGGATACCAAAAGAAACATGGAAAAACAAGTGTTATGAATTCTACTGCCTGAGTCTAACCAACACTTCATCTCTAAAGGAAAGTTCATTTTCTAAATCCACTGCCCAACTGCTAGATGGCAGAATATTGCTAATCATTAGAAACATACTTTTGCTCCTAAATAGAGTCCACCATTTTGCCTGGACTTGGCTAATGGTATGTATGCTAGATAGACTAGCAGTGTGATTAAGATTAATAAGGATTAGTGATTGGCGAATCTACCCTGTTTCGCCAAAAAATTTGCGAATTTCCAGCGAAATTCGCGAATTGCCGATAAAATTCGCGAAACGAGTCGTGTGTTGTTTTTTTTTTTTGCCTCCAGCGTATTTTCGCCAGGCGTAATTTCGCTGCCATTTCGCGAATTTTTTCGCCGGCGGCGAATCGAGGGAATTCGCTGCGAATTCGCCCCTGGCGAATAAATTCGCCCATAACTAATAAGGATATGAAATCTAGTAAATATGTATAATGAAGTTAGTAGGCTGACACTTTCTTAACCTGCAAACCATTCTGCTACATCCACAGACAAGGATGGAATATAAGAGGCCACATCTTTATTAACAAAATTGTTTTAAATGTTACATTTTACCAAATAGCAATTTTCGAATAGTTTAATAGTTTAGCATACATGGACATTATACACACACACCACACTGAATGATTGCCCTCCATAAAACACTAACAAGCCTACTTGCAATGGTGGCCACCTGTTGTGAGAGCAATAGGTCGGCAAGTGGAAGCGGAAGAAAAATCTCCATCCTTGGATCCTTGTTTAAGGAGGCCATTATCACCTGGCACATTTGTGCATAAAACTCTGCAGCTGTGATAAAAGAACTTGACCCTCTGGGAATTCTGCCCCCCCCCATATCTTTACTGGAAAACTGGGTGGGTGGGATGTTGCTTGTCCTCTGTTCTCAAGGAAGACAGGTACTTCCTTTCCCCCTTCCCTTACTTCTCCCTATTCCCTTAACCCATTGTGGTTCCCACCTTTCCTTCTTTGCTTACTGTTCATCACACAGTCAGGGTCCTTCCTTTTTAATATGTTTGAGCCCCATTGTAGTTATGTATTTATTTATATCTAGTCACTATTACCTTCATTCATATTTACAGTATGTATACTTGTAAAGTATAGTCAGTTCAATGTGGTTAATCATATGTTTTATTTGCCTACCATACTCATCAATAAATCACATTCTACAAAAATTCTGCTTTACAATGCCATTCTTTAATTCTACTTGTATTCTACAATAATTAGACATATAGAGCTCTTGGTGTCACTGAATATACTTTGAGATCTCAACATTTATTTAACCTAAGTATTCCCTTGTTTTCAGCCAGCCTGGTTTGGAATATTAAAAAACACCATAACAGAAGGACAAAACATAGTTTACTGTCCAATTAACAAATCTAGTGACTTGATATGCCATTCAGTGACTTATAATTCACTGGTCATAAATCAGTGAAAGAGCTACTTAAGCATGCACCTTGTAATCAAGGCTGCTGAATTTGGCTGCCTTCCATGAAGTCCAGCACTAAAATCTGCAGCATTATTTTATTCAAGTAACACATTAACAAAATGTACAACCATTTAAATTTTTTCACATGATCTGAAAGCATCATTGCATACAGCTTTTGTCCTCTTTCAAGTAAAATGTTTTTTTCTAATGGCATAATTTAGCAGCATGGCAATGACAAAACTTTACTTTAACCTCCACAGTCCTTATTCAATATACTTCCCCAGCCCCAGAATGGCAGCTTTTTGGTTTGCTAACAAATCATATTGCCCTTGATATTCAGCCAGATCTATCTGCACATTGCAAAGTAACAGTAAACTGTGAAAAATGTAAAAATCTCAGAGCTCCATAGTTGAGATTATAAAGTGTAACCAAAATGCTGAGATTAATAATTATAATAAGGCTTCTTAGATCTCTTAAAATAAACTTAGTAAGATAGTTTTTTTTATGTGATGTGGAACCTAATTGTTTTTAATAAAACTAGAATTTGTGAAGCAAATACAGTATGTTTTCACAGCACACCACAGAGATTGGCAAAAAATACAGACAATTATACCAAAATGATCAATGCTTCTCTGTCAACTTCATGAATCCAAAATGAACTCCAGGGTAATATGAACCCTTTTACGACTTGTGAAAGAAGGGAATACTATATGTATCAGAATTTTGTTGTGTTTAAGCACTTCCCTTGTTTCATTGCACAAAGCATTATCTTGAGCTATTCTCAATTCTCACTCATTTTTTCTTTTAAAGGACCAGTAACATAAAAAAATTAAATTGTTTTAAAGTTATCAAAATATAATGCAGTGTTGCCCTGCACTGGTAAAACTGCAGTGTTTGCTTCAGAAAGACTTCTATTGTTTATATAAATAAGCTGTTGTGTAGCAATGGGGGCAACTAGTCAAAGGAGAAAAGGCTCAAGTTACATAGCAGATAAGCTCTGTAGAACATAATGTTATCTGTTATCCATTACTTATCCTGTGCCATATAACTGTTTTTCAATTTCTGCCATTGCTATTCAGCAGCTTGTTTATATGAACTATAGTAGTGTTTCTGAAGCAAACAGATCGGTTTTAACAGAGCACCGCACACTACAGGATATTTTCATATTTTTTGGTGATACTGTTCCTTTAATTTGCCTTAATCCTGTCTCATTCCTGCCTGTTCATGTGGCAGATTGTCAGGCTCTCCTGTTCCAGCCCTTGTTTGTGTGCGGCAGATTGTCAGGCTCTCCTGTTCCAGCCCTTGTTTGTGTGCTTGTGCCATTTATCCCACTATACACTTTCCTGTTTTTCTATAGATCCGGTCTTGACCTTCAACCTTACACTTTGACTAATTCCTTTTGCTCCTGGACTGTTCCATGCCTTAAAAACTTGCCACATTTTTAACAGTGCATTAGGGATTTCCCTTTAAATCCCTGACATTTACAAACTACAAAGTAGATCTTTGCAAATTGATAAATATTTCCTTGGTCTATAATTTTCTCTTTATGTTTAAACTTCATTTTAGCAGTCACCTTTTTGCACTAGATCAGTAGCACTTCCTTTGTATTGTATTGCATTTTTATCCAGCCATGGAGTGCTCCCACAATTTTTCCTTTTTGCATTTTGTATTGTAAATGATCTATTCTGTTCAGAAGTTTAGCAGCTAGGCTGCAGGCCAGGCTTCCATGTGGTTGTAGCACCCCCACACCCATCTCTTTAAATGGTGGAATAATGCCTTTGGAAATGGACGTTGGTTCTGGGCATTTCTCTCTCTTAAAAGCTGCAAGTGGGGGAGGATGAATCTCATGGAATCAATGCTGGGGTCTAGGTGGTCTCTCCCCTTTGAAAACTAATGGCGGGGGAGGACTAAACCCTATGATTGAAACCAATGTCCAGGTTGGAAGACGTTTATTTCAGTTATTTACCATCCAGGTAAATCTATTCATTTTTACTTTTGCAACTCAGGTTGACAACCTGTTACTAGCGAAATGGGTCAGATTCACGCATCCCTGCTTGCGATTTGTGATGAGTGACATTATTTGCTGAGTTTTGATGCAAAAATAATGCCCATAGACTGCAAATTTTCTGCGTTGAATTTTGTGCCAGGAAAAAAAAATTGATGCCCATAGACTAAAACAGATCAGATTCACTACTTGCAATTCTAGTGATTAGGAATATGTTGGGGCTGAATTAAAAAAAATGGTGTTATGAATACATACATACATAAATTCGCCTGGTGAAAATTCGCTTGCATCTAGCTTAGGACGCGGGCATCCGTTTTGGACACCGGCGCCCATTTTTGGCATCAAAATAACGGACGCCGGCGTGAATTTTTCACAGTTTTGCAAATTTCTCAGGAAAATTCAGCAAAGCAAAACGCCCCAGATTCGCCCATCACTACTTTTGTCCCAGACACATCTTTCTTCTATCTTGTCTGACCCTGTGAGTTTTGCACACCAAGAGCTGGATTGTAGCTGTGCTTGAGCAAGAACGGCTATGGTGGAGGCGGATGAGGGGAACAGGGTTGCTTATGCCTTGCAGGTTGGGAAGTGGAAAGGCCTTGCCTGGACACCTTTTCATTCTGGTACAGTTCTATATACAGAAGATATGTACAGTACCCAATGCAAGCTATATTTTAACATATGTGTATTACCCTTAGGGGCTTATTTATTAAACCTCAATTTTTCTGGTTGAGTTTTTAAAGGGGAAAACTTAAATTTTTAGAAGGAACAAACTTTTTTCTAGAATTTTTCTAAATGTATTATGCTCTTAAATTGCTAAAATTTTGAATCCAAAAATACTCCAGCTAAAACCTCTCAAAATCATGTAGAAGTCAATGGTAGTTGGTCCTTTTAGCAATTGGAATAATTTGAATAAAAATCTATTCAAATTTTCGAATACTCGACTATCGAATTACTTCCCCTTTAAATTTTTATTCGACTGCCTAGTTCACCAGTTTCAATCAATTTTGTTCGAATAGTAACTATTAGATCGAAGGGTTAAAATCGTTCAAATCGATCGATTCGAAAGATTTAATCGATCAAATTTTTACTATTCGAATAGCGGTAAAATCCTTCGATATTCGAATTCGAAGGATTTTACTTCCCTTCTATTCAAATGGTCAAATTTCAATTTTTTTAAATTTGAAATTCGACCAATGATAAATCTGCCCCTTAATGTTTGTACCTAACAATTAAGATGAAAAAAATTTATGTCTATTAACCTAAAACATAGGAGAATTAAAGTGACAATATAACTCATAGAAAAACTTTTTATTTATGGCCAAATTAATATAGTATAGCTAGCAGGGAAAGGGTTATCATTTTTAGAAAGTGACAATGTTTTTCCTAGAAATTGTACTAAAGAACCAACTTTATTAACAGACTTTATTAACAGATCTGACGAGTTCTGTATATTACTGTATATCTCTCATGTTTTCAGTGAATTTCTATTGAATTTATTGTTCTCAAGCATATTTTTTTAAGCAAGGAAAGTGAATAAATGCTAAGCTAATTGGATATGTCTTGGATGATCTGTCAGGCTCAGCTGTGAAGTTGTTTCCTAGTCAAAGAGACATTTAGGTTCTTCACTTCACTTAATCTTCACTTAAGCTTATATTTGCTCAGGATAAAAAACAGTATTAAATATTTACTAGGGTACAAAATATCAAAGATTTGCATAAATACACTATGCCTTCATATGCTTTTAAAATCTAGAATAAAATATTTAAGAGATAATGTTGTTACTGATGTCACTCACTATTATTTTTTTTACATATTTCTATGATAACTGTGGGCATCCTAAACTCTTCAGCTTACATTTAAGCTTTTAACACCTCTCAACAACTTATGTATTGACAGTTTGCATAACTGTGCAAAAACAGCCATTTGGATTCACTTACTCAAACGCTTTATTTAATTATTTATGTAAAGCTTTTGCTGGCTTTTTTATGTTTTTTACTAAGGCTTGTGGCAGCTACTGTACTAGATAAATGGTTATTCTAGGGTTGTTGACTCTGTGGTTGCTTCTCTAAATCTATTTCCCTTGTTTATATCAATTTGTTTTGTGAATAATAATAATACTGTTGTATTCAGCAGGTCACAAAGCCGGTTTCCAAAAACAGAGAAAATATTATAATTTATGATATTTTCAAATTATTTTCAATGTCAATATGAAAATGGGAAACATGCAAATTAAAAATCTTTACACATAACCAAAATGATGAAGCCTGGGTAAGGAAGCAACTTAGCATTTATTTTCTTTCTTAGACTAGACATATCAGCTACCAGTTCCCATCACTGCTTGTAAAAGGTCTGTGGCATGCAACACAGTTTATGGGCTAGAGCAGACGGGGAG
>CM044448.1:53765492-53806622 GCA_024363595.1 Xenopus borealis
GGCGACAAAATGCCCCCGAATCCCCCGTCTGCTCTAGCCCTATTTGTGCAAAGAATTGCTGCTGTGTAACCAGTCTTGAGGGTTGCAATATGTTTTCATAACATGTGCAATGTATGTATTTATTTTTTAAGAAATGTTATTCCAATGTAAAGTTTACATACCACTATTGGAAATAAAAGAAAAATATGCTTGCCCCTTCACAGAATTTGAAATAAAGGAAAACTAGAAATCTATAGATGATTGCTCCTAGCTTTCACAGTAAGGTTATATGGGGTAACTGTATGCCATAAGCTTCTAAAAAGAAGACGGTGAAATGGGTTTATAAATAAGCACTTCTATAAATATGGAAAATTGTAATACAGATGTGCAGAAAATAATGTAGATGCAATCAGAGGAGATTACATTTCTGGGAAGAGTGTGGTGCTTTTGTGCTTTTTAAACCACATATTAAAACTGGCCTGTGTGTTCTCTGAATCTGTTAATGGCTTGCAGAATTTTTTTTAAAGAACTTAAAATGGACTGATTTAATGTTAAGCACCTTTAGATTGATTACACAAAATTGCTATCTTAACTCACGTGTACTTATTAAGTGGATTTTATTCAGAACTTAGAGTACAGAGGAATAACAACCTATTTATGACAGTTAAATTATCACAATATGGATAATTTTCTAAATGCTATAAAATATGCTATATCCTTCACAAAGAAAGCTTTTTTTTATATTGCTAAATATCTTATCCTAATGATTGATTGGTTTATTTATATCATATAATGTTTTTGTCAAATTCGAAAGCAAATATGTATTTACTTTTGATGAGCTAGACCTAGACATATAGTTTGACTTATGTGACCTGCATATATGGTTGTTCAAAATGACCATAATTTTTGCAAGAAAATATGGCAGTCATATTAAAGGTACTTGTGACCACAGTTGCTCCTTGCACTTTTATATATTTTGCTGAGCACTCACCATTCATGTACAACTGTACCTACTGCTGCAGGGGAACCCTGGAGCTACTGACACCCTCAAAGGCAGAGGCAGTTTCAGTTCCAGTTCCTATAGTGGTCTGTGTCAATATTATATAACATGATAGTATGCAATATTGAGTGAGATTTCATAAAGGCGTAGCTCAGAGTTAAGTGAAGCATTAAGGTGTACACACCTCTGAGCATTGATATGGCATATTTATTGCCCAATAATACATACAGTTACTAATACATACAGAACTCAGTTTCTACATCGAACCAGTGCAGTTGCCCCAACAAAATGAATAATAAGATAAGAGCTTTCACTTTCTTACTGGTGGTTGAGTTAATTGCTGACTGGTTACTATGGAAAAGTACACTATTTTCCATAAATGATCCCTAGATTCCATGGTAAAATAGAACAACAGTTTATAATTTGTGGATTGTTCAGCTAATTAGACTTTTATAGTATCATTTACCATTATCTCTGCGTAACTGGCAGTCTTCTATGAAAAACTAATACAAGATCTATAAATGACAGCTCCCAGCCTGCAAGGACCTGTGTTAGTCATGGCACAATTAACAAGCCTCATTAACAAATGTTCATCCAAGACAACTATAACATGAGTTTTTGTTAGTATCTTCACAAAAACATGTAAGCTTAATTAGCGTTGTTTTTCAAACAATTTGTAAGTTGGCAGCCCTGTATATACATCTTAGATTCAATCTGAACAACAAATCATTGTCAAGCCACTTTATCTGCTGACATTCCAAGGCACATTAATGAATTAGAGCAAAGCTCAGGCTCATTAACAAGCTCTTCTCCCTCAGTCCTTAAAATAAATTAGAATTACTCAAACATGCTGCTTAGGCAAAACAAGTCTAAATCAACAACAGGTGAGAAAAAAAAGAAAATATTAAATACCATTTTCTATCTATTAGTCATGGCAAATAAAACAGCTCATTAATTTGACCTAGGAAAAGTATAATGCAATAATATGCATTACCTAACGTGGTCTAAATGTTCTTGGTGTTCACTTCAGACCATTATTTGTTATACCATTTTCATATTTTTCAGTACTGCTTTTTTAACTATTCAACTTTTTTCATATTTTTTCATACCAAATATTATTTCTGGAAAAGATCCACTTCAGGTAGTAAATGTCCAAAGGCAACATATAGTATGAAGTTCCAAAAGTATAAAATGTTTTTATCTTTTTAACAATATAATTACTTCTTACCTTCCTCAAAGCTTGCTAATTGGCAAAAATGGTAGGCTGCAGGACAGACAATGAGTACATTCTGAAAACTGCTGTGGAAAATGTGTGTTCTTTAGCAGTTGCATGACACATAAAGCACCCCCCCAGCATTAGGCTTTTTATTTATTGTATCGATTTATCTTATTTACAGTGTGTCAGTACTTGACATACTTAGGGTCAATGTAAAATATCTGATTCAATATTTTAAATAAAGGTTTCCGTATACTGTACACATATGTTGGCATTCTATTATAGCTTGCATTGACTTCTTGTATGAAGTCAGAAGCTTTAAGTAGTACAAGTTCTGTACAGCAAATACAAAATCAAATTGTCATTTGTGGCATTAGATTCTGGCACATATTCAACAAATGTAAGGGGCTAAATACATCTATTAATTGGTTTGTTTAGTTAGAACTTTTTTGTTGATCTCTAATGGGGTGGATTAACCTTAAACTGCCCTAAAAATATTTTAGTGTTTACTAGAAATAAACCAAGTCTTTTAGACTTATTGGATTGTTCTTGATGAGACAACTTGTTAAGACCCCAGACTGAATTTTTGTTCAACTAATTTTGAATGGATTATACCCTTGGCATTCAGGAGAATGAGTTTTTTCCTCTATTCACACCATTTGACAATATAGTCAGCACATCCTACTCTCTGCAGAGATTTTTGATCCAGCATTATCTGAAGAGAGCATCAGACCCCTGTACTACATCAGACTAAATGCATCAGACTAAGTACTACTTAGATGATTGCTAAGGAGTGTACTTTTGCACCCTATATTTCTTTTGCATTTGCCTCCAGGAGCATTGGGTATGACTCCTAATCTCTTATTTTCTTATTTTTTTAAGATAAATCAGTCCAGGGTAATATTGAATAAAAAAAGAGATTGAACTGGATTTTAGAAAATCTGTTCACTTAATAGGATTGAAATATGAATATTGAAGGCACAGGGTGTTTAATGTTTAAAATATTGGAATATTGCTAATATTGATGCAGATGCAAATATTATAAGTGCAAATTATTTTTGCATTAGCAAAAATCCTTTGAATTTCCCAAACTTTGAAAAAAGCATATAAGTAAAATGGCAATTCGTCAGCTTTAAGGTGGTAAAGTGTCAAATTTGATTTTTTTTTTTAAAGAGACGGTACTTAGAATTTTATCATTTTTTCAATTCAAAGTAGCCAAAATTACTTTGAAATTATTTTTTTTTTAATTTTAATTTCACTTAACCCTTAGTAAATGTGCCCCCTATTGTCTTTAGTGAATTTGGACAAAAAAAATTCACCAAGACATATAAGACAAAAAAGTAAAAAAAAGTCACTGCAAGAAACAATTCCCATTGACTTTTATGCATTTGAGGAGAGGGAAAAAAAGTTGTGCATGTAAAAAATATTTTGAAGACTATTGACTTTAATCCATTTCACACATTTTTTGGTGAAGTGAAAAGGGGCAGATTTGCTCATCACTAGTCAACGCTCACATTCTTTCTCTGTGGCTTTTTCAATGTATTGGAGTCTAAATTGTTTTTTCTTTCCCAGCAAAATGCATGAACACATTCCAATGCAGAGTCATAAACATTTTGATAGAAAGCAAGAAAAGACAAATTAATTACATTTTAAAAAAGAAAGAAAGAGAGAAAGAAAGAGAGAAAGAAAGAGAGAAAGAAAGAGAGAAAGAAAGAGAGAGAGAGAGAGAAAGAAAGAAATAAAGAAAGAAAGAGAGAAAGAAAGAAAGAAAGAAAGAAAGAAAGAAAAGGAAAGAAAAGAAAAGAAAAGAAAGAAAGAAAAAGAAAGAAAAAGAAAGAAAGAAAGAAAGAAAGAAAGAAAGAAAGAAAGAAAGGGACTTTCACTATAAAATCCTCCACTCTCATGCAATGATGGAACTTTAGATGGTCATGTTGCTTTTACATAAGTGCTGTTTATATCACATAGAAATCATACCGTCTATGAGACATGTACAGTATGTCATGCTGCAAAATGTAAAGTGGGTGCATGTTTCAATGAGAAAAATTACACTTTTAACATTCAAAATTATGATTAATTATGGACATGTTTTGTATGAGAAGGTGGTGCTAACAGTTATTGCACTTAGCTTTTCATCTGGGCTACTTCCCCAATAAAAAATAGGGAGAAGAAGGAAATGTTCTGTCACAATATCTGAGTGACCCATTTCGTAGTACCTAAAAACCTGGGAAACCGAAGAATTTCTTGAAACACATTGAAGTCAATGGGCACTTTATGTGCAGTTTTTCCATGCAAACTGCTATGAAGTCAATGGGCCTTTTGTTGCTGCAATCCACATTTTCTCACTGAATGTTTTTGTGCAAAATACATTGACATCAGTGGACAGCTTTTGTGTTGCATTGAATGCAATGAGCAGTTTTTTGTAGCATTTTTTCTGTGTTTCATCACAGGGAAAATTTCCACCTAAAAATTTGCCCTTGTTTTGTGATATTAATTCATTTAGGGGCAGGTATACTAATGCTTGAATTTCAAATAGAAAAAATTCGAAATTTAACCATCACATTTTGGGGGGGGGGGGATTTCAAAAATGTACCTATTTTAATCGAATAGGTCCATTTTCGATTTTTTAAAAAAAATGTTTGATTTTCCAGGACTTGAGCAGCAGTGTGTGCAGGAAATTCTTTTATTTGCAGGTTGTTTTATACTATCTGTATTGAAATGCTGTTAAATGAAATGAAGAGCTGCAGTATACCAACTGCTTACTAAAGGCCTGTAGGGGTAGACAGCTGCAAGTTTATAGAATGGAGACGTAATATAACTAGAGTATTACAACAAATTATAGCTTGAGTCAACCTACTGTGAAACAGCTTTATATCCCTCTGGCTTGACTGGTTGGTTTCACTTTACTTGCCTATGCAATTATTTAACATAATTGTTAATACTTCATACATGGCTTTATTTTCCTGAATTCTTTTTCGTCCCTGTACAAATTCACACCTGCTGAGTTTTTTAAAGTCACTTCATGTTAGCCTAATAAAGAAAATAGTGTAGGGAGCAATAATAAAGAAATTAGTGGAGGGAACTTCAGAAATTGCTTTTTGATGCATGGATCCTTTCTTATGCATGGATTGGGTGGGGCTACCTGTTGGTTTTGAGCATTTTTTCCTCTTTGAGTGGAATGTAGCTTTTCCCATTTTAATCAAGAGTCTTCTCTGACAAGTGTAAGTTTAAATAATGTTTTCAAAAACCATCTAAAGATAAAAAAAAACATTCTATTCAGAGCTTCTTATATCTGACATTCAGGATTAGTTTATGTCAACAGATAATTACATTGCAATCAGCAGTACACTTACAATTAAGCCACATTGTGAGCTCAATTCAAGGGTCACTGTGCCTCTTTCAAAATAAGAGTGCTTTTTGAGTAGAAAATAAAAATCTGGGTAGCAAAATTTAGCAACACGCACACTTTAACTAAGTCCTTTACCTCTCATGACAGGTCACATTGTAAGAAAAGCTCTCAGAACCAGCAGGGTAAAAATCTAAATGTTTAGATGAAAGAAAAAGAGCTTGAAAGTAAATTATAAACGCACAGTTCAAATAATAGCTATTGCAAATGATATACTGCATAACTAAATTCCTTAACCTGAATATTGAAGCTATCCAATACAGTTCATATAATCTCAAAGTTGTAATTTGTTCTTTGAAGGTCTGACTCTGGCAGTTCTTTGACAATACCTCCCACGCTATACCAGGAGATTTTTTTTCTAATGATGTGAGCTTCTGATATAGATTTAAATCTTAAAATTTGGATATCTTCTGTGTCAGAAGAAAGGTATTTTTTTTACATATAGCTATTTAATATCTCAGTATATTGAATTAAGTAGGCCTTGGAGGGAAGAAATGCAAAGCCACACAATCTAAAACAGACTATATTGGGTAGGTTGTTTGTAGGTATATATTGTAGGTATATATAGTAGGTAAACCTGTCAAAAACCTGTCAAAAATATTTTTCCACAGTGTTTATTTATTACTAGTGATGGCGAATCTACCCAGTGTCACTTCACCGAAAAATTAACAAATTTCCAGCGAATTGGCGCGTTTTTTCGGCGCGCGTCGCATCGTTTTTATCGTGTTGCGTCATTTTCAACGCACGTCGCATCGTTATCGTTGCGTCACGCCAAAAATGACGTGCAACTCATTAACTTTTTTGTGAATTTTCGCCAGGTGAATTTTCACTGCCGTTTCGCGAATTTATTCGCCAGCGGTGAATTGCGAGAATTCGCCTCTGGCGAATAAATTCGCCCATCACTATTTATTACTATTTAATTATATACTGTATAGGCATAAATTAAATCTCTCAACTTCTATTCATTCACTTTTGATGGGTAATGCCCAAGTTTGTATTAGTATTTGCTGTGATAATAATAGTCAACAATATTAATATAATATCTTAATTCTCTAAATGTTTAATGATTCTGACTATAAATTAAGTGAGTGTGGTGCTAGTTTGAAAGGTTCAGAAAAATTGAGGAGTTCTAGTTTTCAATTAACTAAGCCAATTCAAATTTTAGAACAAAGCAGGACTTTTAATTCAAAATAAAGCTTATATTTATCCCAACTTTATATTAGTAGATTTAACTGAGCTATGAGCTTGCCATGAATAATATTATATAAAACTATTTGAGTATTTCAGAGTAAAATGTATCTGTCATCAATGCCTGCTGCCAGAATCATTGTGGTTTAACCTATTTGAGCAGCATATTTAAGTTTTGTAAGATGTATTCAATGCCAGTTATTTCATTTGGAACTACAGTTATGGGACCAGCTATGCAGAATGCTTGGGACCTCGGGTTTTCTGGATAATGGATCTTTCCATAATTTTGATCTTTGTACCTTAGGACTACAAGAAAATCAACTAAACATTAAATAAACCCAATAGGCTGGTTTTGTTTTCAATAATGATTTATTATATTTTAGCTTGGATCAAATACAGAGTACTTTTTCATTATTACAGAGAAAAAGGAAATCAGTTTTAAAATTTGCATTATTTGGATAAATTGGAGTCTATGGGAGATGACCTTTCTGTAACTCTGAGCTTTTTGGATAATGGTTTCAGTATAACAGATCCCATACCTGTGCTACCATATGATAAAACTTTGATGTATTATATATGTATTTAGGGAATAGTGATCATAACATGGTCTCCTTTGAGATTTTGTTGCAGAGGCAACTCTATAAGGGATTAATTAAGACATTGAAATTCAGGCGTGCAAACTTTGACAGTATAAGGGCATCTCTGCAACATATTAAGTGGGAAATACTTTTCACAGGGTTAAACACTGAACAAAAATGGGAAGTCTTTAAAATGCTGCTTAATAAATATACATGTCAGTATATTCCGCTTGTAAACAAAGAACATTGTTGCAAAACAAAACCTTTTTGGTTCAATAGGAGTGTTAGTGTTGAGGTGGGTAAGAAAAGACGTGCTTTTAGGGCTTTCAAGATAGCTGGGACAACCAAATCATTTATAAGGTACAAGGAGGCCAATAAGTCATGCAAACAATCAATCAGGCAAGCTAAAATCGATATGGAAAAGGATATAGCAGTAAGCAGTAAAAAGAATCCAAAATTATTTTTTAAATATATTAATAGTAGAAAAATGAAACAGGAAGGGGTAGGACCTTTATTATCAGAGGGGGGTCAGTTGGTTGATGAGAACAAGCAAAAAGCTCAGATTCTGAATGAATACTTTTCATCAGTATACACAAATGAGGAACCAGCTAATGAAGGTTTCCTTGTTAATAGCCCCAATTCTAATACATCCAATGATGCATGGTTCACACATGAGGAAATTCAAAAGAGACTAGAAAATGTTAAGATAAACAAAGGTCCAGGTCCAGATGGGATTCACCCCAGGGTACTTAGCGAACTTAGCTCTGTGATTGCCAAACCTCTATTCTTAATTTTTCAGGATTCATTGAGGTCTGGCATGGTGCCGAGAGACTGCCGAATTGCTAATGTGGTGCCGCTATTCAAAAAGGGATCCCATTCTCAGCCTCAAAACTATAGGCCAGTTAGTCTGACGTCGGTGGTAGGAAAGCTTTTTGAAGGATTAATAAAGGATAGGATACTGGACTTCATAGCAAATAACAATACTATTAGTTTGTGCCAGCATGGTTTTATGCGTAATAGATCTTTTTACGAGAAGGTAAACAGGGACCTCGATTCTGGGATGGCAGTGGATGTGATTTACTTAGACTTTGCTTAAGCATTCGATACAGTGCCACACAGAAGGTTACTGGTTAAAATTAAGGAATGTTGGCCTGGAACATAGTATTTGCACCTGAATAGAGAACTGGCTAAAAGAAAGACAACAAAGAGTGGTGGTAAATGGAACATTTTCTAATTGGACCTGTGTTGTTAGTGGGGTACCGCAGGGCTCTATACTGGGTCCCTTGCTTTTCAACTTGTTTATTAATGACCTGGATGTGGGCATTGAAAGTATGGTTTCTATTTTTGCAGATGATACTAAATTGTGCAGAACTATAGGTTCCATGCAGGATGCTGCCACTTTGCAGAGTGATTTGTCTAAGTTGGGAAACTGGGCAGCAATCTGGAAAATGAGATTCAATGTTGATAAATGCAAGGCTTTGCACTTTGGCAAAAATTATATATATATGCAAGTTATACACTAAATGGCAGTGTGTTGGGAGTTTCCTTAAGTGAGAAGGATCTTGGAGTTTTTATAGATAACAAGTTGTCTAATTCTGGGCAGTGTCATTCTGTAGCTACTAAAGCAAATAAAGTTCTGTCTTGCATAAAAAAGGGCATAAACTCAAGGGATGAAAACATAATTATACCTCTTTATAGATCCCTAGTAAGGCCTCATCTGGAGTATGCAGTGCAGTTTTGGACTCTAGTCCTTAGGAGGGATGTAAATGAGCTGGAGAGAGTGCAGAGACGTGCAACTAAACTGGTTAGAGGGATGGAAGACTTAAATTATGAGGGGAGACTGTCCAGGTTGGGGTTGTTTTCTCTGGAAAAAAGGAACTTGCGAGGGGACATGATTACACTTGACAAATATATTCGATATATCAGGGGACCTTTTTACCCATAAAGAGGATCACCGCACCAGAGGCCACCCCTTCAGACTAGAAGAAAAGGACTTTCATTTGAAGCAGCGTAGGTGGTTCTTCACAGTCAGGACGGTGAGGTTGTGGAATGCACTGCTTTAATGTTGTTAATGTTGTGATGGCTCATTCTGTTGATGTTTGAATGATAAAAAAAATTAGAAATTCGACCAGGAAATAGTGGGGAGGTAAAATCCTACGAATTCAACTATCGAATTCGAAGGATTTTACCGCAATTTGAATGATCGAACGATTGAATATAGAAAATTTGATCGATTGTTCGAATGTTCTAATCGAATTTTTCATATAATCGATCTTAGAGAATGATCTCCATTTCGGTAGGTTTAATCTGGAGAATTAGGTGGTCGAATTAAAATTTAAAGGGGAAGTATTCGACCATCGAATTTTTGAATATTCGAATAAAATTAAATTTGAATAATCAAATTATTCGAATTCGACTATTCAATGGTCAAATTTGGTTGAATTTGCCTAATTTGCATTTTCGAAATTCAAATCTTTTTAAAAATTCGATCGAATATTCGAATCACTCATGTGAATTTATGTGAATTTAGTAAATCTGCACCCTAGTGTTTCCTGCTTGAAACAGATCAGGAATATATTTGATGGTCATTTTTGTTCATATTTATATATTTACTGTATCATTACATTCATCATTACATAGCTAATTAGAATGCAATTATGGGTTACATTCCTGGCAAATCCCTTGAAAAGAATATCTCACCTATCACTTCCTGTAATTTGGGCTTGTGTTTGTTTTAGTTGTGTATGCGTTTATAAGTAGAGAGGTATATCACATTCTTTTGTGGTGCAAAGGAATTTTGGTAGTGTACTGTATATTTTATATTGTATTTAACAGTGCATGGCACATCATGCATGTTCTTGGCTTTTAATAAAATAATCAGAATGTGCTTTTTTAATTAAAGTCCATTGAACTCTGGGGACTGGAGACACAATGTGACTTGTACATTGTTATGTATATTAATCAATTTCTGGCTGTCAGAATCATACAGTCTGCATATATAATTAAAAACATTGATTGGAAGCAATAAGGCAAGTGGTCATATGAAATTGACTTTAGCACAGGAAAATAGAGGTTGGTGAGAAAAAAATGAGATGTAGATTTTTTCATGAGCTTCAGAGAATGAGAAATTATAGTTAAATGGGAAGAATGATAGCAGTAAAGAGAAAAGTTGGAACTTATAAGTCACAAATTATGGATAAAATTACAGTAGAAGCCCCCCACCAAAAATGATCACACCATTTTACGCTTAACTTGCAATAATGGTGCTAGTCTAGATCCATAGGAATAATGTTATATTTTTGCATGAGTGAAATAGTTCCTAGAAGCATTCGCAATTGATTTACCTGGGTCATTTGATTGCACAACAATATGTCAGTCAGTCCTGGAACTAACTTCCATGTTGATGATAGCATAGAAATGTTGATTTTTCATTCATGTACTGCTTCAACAGGCATGCTAGTTTAATTAAGAAAATCTGCTTTTACCATTTAGACCTATATTTAATTGTTTAGGGCAGCCTTAGGCACAAATAACATTTTTGTATTTACTGTATCTTACTGAAGCTGTGCTAGAATATTTTAGACTCTTGCAAGATTTGTGTTACTACCTAAATAATACCTTTAACCCCCAAGTAAAACATTTAAAAAGTTAAGGAGTTACTGTATAGCCATCTACTCAAAATACGAAAAGTTAAGTCAACAGTGACTCCATGATATAGCATTTCTATGTATTTGACCCTGGTAACAAAATATGCCTTAGGATGCTAATCTCATATCCAAGAATGGTTATGTACAGTACAACAGAAGTTAAAATCATTATTCATTACAAAGTCAGAGATTAGTATGAAACTTATGTTATGTTTTTTCTGAAATTCCTGTAAATATCAGAGTTTTAAGTCAAGTTTACAGATTCAATAAATATTGTGGTTAGAAAGTATTTAAGAGAAACCGCATAAAGTTCTAAGGTCACTAAAAGCTATTTTATTAATCTTTTAAATTAGCTCTGAAATCGATACATTCTTATGACCTCAACAGTTTCCATTATTCTCTACCTCTACATACCAACAAATTATTTTAATTACACAAAGATTGATTAATTTTCCACCAGCTATAGCTAAAGTGACCATTGATTACTATAATACAAGGTTTTAATGCTAATTTATTTTCCTAAGAGAAAAAATAAATGAATATATTTTAGATTAAACACTGCCCTAAACTCACTCTTAACTAATCTTGTTCAAAGTAATGACTGTATGTTGCTAGTTATAAACTCATATTCTAGTTTAGACAGATTTGGATGAATGTATGAATATAATTTATGCATTGGACACAAATGCTGCAGCTATTGAATAAGTTCAAAATGCATTGATTTTAAGGCACAGGTCATTTTACTGAACCCTGGACTAACTGTGGTGTTTGTGCAAGGTGCCTGTAGGTGTCACTCTGAGTATACTGTGCATACACAATGCTTTATATACTGCTTAATGTGTTAGAGTTCAAGTTACTGTTGATGTGCAATGGCTGCATGAACCTGCCAATAAAGCACTGTTATACTCTAATCATCCTCGGCTACCAAAACATGCTGACCAAGGGGAGATTTCTGCTGCTAGAAAGCATGGGCACTCCATTAACCTGATACTTGATACAGGTGCAGCTGTTTCTATACTGCCAAAGGATATTTTCTTGAAATACTTTGCAAAAGATCTGCTTTTGCACCTGCCCTGAGACTGGTCAGTTACTTAAAGGATCCAATCCCTGTGCTTGGTTGCTTGCCAGTGTCTGTACAATTTGAATCAAATACTGCAAAATGTGACTTTTACATTTTGAATAAGGGTACTGCTATACTTAGAAGGGTTCTCTTTGTTGCTTTAAACCTACAATTAGTTGATGGTCTCATTACTACGGCACCAGTGCCTACAGCACATTGTTTGTGCAAGGTGCCTGTAGGTGTCTTTGTGCACAAGAGTATACTGTACATAAACAATACTTTCTATACTGCTTATTGTGTTAGAGTTCAAGTTACTCTTGATGTATAATGGCTGCATTAACCTGCTAATAAAGCACTGTTATACTATGCTCATCTGGTCACAGCCTGCTCTTTTGCCTATAACAGCCATATTTGATTTTGGGTGGAGCTATCCACTCCTCAGATGCCACCAGGACTTATTGTGGGAGAACCAGGGAGAGAATTCTAGGTTAGCACAGGAACCAAACATGTGCGGATAGGATGGGGGAACAGTTAGCGGAGCCAATGAAAAGGCTGGGTCACACTGAACAGGCAATGTGGTGCCAAAATGGGCAACAGGAACAAAGTCATGGTTACAGGCCAAGGTCATCCACAGAGAAGAAGTGCAGCACCAAAACGGAAGAAAAGTCAAAACAGACAGGGGTCAGTTTCAGGCATCAAGATTGCAGGAAAGGGTCAAATACCAGAAATCACAATAAGAAACAGGCTTAGGAACTCAGAAAGAACATTGGGCAAGGAATATTAATCAAGGAGCCCTTTAAATAGTTGAATTTTGCACCACTCTGCGATGACGTCACGAAGGCACTCTGAATAAGGGCGAAGATACCTGAGCACTGTGCAAACTGTAAGTGACAGAGCTCAGCACAGCATCCCACAGGAGGTGGAGGGCATCCCACCATCTGCAAGGTATAAGTATTACAATCACTAGTAATACAACAAGTGCATTTTACCTTATTTTAATTAGTGATGCATCCACTATTTTGAATTCGGCTGAACCCCAGAATCCTTCCCGAAAGATTCTGCCGAATACTGAACCGAATCTGAATCCAAATTAGGGGTGGGAAGGGGAAACATTTTTTACTTCCTTGTTTTGTGCCAAAAAGTCACGTGATTTCCCTCCCTGGCCCTAATTTGCATTCGGAATTAATTCCCAGAATTCCTTTTGTTTATCTAAGCCTGTATGAGGCAATCTCCTCAACCTTTGTCACTTGTTTGGAAAACCACACGGTGGCTATACCTAAGCTGATCAGACAACCTGCACTACACTGATGAGCCTCAGGAAAGGCTGTAGTTTGGAATCTGATCAGCTATTATGCTGGATTTTGCTTGAAAACCTAGTGGGTGAGCTTTAGTCTAAAGAATAAACCCATGCAAATGGGATTTTCTTGGAGCTCATTCGGAATTCATTCCCAGAATTCCTTTTGTTTATCTAAGTCTGTATGAGGCAGTCTTCTCAACCTCTGTCACATGTTATACTACATAACCCCCTTTATGTATATAATCAGTGTTCCTGCATTGATTTCATAGATAAACTTGTATGCATCCCTTCAACTTGTTCCAGTTACTTGTCATGTTTGTAGTGCAGAGCATCCTTGTGCCTGAATAACTGCTAGGGATAACATTTATAAACTATGCAAGTTCCCTGAATATGACAGAGACGAAGAAACTGGGAATCAGACAATCTGAGGTTTTAAATAACTGGAGGAAGACAATATTTATGCTTTTTTCTCAGTTTCTCAGTGTGGTAACACTGAACTCGGAAAGTGCATAGAAGCTTGTCAAAATATGATGCTTGGGTAATAAAAAAAGAAATGTATTTTATTCTACCATAAAAAGTCAAACTTGCATGCTGGAACTTATATTCCTTTAAAAAAATCTTCAGCCTTCTCCCATTTCAGTCTATGACAGGAGTATTGGTGCAACCTGGCACAACACAGGGTGGTCTGTAAAGATGGCAGTAAGTAATCCTTGCAATGTATTTGCAACAGCACACATAAAGGTAAGGTGAGTAGTGATGGGTGAATTTATTCGCCAGGGGCAAATTTGCGGTGAATTCCCGCGATTCGCCGCTGCCATCGAAATTTCGCCGAAAAAACGAGTCGGGCATCGTTTTTGACGAGACGCGCGCCAAAAACGACACGACAGAAACGACACAACACGCGTTGAAAACAACGCAAAGCGACGAAAACAATGAAATGCGACGAAGTTGACGCGCCGCGCGTCAAAAGCGTGCCACGACTCGTTTCGCGAATTTTTCGCCAAATCGCGAATTTCTCTGGAAATTCGCACATTTTTCGGCGAAACTCAGGAGATTCGCCCATCACTAAAGGTGAGCCAATGTAAAAGCACTTACAGTATGTTGAGATTTGTTTTACTGGGTATCTATTAAATTGAAAATTCTGCAAACACTGGAATACTGTACAATAATCCACAAATTGTGCTGCACTATGCCATCTCCAGTGCAGGATAGAGTGTAAAAACACAACATTCATCTAATTTAAATATAAGATTTTTAATCCTACCTTCATAGATTACCCAGATGTTTTTGGGCAGTTTTTCTGCAGTTTCAATATTAATATTTGAAAATTGTTCAACCATTCGATAAAAATTTATTTGATTGCCTACTTTTTTTATAGCATAGAAATAATCCGATTTCTCGAAAGATTGGACGAATTGTATATATATCTACCTCAAGATAATTGGTGGTACTATTCCAGTCTGAACCCTGTTACACACTACAAGAGACAATTAAATCATCCACAACTCATATCACAACAATTATAACACTCTATACAATTTATGTATATATCAAATTAACTTTTTTTTAAATTTACTACAAGAAAAAAGGAATCAGACAAGATGGTCCTACATCATCTGACCTACAAAAGATGTACAAATATTTACAGGATTACCTTCAACATTTGGTCCAAAGGACAGTGTTTATGGGAAATTCCAAAGACACACACTATTTTCAAATGAAACAAGTATATGAATATACTGTGCCAGATTCTGCTGGGAAATAAAAAAGATTAATCAAAATTTTATTTCCCTTCATTATGAAACTAATGGCATCTTTCACTGAAGAGAGTAGTGTGTGATAACAGATTGCGTTATTCCCAGAAATGTGTATGGGCAAAATCTGGATGTACTTTATATTACACTGTAAGACAAGACATGATCCTTTGTAAATATTGTGTGAATTATAATTTACCTCTGGTAAGTTCTCATATCATGTACTTTACCAGTATGTGTACATTGATATTCTTTGATATAATTGAAAACATCAAATAAAAGGGCCTACATTCTCCTACGTATTTACATGAAATAACTGCTAGTTCAGCGCCAATGTAAATAAAATATTTTAAAACTATCAGAAGAGTATTTAATTCAAGCAGATGGATGAATTTATATATATATATATATATATATATATATATATATATATATATATATATATATATATATGGAGGCGCACACCCTAAACTTGTTTAGCAACTTGCCCAGGTGATGGTAAATAAGGTAAATAAAGTAACATAGTACCGCACTCGACTGGAAAAAAATCAAATTGACCAAATCAGGTTTAAATTGACCACATTTGTATATACACCATAGCTATCCTGCATCCCAGAAGTAACTAATTTTTCTACATGGTACCCTTAGTTTTGTATGTAGTGGACTATGTCATCTGGGTCAGGAGCAGTACACAAGAAGTAAATCCGTGTATACGATCCTTAGACCCAATAAGGGAAATCCTTAGAAAAAAGTTCAATGCTCAACAATAGTTCTTGCTGAACTATAACTCACACCATGGTGCACACAGAGTAATCAAGCAAATATAAAAGAGCTATCATGGAGAGTTCTTGCTAAACTCTAACTCACAACATAATGCACACAGAGTGGTAGAACTCATGAGGTGTGGAGGGTCCTTGTCAGACCTGTCTAGCAATCTCTTGTCCCACTGTGACCCATGGGTACTCCAATGCGATCACTTAGTATAATTTAGGGGTTAGTTCAGCTACTATAACAGGTCGCTCAATGCATGGACCACTCTCATGGCAAATTGGGTACACAACTCCTCACATAGACAAAACCCACATCAGCCTAAAAAAGGAGGAGATCTAACTGGGAATGGCTGCTTATCAGTGGTGTCACTGCTACACCAGAACTTGCGGGATCATAACTAGAATTAGCTATTTAGAGCTGATGGGCTCCAGGGTCACAACAAAATGAAAGGCAACACTTTACAGTGGCAGGCTTGCAGTAAGTGAATTGACACAAATATCACAAATTAGTCCATGTTCCAATCAGAAAACATTGTTTCATTCAGCCCCAAAACATGGATACAATAGTCAATGTTTCAAATAAAAATGGATAAAGGCAATTGTTCATTCAGGCCCCTAGGGGATAGTTTGTCCAGTCTACAAATCCATCTGGATTTCAGTCTCAGGAGTTCCAAATTTCTGTCACCACCCCTCCTGTTTGGAGGCACATGATCGAATATCATGTGCAGTAATTGTGACAAAGAATGTTTGGTGTTTAGAAAGTGTTTTGCAATGGGTTGATCTGCCTTCCCAATAGCCAGAGCAGATATAATGGCTAATGATGGGCGAATCGCCCGAGTTTCGATTTGCCGAAAAATTTGCGAATTTCCAGAGAAATTTGCAAATTGGCTAAAAATTAGCAAAACGAGTCGCGGCACGCTTTTGACGTGTGTCGCGCCAAATTCGTTGTATCGTTTTCGACGCGCATTGTTTCATTTTCGGCGCGCATCGCGTCGTTTTCACCGCATCACGTCAAAAACAACGTGTGACTCATTTTTTTCGGTGAATTTTCACCAGGCGAAATTTCGCTGGCATTTCGCGAATTTATTCGCCAGCCGCGAATCGCGGGAATTCGCCGCAAATTCGCCCATCACTAATAATGGCCTTTCTCAGTAGGTAATGGAGGTTTTGCCCACATTTGCCAAACACAGGGGCACCAAAAGAGCTTAAACATGAAAGCCTATGCCTGATTTTGTAATAAGGTCCTGTGTGAGGGTGATTAAATATAGGCCCCTGAGCCATCCCGATGCAGGTGAGACAACCCGTGCATCTAAAGCAATCATGTTTGTTCAATGTACCCAGCAAAGTTGGGGGAGGTTTAACAAGTTTCAGATCCTTAACCATAAGCAGATCCCATAGAGGGTTTGGAAATCTCAGTAAATGGAAGTGAAGAGTCTTATCTCACAATGTCCAATCTATTCATCAAAGCAGTTCTGATTTCTTTACTGTCTGTAGAAAATGTGTTAGTAAAAATCAAAGGTGGAGTCTTAAGAGTGTCCCGAGGATGAGCTTTCAATAAGTCACTTTGTGTATGATGAAGCGCTTTCTCTTTCTGTTTCATGATCAGCCTAGGGTGGTAACCTCTCATTCAGCTGCCATCTCATTCAGCTGTAATAAGGCTCTGTCCCGATCTGAGTTGTTTCTAAGAACAAGACGGAACTGCAAATACAAGACCCCCTTGAGGTGGAAGTAAGGTGGTATGAGTGAGCATGCAGAATAGTGTTTCTATCAGTAGCTTTGCGGAACAGAGTAGTGGCTAATCTGTTACCGTCCCTGTATATTTCCAAATCTAATAAATGTATAGAGGACGCACTGTACTCCATGGTGAACCTAACCAGAGTGTTTAATGTATTACAATACTTTAGAAAAGCTAATATTTCTCATGAGGAGCCCTGCCATACCAAAAAACAGTAATTGGTGTAGCATTTGTAAAAAATTATGGACTTATTAAGGAATGGAGAGATGAATCTGTTCTCATACTCTGCCATGTACAGATTTGCAAATGAAGGAGCTAAATTTGAACCCATGGCGGTCCTAGCTGTTTGCAAGTAAAACTTACCTTCAAACATAAAATAATTGTGTGAGAGAGCAAGGTCAAGAAGAGAACAGATGAATTCAATGGGAGGGTCCTAATGGCCACACTGGATAAGGGATTGTTTTATAGCAGCAATACCTGCCTCATGTGGAATGATAGTGTATAGACTGGCAACTTCCATGGATACCAGGATGCACCCCTTGGGAATGGGCATTCTTGTAGTAGGTTGATCAAATGAGTACTGTCACGTAAAAAAGGAGTCCATAGATTTAACACTGGGTTGTAGAAAGTACTCAAGATTTTGGGCAACAGGCTGAAATGATAGGTCTGCCAGGTGGGTGGGTGGTGGATTTATGATGGGGACCTTAGGGTATGTGATGGGAAAAAAAACTCATGGGTAGAAGTGTTAAGCATAGAGTCTAATTTGTTTTTATAGTCATTAGTGGGGTCCCCAGGGAGCTTACGGTAAGTGACTGTGTCCGCCAATTGGTTCAATAGTTCAGTCTGATAGTAGTCCCTATCTAGGAGCACAATAGCGCCCCCTTTATCAGCCTTATGAATTATTAGATTGTTGTCAGACTTCAGGGTCTTAATGGCCTCCCATTCTCCCTTAGGGAGATTACTATAGGATCTTGTTTTACAGCCCACTATATACATGTATAAAAATAATTAGTTAGTTCTGGGAGACTGGTTTGCTGTGGTGTATATATAAATGTGGTCAATGTAAACCTGAATAACCTGATGTGCTCGTCAGTCACAGTTTTTAAAGTTGAACAACACGTGGGAACTGGCAGCACTTTTATCCTGCATATTGGATATGTATTTTAAAACAATGTTGCAAACAGCACATGCTTTTAGAGACTCACTTTTGTTACTTATTTGCAACTGTTTCTACATATGTGCACAGGCTGTTTTCTAAGTTACACAGCTTTTTTCCTACTCTTAACACAGTTCCACTTGTTTGTATACAGCAGTTGCAATGACAACCAGTTTTTTTTTTTTTTTTGCACCATTCACTTCTGGAGGAGGGTATTTAGCAGATATATATATATATATATATATATACTCACTTTGAGAAAGGCCTCGGAGGAGGCCGAAACTTTAGTCTTCCATTTAATAAACTTTTTTTGTTTTGTTTTAAGACCTGAGAGTGCGGACCCTATTTTGTGGATAGAAATGCTTGTTTTTGGACACTGCACCCAGGCATATCTGTACTAAGTGTCGTGAGTGCCGACTCTTCGATGGAGGTATATATATATATATATATGCAAACAATGAGCTGTTGAGACTTATTATTCCTAGGTCACCATACATTCAACAATTTAAAGATGAAAGGCTTCTTTTGATTTTGGTCTTTTTGCTTTTTGAATCTATTAATTGTTTACTATGTGTAAATTACATTAGACTAAAATAAATACCACTAGAAACATAGATTTACCAAACGAATGCTGATTTTACAGTTAGGTATACTCCATAGGCATGTGTCTGCCTTAAGGAAAAGGTCATTTTGTTCTTAATAAAGCTTTAGGCTACACAAATCATTTTAAGGGTAACTATAATGAAAATTGAATACATAAGAAACTTTATAAATATAATAATTTATTTTTTTACATTCAGCATTATTCACCTCACAACAATTGGTTTCAATTTGTCTTTATTTTCTCTTCATGCAGGAGCCAGAGTCAGACTTTGATTGAGAACTAAATAAAAGACAATTAGCTCCAATAGGCAAAGAAAACACACACCAATGATGAATTAGAGCTGCCAGTCAGACTCAGACTCCAAATCCAAGACAGCTTGTTGAAAGTGCTATGAAATATGTTGGCACTATATATATACATGTTAATAATAAAATAGTGATGGGCGAATTTGTGGCGCCGCAGGCGAATAAAATTTCACACTGGCAAAAATGTGCCAGCATTTTTGGATATCGCCATCCATTTTTGGACGCCGGTGCCCATTGAGTCCAAAAATTCCCATGTGCGTCCAAAATGAGATGCCCATCATTATAATAAAATAATAATAAAAGAGGGATAACAAACAGGAACTTAATAATCTTAGAAATTGTACATATTTTAATTGATTGCATTTAGAAAGCTTATTAGCTTCATGAATTGAGGGTTATATTTAGTGCATTATCAAAATCCAAAATTTTCTGATTTTTTTTTTATATAAAAAAGTATAACCAAACTAGAATCCATGACTGGACCGTATTTTTTATTTTGGACCGTATTTTTTTTTTTCATGATTTACTCGGATTGGGGACAAAATCGATAAAATCGAGTGAAAACTGGAATTGTACAGTTTTTTTTATTTTTTCCTGAATCATAGGGTTTTTTCAGACTTTTTCATGAAAATCTCACATTTTTCAGATTTTTGCCTGAATAGTCCAAATTAGGCTAATTCAGATAGGGACCTCTCATTGACTTATATACAACCTTGGTAGGTCTGAGATGCCTGATTTATGGATTCTGACTTTTTCCATCCTCGAGGTATAATAAATCTTGAAAAAGTTTTTTGTCTCACTAAAAATTTGGATTTTATAGTAAAAAGACTTGAATTTTTTTGGACTTTACCCCCTAAATGTTCATTTTGTCTGAAAGTCTGAAAGGAATAAAATCGATCCCACAAAGGGCAGATCTTTTTTATTCAAGCTCACTACAGTGGAATTTGATGTTTAAAGGAGAAAATATCCCTTTATGAATAACAACAATTTTTAAATTTCGCAGAGTACATGTACATACATGACAGGTAACCAAACCGGCCTTCTGCTTCTTAATGAAATGATACTGCGCTCTTTATTAAATAATTATTAAACACCAATACTGTAATCTAGCTCTTTCTTGATAAACCAGAGTAATTTTCCAATTCTGTTAATTTTGCACAAGCTTATTAATGTTTGAAGGCCCAGCTTAAAATGTGTTACCTTTGTTGCACATGCACTTCTTTTCTTCATGCATGGAAATACAGCAGCTGCACTTAATTTTAGGCATTAAGGTCTTTTAAATAGTGATCAAAATACATAATTAGCCTGAAACATAAATACTTTAAAAAATAGGTTACACAGTATACAAGTCTGCTGCCAACATTTGCTTTTAAAAACACACACATTTAGGTAAATCTAGGATGACAGTGTCTATAATAGGTTTCCTGGATGCCATTCAAGAAAATCTTTCAATTATGGGAGAAACACTGGGGTGTGATGCATCTGTACATTCAATTAGGCCATTAGTGACAACTGGTCAGACCATATGGATTGATGAAATGATTGTGAATTTGTTTAATTCAAATTGTCCCAGTTTGATTCACAGCTAAAATGTTTTCTTAGCAACACAAATTGAGCTTAATCCTAAATAAGTGAAATTCAGCAGAAATTAGTTTGAAATCATAGATCATTTTTACAAATCCAGGTCTAATACAAAATCAGGGGCTGTAAAAAATTAAGTAATTCACAGAATACAGTAAATATGTTATTTAAATTAAAATACTTCTACTATGTGTGTTAACTTCTGTTTTGGAAATAATTAAGTTGCGCTAAACAATGTAAATTAATTACTTATTTAATTAAAATAGTTTTCCTTATTCATGATAACAATAAATGAGCATTGTGTTTTTCATTTTATTACCTACAATGAAAAATTCATGAAAGGCATTGAGATCGACGATCGTTAAAATAATTCTGATGCGCAACACTTTTTGTGTTTTACCATGCATTTTGTTTTGCCAGAACAAAAGTGTTTATTTTTCATGTGAGAAAACTCAAGAAAACAAATGCCCATTAAATTAAATGCATTGGGCAGGAGAACAAATATGCCCACTGACTGCAATGCATTTGGTGAAATTTTATTAAAATTTCACAATTTCTCAGTTTTTTTCTGCAAAACTGGGTAGTTTTGGTCAAAGCTAGTTGTAGGCCATTAAATGAATACTCCCATGCCAACACTGTTATAAAACTGACTAAAATACAATAATTATTCTCTGCAGTAACAGTAACTTATCAATGTAGACACTGCAATTAATAATGGCTGTCACTTTTTTATGTTGATTGTTAAAGATATTGACAATACCAGCTCAGCAACATGTTTTCGATCTATACCAATGCAATTAAGATACTAATATCTCGTATATGGACCTATACAATTAATGCCTTGTCAACTATAGTTAAGTGATGCCAAAATGCATTTCTATGACAATCAATATCTATCTGTCCATGTGCCTGGCTGACTGTTTCATTTTACAATGTAATTTACAAAGGAACCCTGAACTCACTTAATATGATCAAAGCATTATATGGCCTCTTGTAATAATCTTTGAAGAAAGCATGATAGTTATTTTTCCTTTATGATATATCTTGTGTTATTCAATATAAAAGCACATCAAAGCATAGCTTTTTCCTACATAAAATTCACGTTTTAACTTAGAGGTCGATATTTGGTTACCTCTAACCTTCATCATGAGAATATATTTTTTATAATTACATTGCTATCAACAGATTCTTGGAAATTATTGTATCTTCCTTTCTATGTAGAAAAATATATTCTATTGAGGTTATTTTTTGGCTTGTTTTTTCATTGATAAAGCAAAACAAAATCTTAGTACAATATTGATTCCTTGTTTACAAATGTAATTACATTAAGACACCTAGGGGTATATTTATCAAAGAGTGAAGTCAAGAGTGAAGTTCCACCACTAAAGTGAAATTTCGCCACTCTCCATTCATTTCTATGAGATTTTAAAGGCATATTTATCAAAAGGTGCACTTTCACTTTTACCCATTAATAAATAAGCCTCTCAAAATCCCTTAGAAATTAATTGAGAGCTGCAGAATTTTACTCTAGTGGTGGAACTTCACTTTTTGATAAATTTACCCCCTAGACTACATAAGGGCAGATTTATCAAGGGTCTAAGTGAAAATTTGAATTAAAAAAATTTAAATTTCAAAGTAATTCTTGGGATCTTTGACTATCAAATAGGCCAAGATTCAATTTGAAATGAAAAAAATTGATTTGAACTTAAAAATTCGACCATCCAAAAATGAAAGTACTGTCTCTTATTGCTGTTTTAGCCCATGGGGGACCTTCTATAACCTTTAAGGAGTGTTTTTGAAATTTTTGGAAAATCAAATTTTTTTGGAGGAAATCGTTCGAATTGTTTGAATCAAACGATGCAATAGAACGATTTAAATCGGATAGAAAAAACGGACCTATTTGATTGAAAATGGACCTTTTTCGATTGATAAAACACAAACAATTAGAATTTCAAATTTTGCAGTTTTTGCACAGATTTAGCAGTCTATATTTCCTCAAATTCTATAAATTTCTTAGAACTTAAAAATATTTGAGAGTAGTGAAAGAATGCATCATTAATAACATACTCTGTGGTGTGGCAGTCTGTGCTAGAAGTTTAATAAAGTCTGCTCCATCCATACTTAAAAAAAAGTTAACTTTCAAAACTTAACCTATTTATATTTGAAATGGCATAGTTCTAACTTGATGAAGTTCTCAGGTGAATACAATCTTTATAACCACAGGAAATCTCAGGATGGCATGAAAAGAAGCATCATAACTTGCACAAGATCTTCACTTTATACAGTGGAATGAATTACTGAGTAAGAATTTTACAGATCATTGTATTTCCCTGTATAATAATTTTAATAGATTATTAAAACAGGGGCCATACTCAGAATGTATCCTTCCTGCTGAGAATAATATACACTACACAATAAAAGTCAATGATCCTTCACAGTACATCCAGACTTCTCTCTAAGGGTTTATGACTGACGAAGGCAATTTGAAAGTCTGATGGAATTCATTGGAACATTTACTCTACAGTTTTTTTTGGGACACACATGTTTTCCCTAATTTTAAAAATACACCATTTATTCAACAGCTAAACTCATATCAACCAATATTTGGGATATATATATATGTTATTATTATTGTAGCCTCAGCCAAACCTTTCCAAGGAATCAGGGTTCCTGGTAATTAATATTGGACATAGAGTGTGTTGACAAGAAGCTGGGAAGTTGGATAATACTTTCTTTATATCTTCTTTAAAATCTAAGTTACTTTACAGATACATTTTTGTTTGTTGCTTGTTTATTGAATTGTTCATGTGTTCTTTATTGAAAGCAACATTATTATACATATAAATGGATCTGAGTTTTTATAAATGTAAATGCATTACTAGTAGTAGAACAAGTTAATGTCAGATCTTTAATGAGCTGAATCTAAAGGCAAAACACAACTAATGACATAGATCAAAACATATATTAACAAAAGAAAGCAATACTGTTTATAAGTTCAGTCTCAGAAAAAAATATCACAAACAATATTGCAGCAGGAAGTTTAAGAAAACACACCAAGCATAGAGCAGCATTTGTCTGAAAGTGCAAAATATCAGTTATTTGAAACCTCACCTTGTGGTGTGGAGGGTACGCCCGGAGCACCATCTGAAGGTACGCCCGCTCCCCTTCCTGCCTCCCAGCGCGCACTTCCGTAATTTAAAGGTGCGCAATAGTGATGGGCGAATTTATTTTCGGCGAAGCGTATCTCGGGAGATTCGCTCATCACTAGTGCGCAATGGCACCAAATTCAAAATATAAAAAGGAATGACTGTTTTTGTGAAGTTGCCCATGATAGGTTTATTCCTGGTGCCCTATACCTATGCTGTAAAGCTTCTGTTTGATCCAGATTTCTGTGTTTGACCCTGCCTGGCTTTTGAATACTCTGATATCTCCATCTTGACCCGCGCCTGTTATCTGACTACCGATTCTGCCTTATCCTTGTCAGCCTGATGATTCTAGCTTTCTGCCTGCCTCCACCCAGCCTGTCTAACCACAAATTTGCCTACTCTTGTCTGTACTGTGACCTTTGGCTTTAAAGATTTTCTATACAGACGTGCCCCATTGCTGGCCAGAACTCTTGCCCTGTACCTCTCATTTAAGTGCAGGTGGCATCTGAGTAGCTGAGGGTTCCTCCCGAAGCCAAAGGTGGTCACACTACTGGTGAAGCACGAGCGGAGATCAGGGTTCTTGGCATTTGTTCTGGTATTGGGTGCCGACCATGACATTAGATATCATGTTTTCTTTTTTAAAACAGTTTTTTTTTTTTTTAATAATTTTATTACCATATTTATTATATAAACCTCCTCATTCTCAAGTAAGCTTTATAAAACAATAGGAAGACAAAGTGGAAATGTGGGTCTTTGAATCGCTATTGGGTTTCAAGTTTTGGTATTTATCTGGCTTTATCCTGTATTAAGAGGTTAAAGGTAATAGTGGCAAATGGGAAACATATGCACTGACGCATTCAAGTTAAAAATGTTTGGCGGTGAATTCAAATTTCAACCATCATGTGAAACAGTGCAAACATATACCATTTTAAAATGGCAAAAATGCTCAATCAAAGTTCAATCTGGCATCATGAATAACCATTCAAAACATTTATAATTCCAAAATCCATTACTATGGAGCACAATTATGTAAAGATAAGATATGTAAATATGTACCATACATACTGTATTATCTACATGTTGCCCTACGCGTTTCAACCAAACAAACAAAAAAAGCAGAAAGAATTGCATATTTCTCTTTGTTATATACCTTGTACCTTGTGTGTAATGATTCTCAAGGCTGCAAACACAAGCAAAACAGCGTGTGTGACGTCACATACGCTGCCTGTGACCGGTAACCCAATCCATTTGTATGATTGGATACTCCCTTGAATGCAAATGCATTCCAAGATGCAGAAGTAATTGTCCGAAGAGGTCAAAAGAGGTTAAAATTATAAATGTCTTGTCGAATAACATTGTCTCTTATTGCACAATGCTGTGACGTCACTTCCATTTCCATCTCTGGCAGCTAAGTTACATTACATGCTGCATTATGTCCTGGTACGAAAATGCATTCCAAAAATACAGAAGTCACCATGTATGAATGAATTAAAGGGCCATAGTAACATGTGAAATACAATTATCACATATGTTGACATTATATCTTAAAGATTCAATACATAAAAATATTACAAAGACGATAATACAAATTGCCATGTATGTTGATAAGTTTCATATGCTCATGGTCCAGACACAATTTTCAAACATCAATATTTGGGGAAATAATCCTATAAGAAAAAAAAATGAGCCAATTATTGCATAGTGTATACTGTAGGTACCACATCAGTGAAGACACACCTGAAGGGTCATTGGAGTCTTTTAATTATCTAGTCTGTAAAAAGCTGGCTAATTTTAGTGAATCATTTAAACCCCTAGGAGTTACAGTGTCAAGACGAAAAATCCATTCAGCTTCTCTCCTCAGGAGTAAAGTATTTTTGTCAATCCCACCTCCGTGGAAATTATTTGATCAATGCCGATTAATCTCAGTGATGATATATTACGATTCCTTGCAGTGTAACATTAAATGGGTGGTATTGTTCCCTATTTTAATGACACTTTTGTGTTTCAGAAATCTATCTTTTAGTTTCTGTATTGTTTTGCCTTTATAATATACAGTAGGTCACATGGGCAGACAATCATATAGACCACATATGGGGATTGGCATGTTATTCTATGTTTAATCTCAAATCTTTGTAGTGATCGTGGATTTGCAAAAGATGTGCCTTGAATCATACTATTACATACTGAGCAATTATAGCACCTGTAATTGCCCGGTTTAGGTTTAGACAAAAAATGTTGTTTGGAGTAATGTTCTCTGTTATTGGCTCTGACTAAAACATCCTTTAAAATGTTTCCCCATTTGTAAGCAAACATTGGGTTATCCTGACAAAGGGATCCAAAAATTGCATCTGTTTAGAAATGACGCCAATGCTTTTGTACAATGTGTTTGATATAGAAGCTGGCTGTTGTAAAATTTGTCACAAAGACCTTCCTGCCCTTAACAGTATCTTCCCTATGTATATCAGTATTCACCTTTGTTATGTTATGTATGTCTTAACCCTAAGCATCTGAGAATATGGTAAAGCTTTGATCAGTGCTGGTGGGTGAAAATTAGTAGCATGTAAAAGATTGCTTCGATCTGTAGATTTTCGAAAAATACTGGTTTGATAGGTTATCATTATATCAAGAAAGGAAACTGCAGTCCTGCTCCAGGATGCAGTGAAAAGAATGGTAGAAGGAATATTATTCAAATAATCCACAAAGTGAACCAGGGTGGAGTCATCCATCTGCCACAAAAAGAAATAGATTGTCTATGTAACGATAATATCCTAAAATATGACGCCAGAAGTCTGATTGGTAAATATATTTCTGCTCATACTGTGCCATGAAAAGATTGCCATAGGATGCACTTCCGCATCTTGGAACGCATTTGCGTTCCAGGGCGTATCCCATCCTGCAAATGGATTGGGTTACCGGTCACAGGCAGCAGAAGTTGCACTCGTTGCACTCGTGTTTGCAGCCTTGAGAATCATTACACACAAGGTATTTAACTAAGAGAAATATGCAATTATTTCTGCCTTTTTTTGTTGTTTTTGTGGCCCTGATGAAGACCTTGATATGTCGAAACGTCTAGGGCGACGTGTAGTTTCTACTTTCTGCGACAAGCATGCAATAAATTTTCTTTCTTTATTTACAAAGAGTGTGCTATCCTTATTTTTTCTTTTCATGCATGATTAATTTGCAGGCTTCAGGTGGGCAGCCTCCGTTAGGATAAGCACCTCGAGCATATGTTGATTTTTATTTTACTTTGGAGTGTGCTCCTTCTTCTTAAGTTATTTCGTACTGTATTATCTAGCCGAGAGCTTGATAAAGAGAAAAAAATATGGATTATGAAGTAATAAAAAGGGTTCATCGTTCATACCCCTATAGACAATTAAATGGGGCCGACATGAAAGAATAGGAGGAAGTCATCCTACTAACATTTCTTCATAGATGCAATTAGGGAGAAACAGACAAATATATTTGCTAATTTAAATATTTAGCATTTTAATGTCCATAGCATTTTACACGTTGGGTCAATTTATTTTTTATTTGATTTGTTTGAATCATTTGTTCAATCTATAGTACAACGATGCTTCAAGATGAGCCTAACTGCTTTAAAAAAACAATAGGGTTAATGATATTCTCAGTATTTAACTAAAACCAGTTCAAAGAGTTAATAAGCAATTCAACAGATGAGCCTCTGCTAATGACTGATCCCACTGTGTTCATCGATACAGGTAAAGCCTTCCCTCCCAGCAGGTTTTAAGAATTGTATCTGCATAGGAAGTTCTGTATAATTACTTTTTCAAGCTTGTTAGGACTAATATATATAATAACTGTATAATATCCTACTCAAATGCCACAAGCCTAAAAGCATGCCAAAAGAACTGGCATTTAAAGTACATGCATTTATTAAATAAAAAAATGCAATAGCAATGCTCCTAAAATATATTTTTTTATTTGCTCAAAAAATCTGGTAGTAAAATATTTCATGTTTTACTGATGCCAAAATGTCAACTGTCAATAAAACAGTTCTGAAATTTGGTATTCAGGAATTCTACTGAATTTAATGTCATCTGTAATATCACATAAAACAATATTATCAAAGAAATAAACTGTGGTATATTATTTATCAAAGGGGGTAGTTCATAGAGGATTATATTTTAAGCTAAACAATTATCTAGTTGATAGGGTCCAATTTATCCTAGTAGTCAAGCAGTTATTGAATGAAAATGAATAGGAAAGGGCCTGAATAAAAAGCTAAATTAAAAAATCTTTCAACTGCATCTTCACTGATGCTGGGGTGAGTCACACTCATCTAGATGAAAAAAAGCAGCTATAAAACAACTAACAAAAAGCATGACTAAATTTGCAAAAATGTGGTTTTAAAAGATTTTCATAGAAAATTAAAAAAAAAAATAGAAATTAGACCATCAATTTTTTGGGAGGGTCATTTTCTTTTGAAATTGTTTGAATTGACTGATCACATTCTTAGAATCAAACTATTTGAAGAATTTTTTTTTTAAATGAGATTTTCCAGGACTTAGAAAAAATTTAAGAAAAGCTTCCAGGAGGTCCTCCATAGGCTACAATGGCAATTCAGCAGATTTAAGGTGGCAAAGTCGAATTTTCTAATTTTTTCTTTTCAAAATTAATTTTGGCCTATTTGATAGTTGAAGTAGCCCAACATTTCTTGAAATATTGAATTTTATTTGAATATTCACTTTGACCCTTAGTTAATGTGCCCCCTTTGTGTCAGTTGCTTTATTAAAAAAAAATTGTATTGAATAGAATAAAACACAAATAGAACATACTTCAAATCTTTGTGTCAAAGACAATGTTGAAAGATTTACAAAATTTTATTTGATTACACACAATTAAGAGGTTTAGGATTATTTACTTAGAAATACGGTTTTTATCCAAATTTTCAGTGGAAAATAATGACAGTTTAAGTCAGTGGGAGAGGTTCCAATCCTATTTTATAGTTTCTATGGTCTACACTGGAATTAGCCTGAAAATCTGACTATTTCAGACTTTTTAGGCAAAAATCTTAAAATTTATGCTTTTTGGGAAAAAGCTGCAAAAAATATAGCAATTCGGGAAAAAATTCTGGAAATGTTTTGACTGTCGCTCGATTTTTTCATGTTTGTTACCAATCCAGTTAAATCATACTTTTTTTAAATAATGAATAAGGTCCAATCTTGCATTCTAGTTTGGTTAGACTTTTTTATTGATATTTTTACTATATTTAAAATTAATATGTTGATTAATAAGGCCCCAAAATATCTGCAGAGGATTTGAAAATTAATTTCCATCATACTATAGATTATTAGGGATAGCAGACTTTTTGGGTTAGGGGTTCTATTTTATTTGTGTCATAAATTATCAAAGTATTTAAAAATGTATTTATACATAATCACATTTTTTCACTGTGATGAATTTTGAAGTGTTATTAATAATCACAAAGAGTGCTTGAATTTCTTATATACTAACACTACAATTGCTATATAAATACTGTAGTCTGTGTTTCATGTAAAAATTGTAGGCAAATATTGTCTATAGCTGCCATTCAGCCTTTAAAAGAGGGAATGATTTACAGGTGTATGTTAATGGGCTGGGGCTTAAAAGCAAACTGCTTTCTCACTAGAGCTTCTGAGTTAAGGGTAAGTGCACTGTTGGTTTTCCTACTCAGTCACACTGTTTTAAATGCACTACATACTTATAACACTAATGCATAGCTTAGTATTCATGTGCAATGAGGGGCCTTGATGTGACACATGAGCTTACATATTTTGAGCAAAGTATGGTACTAATACTTCATTTTTTGTAATAATGGCAACCCATGCGCTGGCTATTTTTCTATTTTTTAGTGTACAAATACTGTAATAATGTTCAAATAATGACAAAAATGTGCCCTATTTAATGCATACTGCATAATGTTTAAAGTCCAAGGCATAGCTGCATATTCAACAACATTCTTGGAAATAATGAATTGATTATGTTTTGGGGAAAATATTGACAGTAACATATAAAACCAATTACTGATAAAATGGACATTATGCAACACTTTCTAATTGCTTCAAAGCAATTGTTTTGTCCAAGTAACTACAAGAGAATCAATTTCCATTTATCATCTCTGATTTTTGTAATACAATAATAACACTGTAAGAAAATGGATACTTAAATACCCAAATATTTTTTTCTTTTAAACTGTATCACATTTTGCCATTAAAGGCGAAGGAAGGGGATTTTACACTTGGGGGTGCCAAAGTTAGGCACTTTTACATACCTGATACTTTGGGCCGGTACTCCTATAAGCAGAAAACCACACCGGTCCAGGTTCTTGTAGCAAGCACCACAGAGAGATCAACTTCCTCCTGCTTTGATATCAAATTTCCAGGGGAAATTGCATGTGCAGTAGAGCAAAATTGCTGATTTTGTTATGGCAACATTATGGTTAGCATGATATTTATTTATTTTGTTTCAATACAGAACACATTTCCTTAATGTATTAATTGACAAAGGACAGATTTAGATTATCTGCCTGAGTGACCAAGCAAGAGGGATTTCTGAAAATAAGCCTAGAAAACAGTTGTAATAAAATTTACAGTTTTATTCATCTGAAGACTTTTTGTATATGTTCTGGATCCTTTAGTCACTGGCATATTCATATTTTATAATACATTTCTATTTTGGTGATAGGATAAAAGTTCATCAATTAGAAAAACATCTGTATAATACATATTAGCTACTAAACTGGGAAAAAAGTTAATAAGAAGCATAATGGCACATGTGTAATGCCCCACACAGTGTGCAATGTGCAAAAAGGTAAGCAATAAGTTATTATTTGCCCTTTGCCCACTATGTGAGCCACAAGTCTTTGGGCAGTGTGATTTAAATGAGACAGATGGGGGGGAGACATATAGGTGGCAAACCTATGATTCAATTCAAACGAGATGGATGAGGGAGGCACATAGGAGGGAGGTAAGCATACAGGGTGCTGCTAAATAAGCACTAAGGGGTATGCTCTTGCATGTAATCCCCCGATTGAAAAATTAGGCCTATGGTGTGTAGACTTTACTTTTTAATTTAATGATTATTTAATGATTATTATAAACTGATGGAAAAATATTGGAGGATCATGGATTGTAAAACAAGTGACGAAAACATCTGTACAAAAAGTCACATTTTGTACAATAACTAGTGATGGGCGAATTTATTCGCCAGGGGCGGAATCGCGGTGAATAAATTAGCGAAACTCCAGCAAAAATTCGCCAGCAAAAATTCGCCAAAAAAACTGAGTTGCGCGTCGTTTTTGACGCGACGAAAACGACGCGGTGCGTGCCGAAAATGATGCGACGGAAACAATTTTTCCGGCGAAGCGAAACGGGTGAGATTCGCCCATCACTAACAATAACATTAGAAAGAATGCAATCCACATAGATTTTACAAATAAGATACAGTATATAGATTGTAATTTATTGAAAGCTATTGCTTGCAGTTACAGTTACAATAAAATAGGCTATAAGTAATCCGAAAGCCAACCATTTCTTATTGTGAAAGCTACATTTCCTGATAGAAGAGTAGCATAAGTAACATACTGTAATACTTTATAATACAAAAGCCGGCAGTGATGTGTGTCTGTAAAAGAAAAGTGTCGGATACATTGTCCAATATACACAGACAATGTAGGCATGCATGTATTTCACTTTAAGGGACTGACCATCATAATGATGCAGCCAAATGGACTTTTGTAACAAAGAAAAACTTTGACACCTAAAAATTGCCAAAGTTTTGTGTGTTACCAAAGTTTGTTCAGGGAAAATGATGGTAACTGATAAGCTTTGTTTGGTCTCAAACCCAAAGTGAATACAGAAAGTTACTCTGCGATTCCTTGATAATTGCTGGAGTTGAAAAAGTTAGAGCAATCATAAATAGGTCATAACTGTGTCCATTTTTACACAACAGAACAGTGGCTGTAAATGAGCCCTTAAAGGTTGATTCCAACCTTAATTTCAGCATGCAACATGGCATTTTGGATACAATTCAACTTGTTTCCAAAAACTTCCATTGTAATGGTGGTTGCAAGGATGCATGCAATTGCACTTGCATTTTGAAGTGCATTAGACATAGCTGTGATGCCCTGATTTCCAGGTCTCTGTCTTCGTATGACATATGTGCTTGATTCTTTAGGAGCAAGTCTGCTGCACATAATAATGCTGATTACTGAATTTAACTTGAAGGTGGCAGTAACTCCAGGTTTCCCCAGGTTCAGAACTTAAAAAAAAAATCACCTGATTTCTTTATGTTCAGTACACAGATTTGCAGGCGATTTAGAACATAAGGTTGGATGAGATGCCTAGTTAATTCCCTGGAACTTAACCATTTAGTGGATTGTTAGAATGCTATTGTTAGAGCACTGCTCTTAAGATATAAGGATTTAGGTCAAATTACTTTTCATCAAGACCTCAATAACTTCCATTTTTTTTAAGCAATGCCTTGTTGATAACCTGAGGCATAACCATTCAATGGCATATTACAGCTTAACCCTGTGCACACTATGGTGTTTAACGTCTCAAAGCACAGTGACAAATTGGCACATTGAAACAAGTAAAAGATGCATATATAAATCAAAAAATGTCTATCTACTAAGAATCATTCTTGATTTTTCAGTTCCGTGCATAGCAGATCAGACTCCATGTCTTAACCAACCACCACAGACCACAGTATGATTGAGAAAAAGTACAATACTGTATATTAAAAAGCATACAAGATCAGGAAAAAATGGAAAATTTACTTAAAGATGCAACAAGCAGAAGAACCAAGGTTATCCACATTATCCAAATCAACTGTTTGCTCATTCACTTAATCATTACTGATCTAAGTTTTGTTGTTTTTAAAGTAACACAAGCAATAAATGTCTACTATAACATTCATTGTAGATTATCCATGTTTTCTCATTTACCATATACAGCACAAACCTATATTCTCTAATTATTCTAATGTATGCCTTCTTACATTGAATTAAGTATTCAAACCCCCCCAAAAATATTTTCTTGCACCAAATGGCTGATTTCACCATCATATGGCATAACAAATAGCATGGTTGACTTGTTTTTGAAAGAAAAACATTTAAGATAAGAAATGGAGATGGTCAAATCTGATCTTTTTTGTTTCCTTGAACAAAATTAGATATTACCTAGTACATTAATTATATTTAAATGTAATATCTATTTTAACTGCATTGAATCAAAGATTCTTTAATACATATATAAAGTTATCAATAAAAAGAAATAGAGAAAACAGATTGTTGTAATACAATTTGAACTAGAGTAAGTCTTGGTAGAATCATTCTAGTCTTTAAAAATATTCATAGAGTTCAACTTTAAAAAGACCAATGCTCTACCTACCTGGGGAAAGCATATACAAAACTGCACTATGGTAGAATACCTTTTTAAAAAGAAATATGTGGGGACAAAAAACACTTCACCCACCTTAAAAAGTATCTGTATGTTTGCTCTCAGTTACATTGAGCATTTTGAGTGACAGTGATGCTAGTATTTGGTGAAACTCTGCAGTGGTAACAACTAGTAATTAATACAAGTTTTAGCTACTATTTCTGCCTTCATGAGACCAAAGCCTTCACAAAGCTCCCAGGACCATGTAGCATTCATATGATTAGCTGAATTAAAAGTGTTTGTATACTGTATATTTCAGCCAGCTACCTTCTGCCTTTATATATCATATATAACTCCCCAGTGACTATGAATATCTTTATAATTTACAGTAAGAGTACATTATCCCTTATACTGATGTAGCCTTGTGCCTGCACTCTTGTGCCTTTATTTGTCACAGCATTCCCCAGTGATGATAATATCCTTATAATGCACAAAGCAATGAATATCCTGTAAATTATACCCTATTAAATGTCTCTTAGTGATGCAATGTTTATCACATAACTCACTAAAACCTGTTTATTAAAATAATGTTGGAAAATACGAGGATATTAGAAGTAACTTAGGAGTTCTATGACCTGTATAAAAGCACTCAGGCTTTTGGCCTAGTGCTTTTATATGGTCATGTAACACCTCTGTGACTTATAATATCCTTATATTTTACAATAGGGGCTACTTTATTCATTATTTATTTTCCCTTATGCAACATGAGCCATAGTCATGTTTCCCTGAGCTTTATACAGTATAAATATTTGGGGAGTTAACATAAAAACTTATTACTAATTTACCATAGGATTGGCATAATACCTCACACAGCAATTAGAATAAAAAATGTCACAGTTTTGTTGAGTTTATTTGTGCCACTGCACACTGAACATTGTTGATTGTTCTATTTCTGACACATGTGGCACAAGGAGCGGTGTGCATTACACCTAAAAGCTATCATTAAAGGGATATAATTGTGGTAAAGCATGGTTTTTTATGTCATGCCTCAGTTAATATCACTCCTCCAGTAGAATCCTGTATTTATATCAATTTTTTCAAGAAACAGCAAACAGATTTTTTTAATATTTCATTTTTACATTTTCTTAGTTTCTCGGGTGCCCTAAGCCATGTGACTTGTGCTCCAATAAACTTCAGAACTCTTTACTCCCGCCCCAGCAGCCTATCAACAAAATAATGAGACGGTAACAAGATAACAGCACCCTCACATCTGAATTGTGAAGCTTTTTGGAGTTTAGACAGGGAACCAAGTTTTAGACTTGAGAAATTCACAGTAGCCTCAGGTTTAGTTATAATTGGAAATCGTGGAAACCTATAGAGAAAGGATCAACATTGTCAAGACTTTTCTGTTTCCATTATTTCTCTTTGTTTCTTATATTTTCTTGGAGGAGTATACTCGGTAAAAAGGGGGATCACATTTCTGCAGAAGAAAAAGGCAGGGTTGGACATGCTGTGTTGGGTGGTTTTCTTCTGCACCATATTTCTGAAGTTTGACATGGGGGAGCAGGGGAAAGACTCTCTGTGTGTTAGAGACTGGGCATCAACTTTTATTAAGGATTGGTTTCTTAGCAGCAGAGTAAAAGAGGTTTGAATAAGAGGAAGACTTGTTCCCAACTATCTTGTGTTTTCTTGTTTCCAGAACATCTATATGTCCGGATCCAGAGCGTATGCTCTGGAGGAGTAAGCTCAACTAGGTAAAGAGGGGGATCACATTCCCACATAAGAAAAAGGGAAGGTTGGACATGCTGTGTCCTATGGTTTTCTTCTGCACCATCTTTCTGAAGTTTAACCTGGGGGGGGGGCAGGGGAAATAATCTCTCTGGGAAATCAGTGTTAGAGACTGGACATTACCTTTTATTAAAGATTGGTTACTCTGTAGCAGAGTAAAAGAGGTTCTGATAAGAGAAAGCCTTGTTCCCAACTATCTGCAGCAGGCAGTGAAAAATCTTTAAAAAAAAAGTTGAGTGTCAGAATGTTGTCACTATGGGGCAAGTTTTTTCTGAGGGGCAATCTAAAATATTTTAAAATTGTGGACAGAGAGTGTCCATGGGGATGTAAGGTGGAGGAGTCTCAGGAGCACTTTTTGTTAGACTATCCATTCAGACTGGCAAGTCGATTGAATTTGATAATAATCCTGGATTTTTTTTTAATCTCATATGGGGTTGTCAAGAGTCACTGAGCTGGAGGGAGGAATAGAGCCACACTGTATATAATTATTGCAATTGTACTTCACAATCTATGGTATATGAGGTGTAGAATGTCCACCAGCCAGATACAGCTGTCTGTAAAGTCTATGACAAAGGAAATCTGAAGGAATGTTACTTTTATTAAAACTAGTGAGGCTGGGTTTTCTAAGACACATAGAGAATTGTGGTAAGGATTTATTTTAAATTGAATGAATTGCAATAAATGATATGTAACTGATTGTAACAATTTTCTGTTGATTTGTTTTCTGCAACTTGAATATTTTAAATAAAATTCCCTCACATCTGAATTGCTTAAACATTTCTAATGCCCCACCTTGTGGTAGACATGAGTACAGCACACAAAACAAACAAACACAAGTCCACTCATAACTCATTCAGTTACACTGAGTAGGAGAAATGATAAATTATCAAGTGCTTTTTCTAAAAGCACAGAAGCAGATGGAATGACTTGAGGTGGTTGCCTACATATCAATACTACAACAAAAATGCATTTGTTGTTTTAAGAATAAGATTTCATGGTAGACAGTTTGTTTTGTAAAATGTCCAGTGTAATTTATTAATACAAACCATAGCATTGAGCTGTTTTGAACAGTTGTTCAGTACAGGGCTTGAAATGTATTTTGTGAATGATGTGTTGGCAATCAGCAATCAATGCCTTTTATAATTCTGTGAATTGGAACTTCATGTTGCTTAATAATTTGAGTTCCTGAGCCTGATTTAGCCACTGATTTCTGGTTCCCGTGTTCCCTGCCTGTTTCCTTGCCAGGCAGTACCAGTACCAGATTCCTGCTGCTGTGCATACCCCTGGTTCTGACCTCCAGCCTGTTAATCGGCCTTGCTTGCCTGCTGCCTGCCATTGACCTCAGCCTGCCTTACAGACCGCACCTACTGGCCCAGACCATTTTGCATGCTTCCAGGCTTGGCCCTTGTGTACTGTTAGCCTCACCTAAGGCGTGTATTTTGAACACTGGATTTCAATCTGTTTTGATTATTTTCCTTTTTTGCTTATTAAATCTATTATTTTCACCTTACCATATCTTCTGCTAATTATCCAGCCATTTAAGGGGGTTTCTGGGAGTTACTCTGCAAATAGGCTCCTGTATGATGGTCACTCACCAGTGGCCAGACCCAACATACGGTCTAGCAAAGTAGTGCCAACCAACATGCAATTTACAGTTTATCCCATACTGAAGCCTCAAATAATTGTTTATGACAATGCTGGCCACAAAAATGCACAATGGCAAAAAATATGGAGCCTTGCACACATTTCTGCACTTTCCACCTTGCACCTGCACGCATATGGGGACTAGAAAATTGCCTCACAACTAAAGTAGTAAAAGTATCTCTTTAAACATTAAGCAATGGAAAAATAAATTTTCCCAATTTGTCACACATCTGTACTGTGAAAGAACATACAATTTGTTTTATAAGATAATCAAATGCATGCCACCATTCCCTTTGTATTCTTAGGTAATGGGGGTATTCAAGAAAGTGTGATCTATTTACTGGTGGCATGTGACTAGTTGTTTACTTCTGTGAGAAATTAATAACCATGCATTTGAAGACATGTACAGTATTAACTTAAATCTATTCTATCCATGAGCAGTCTTAGCAATGCATAAATACATTCTGACAGAAGAATATTAATGAGCCTGTGAAGAGCTATATTAGAAAAGTAAATCAATCTTTTTATTTATTCTATGAATTGCAAAAAGAAAGAAAAAACAACATTTATAGCAGGGAAAAGTTCTGCCAGTGACAATGCAGGCATAATGTTTAAGGTTCAGCAATAAAATAAATAAGAATAAAAGATGACTGAGCAATAACAATTTTTCTTGGGATTGTACTGTATGTATGAGATTTAATTCAGTCACTGCCTCAAAAATCCAGAAGCTTTTGAAAGTAAATTGCTTTATATTTTAAATCCCTGTCACTTTAAATTACAGTATGATAATTCAACACAAGTATTCTGAATCAAAGGGTGTTGTCCTTTAAAATGAAGTAGAAATATAGATATGGTTGAATAACTGCAATGCTGTCACCCACTTTAAGCATTTGGATGGCACTGCACAATTTCTATAATTTTTAGCTGTTGTGGGGTTATGATGAGATATTGTGTTTTGGGTTTTAACAGACTCAGGATTTAAAAATACTTGGTTAGCAGGTAACCACCTAAAACAAACATGTTAGAGTCCATTGGGACTGGTGGGCTGTGTTAGCACCACATTTTGCAAGTAGACCAGGTGGGTAAAGCATAGAATAATAATGTTTGGTTATTTCAGCAGTGTCAGTTGTACCCCTGTACAAATGCCTCAACCTGACTGTTAGCTGGACAAAAGCTCATGGTCATTTGACATATTTAATAAGGACACATTCTCTTGAGGGTTTGTTGAGGGTTGGGCAGGGGTACCTAAATATTTTAGGACACAAACTCATGCTGAATAATGAATAAAAAAGTCAAATAAAATGTCCCAACTGGATGTGTAGTTGTGGGTTAAAGCTGCTCTAAGGCAAAGCACTGCTACATGTGACTTCTCAACTCAGCTGTACCCTCATCATATAACTCTCAACATATTCACTTTAACAAAGAAAATTGGAAGTCAGTGGTTTCTAATTAGGAACAGTAGATTTATAAAGCAGAAACATTCTTCATTTGTACACCAAATACTTGTGGCATAAATAGATAAATGGGCAAATTGGGTAACTCACAGAAAATGTGACTCACTGGGAGAGTTGATATCTCTGCCTATTGAAGTTGACAATGCTGAATTATGCACATCTGGGACCAGGCCCGGACTGGCAATCTGTGGGTTAGGGCAAATGCCAGATGGGCTGCTATAAGGTCCCATAGAAAGTCCGTATTTAGTGGGCTGGTGGGGGCTGTTTGGGCCTCTATGTGGGCTGATTGGGCCTCTGTGTACCTGAAATGCCAGGGCCTATTTTGATTCCCAGTCCAGTCCTGTCTGGGACAGAAGTTCACTCTGCATGATCACCAAGAGGCATGCACTTGAAATTCTGCAATAGTCTGTATAAACAACAGTATTCTACAGCAAGAGCTACCAACAACTAACTGTATCTCATGGTGTCCCTTATCTCCAGCTTCACTAAGACCTTGATCACCTCAGGCCTTAATCTCCCACTGATGCCTCCTGCATTATGCTCTTTAGCAGCATCCACAACCCCTGATGGAGTGTAGTCCAAAGAGACAGAACCGTATGTTCCCTACGCTTTTATATAGAGTAGGTGCAGTAGCAGGAACCCCAGGGCATCAGTGGTAATGTTTAACTCCTACACATCCCTTATAGCTACGTGCTCTAGGGCCTGCCTCAAACAGTTATTGACTAAAGGTTAATTTTAATAAACAGTGCCAATTCAACAGAAATTTTCTATTCAATCTTATAATTTGTTACCTACAGGTGGTGACAGATAGGAAAGTACACATTTTGTTTTGCAATAACTATCATTCAAATTATTAGTGAAGCATAACTATGTTACAGAGAATATATATATAATGGAAAAAAGCCCACATTTAGTTTATTTCACCTTTTCATTGAAAAGAAGCTCCCCCTGATTTATATGCATTACTTTAAAAAAGCATTTAGCTTCAGAGAAATAAGACCATTCTCTTGAAGATTACACACATTCAGCATTATTCTCAATGACATTCATTTTCATCTAGAGGATAATCAGGTAATTCGCAATTCATTTTTAAAGTAAGTATTTTTCCAATCCATTTGAGACCACTGAAATATTTTATGAAAGTTTAACAGGACATTTTGCCATGAACAATATCATGCCAAACGTCCTTGGAGTTATGTAACTGACGCAGCAGAATTTTATCACCTCCGTCGCACTGGAGACGATGCTTCTGGGAATGATGTCAGTGACTGGCATCTTTTTAGAACTATCAAGTAAGAAAAGTCTAGCCTGAACATAAATGGTATTATTAAATGCACATCAAAGGTCTGGATTTATGGAGTGTCAAAAATCATGCTTCTGTAATGGAAGATCTGAGCACATTTAATGATTCCTGTTGTTTTTTTTTCAATTATGGGCAGTACTGATGAAATATTTCTGAAAACTCTGGCAACATTGTTTACAGGGTCACTTGCAAAGTTGGGGAAGCTCTGAAAGAGCTTTTACTTTCCCTTTTAATTTCTGTTAAGCCATGGGTGCTTATAAGAGCAAAAACTATACTTTTTACTTTACATTACACAGAGAGAAGAGGTCGATGCATAGACATTTTGTGAAAAGGTACACTGAAAATGAATGAGTGAGGGACACACATTCATTTAAGGCCACACACTGGGGTGTTACAACTGAAGGTTAAAAGGTTAAAGTTGATACATTGTACTCCTGGCACTAATATAATATTTTGATAATCTCAGTTTCCCACCCACAATGTGCAATGGATGTGTTGCTGGTGAATTAAACTTTGCTCAGTGATAAGATGCTGATTGCTGCCCCTATATACCTAGCACCACTGCTTCATAGGTACAAAAGGGTTATGTGCCTATTCATTACACAGAATAAATAGATATATTTATTTTAACAGACATCCTAAAAACACTTCAAATAAACACAACTTAATTGTTTCTTTTTCCTCTGTTTTTGTTGCATAATAAATATATACAGTGCACAAGTCTGGCTTTTGGAGAAAGGGTTTGACTGCACTAAAGATACACAAACAATATAGAGAGAGGAAAAAGTTGAATGAAATCATGTACATATGGGGAAAAGTATCATCCAACCCAGGGCCGCCATCAGGGGGTCACAGTGGGGACGGTTGTCCCGGGCCCGCAGGGTTTTGTGTGTAAGGGGGGCCTGGCCACACTTTCACTTACTTGATTAGCCGGGCCCCCTCCTTTCAGCTTAAAAGCACACAGCAGCTCTGTCCATGGAGCTTTTCTACTATTTAGATTATCTCTACCCTAATTGGTCCTTTCAGTCACTGTAGTGGGGGGGGTTGAGTGATCACCAATGGCTTTTTTTAACTTGGGCCCTGTCACCAATTTTCTTTTTTAAATATTTTTTGGGGCCCCAATTTTTTTTTTTAACTTGTAA
>CM044448.1:53815480-53882161 GCA_024363595.1 Xenopus borealis
ATATATATATATATATATATAGATGAGATGACCACAATCCAGGAGAAACCACAAGGGCCACAGAGGGAACATATACCCTTTATGCACACATACCATCCTGGTGTACGTAAGTTACACCATATTATACATAAGCATTGGCCACTATTAAGATGAGCTTACCCGGATATTCTGGAGTTCCGGCAACCCCCATTATTGGCATACAAATGACCCCACAGTCTGAGGGATAGGCTTGTTAAATCAGATTTGGGTACAAACAAGATGAGTACACAGAGGTTATTGCCTATTGCCTGTTCCACTACATTTTCATTCTGCACATCATTCTGCAGGAGCTTTGATGTTTCTTGTTATAGAGTCTGTTGCCCCTCCCCAACAGCAACAAACACTTACAACGCCAGAAGAGGTAGACATTTTAGATCCATACACTACAAACATTGTATCCTAAGGGACTCAGGTGAAGCCACTTTGGATTGTGTGTTTGACACAGAATAATTTAACTGTGTGAGGACTCCTACCGTTTTCAAGCGCCGGGTTCGTCACGGGCGCAGGTTCTCAGGCGCGAATGCGCAGGCGCGCGTTCCTATGGGCGCGCGCGTTCCAACTGGCGCGCGCGTTCCAATGGGCGCGCGCATCAATGCGTCAGCGCGCACAGGCGCGCGTTCTGACGCCACCACGCTGGCGTCCATTTTGGCGCCACATTAGGCCTATTTAAAGGTGCTCTGGACTTTGATCATTGCCCGATTATAGGTTCTACTATATGTGTTCCTGGGTGCGCTTCTGGATTGAACTTTGCTGCCTGACCTTTTGCCTGTATCTTGACCTTGAAACCTTGCTGCCTGAACTGACCCTTTCGCCCGGATTTGACTACTCTTTTGCCTTAACCCTTGGATACCTTGGACTGTGCACTTCCTCCTTGGTCCTCACTACAAACATCGCCTTCGGGCCCTGACAAACTGAAATCCCATTTTTACCACTTAACACAGAATATTGTGTCACAGCATCCCATCCAATTAAATAGTTCACCATTGAAAACAATGGTGCTTTGGTATGCTAATGAAAAGATTAAATGCATTAAATGAGTTAAGATGACTTTAGATAACACAGTTTATTCAATTAGCCCTGAGTCACGATACATTTAACACACAAATCCAAGTGGCTGCATCTGTATATGCCTTTCTATGAACATAGTATCTAATGCTGTTTCTATATGTATATTATCCCTAATACTGGGGGGGTGATATTAGGGACTTTAACACACAGAATAGCTAAAAGCTGTCTAATATGTTGACCTAATCTATGTATAATTGTTATATCCTCTAATATAATGTATAAATGGTGCTTTACTTCCCATATTGGCAAACCTTAATTTTTGTGAGTGGATTCTTGTTGTGCATGTGTTACATATCAGGTGTGTTAATGAATAACCTTTAAATAGGAGGTGATGTCACTATGATGTATAGTGCTTGAGAAAGAAGAGGGAGCTTCAAAACTTTGCAAGTTTTTCAGATAAAGAATTTTGCTATTTTTCACACAACTTTGGAGTCTGGACTTTTTTGTTTGATATATATATACACACACACACACACACACACACACACAGAAAGAGACATTGGGTTGTATTACATTTAATAGACCATCATTATTTGCTAAGAGATGTGATTTTTTTTCTTGAGGATTAATAGGCTTTTTAGAAATATAACAGGGCCTACATCTTTATTGCTGAAAGCATACAATATCTAAAATAAAAAGTACACATAACATATTTTTCCTTTTAATAGCCAACATGGATAAAGGAAATATATGTCAAAATCCTAAACATTTACTGTTCCTATACTGTTCCTATAAATAGCATTTCATAACTAGGTCACATATTCCAATTTATGGTTTGAATTCAAAACCCAATAAAAACAACATGAAAAACATTTTTAAATCAATATAAGCAATGTTAATTTGCATTATCTGCTACTCTCATCTATTCTGCTAAATTATATTTTCTTTGTGGAGCAGTCTGTTTTGTACAATTATTAACACAGCAGACTAAAAGTTGCAATCTTTAAATCAAAGCAGTACAATGTAGCAAAGTGACACATCAAATAGCTGACAAATCATGCAATTTTTTGGGCTATTGCTATAGTACAACATTTTAGGGGACAGAGACAGAGGCGCATTTGGTGATATGTCCATACAAATATCAATTAAAGCAAAAGTGCAAATTATTCCACTGGCAGTTTTCCCCAAATTTTTTTTAAAGAAAACCTTGTTTTTTTCCAGTGGAACAAAATCCACGACAAAATTCTAGATTTGATTTTTTTAAATATTCACCACTGGCAAATTTTGCCTCAAAACTGAAACAGGCAAAAACACTTGCTCAATCCTAGTTAACATCACAGACATGATAAATACTGATGGGATAATCAGACCCATTTTGGTTCACTGAAAAATTGCCAAATGGCGAAAACCTGCCAAAATGCATTGAAGTCTTTGGGCGACAACATTTTTTTTTTGATGCACAACAATTTTTTTTCACCCATTGGAGTCTATGGGCATCATTTAGTTGTCAAAACTTGACAACATATTTCAGTTATTTCTAACATTGATAAACAAACATAAGATAATCATAATAATAATAATGAAAATAACAATGTTTGATCACACAGTTCACATTCCATAAAATGCACAATGTGACAATATATCATATCATTAATTTCAGTGAAAAAAAATGTTTGATAATGGTGTGTCAAAATGGAGTAACACAATTAAACATGTTGAGCGATATTACTCAAATTTTCCAAAGTCAAATGTATCTCCATCTATAAACGGAGGAGTTTTCATTTTGTAAGTTATGAAAGCTTTAGAGGATATGTAAACCTCCCATAAAAATGTAATCAGTGAACAGGGTCTTTGAAATCTTTAGATATCTGAACTCTGGTTGTTAAAAGGTTAACAATAAGGCTGCTGCCTTATCACTTATAATCACTTATAAATCATTCTACTCTTCTAACCCACTCAGCCCCCTCCCTCAGGAATTTACTTTGACTTTTGACTTATGAACATATTTAGAAAGTGGGATTAAATGCATGAGTGAGTTACATGTATAAGTGAGTGGTATTACATGCATGGGTGAGTGGGTTTACATGTATTAGTGATATTATACATGTGAGTTAGTGGGAGTATGCATGTATGAATGGGATTATACATGTATGAGTGAGTGGGATTACATTAATGCATCTGTGGGAATATATGTATGAGTGGGTTTACACATGTAGATATGAGTAGAATGACACATACTTGCTAATAAAGTTACATTACAAAAAACAACTTCTAAGCAAGGTTATGAGGGTTGTCTGGAAATGCAAATATAAATGATAATGTAGTTGATAGAAAATGGCTGCCTGGTTTAAGCAGGGAAAACACTACAGTGCAGGATAATGGAGGGGAAAAATACAGAGACAATGATGCATTTTGTGTATTTGCCCAACCTAAAGACATAGTAAGGGTTTATAAGATTTACATGTCCTTTAAAGAGATTTCTGTATTCATAGTGCACAAACATTGACACGAGCATGTTGTATAACAGATTTTTAGTCAATTAGATGGAACATGTTGAAAAGCTACTACAGTACTGAAATCAAAATAAAGTGGGGTTGGTCTCTAAAAAATGGAAGTAATTTTGTTTGCGAATGAGTTCTTATATCCATTTCATAAAAAGGCAACCATTGCAAGACAGTAAGGAAAATAGTTTTCTTTTTAAATGCTGCTCCATCAATCATTGCTAATACATCTAGAAGTCTTGCTGAAAGGAAGAGAAGCCATTTAAAGCAAGCTAGAGGATGACAGCAAGACATGATAAAATAAGTCACCCAGGTTAGCAGGACATTTTAGATGTGAAAATAGCTCTCTAGAAACACACGAATCCAGCAACATCAGCATCCTCTTTGTTCTATAAGTGACAGTTTATTTCTTAAGATTACTTTGAGAGCTTGGTTCACAGATTCAGCCTTTACAAGTGTCTATTCCTGCAGTTTGTGAATTGGAAAGAGTTTCAAATCTCTACATGTATACCTTGGGGGAAAGAGGGTGGTCACTCATATAGTCTTTACTGGCTTTGCTTAGAATTATCTTTGGAGATGTGATCCATTAGGCTTTCTGATATGACTGTGTTCTACCTTGCATTTTCAAATGCAATATAAAGCAAAAGTAAAGTTAAGTGCGTAACTATATATGTATGTGTAAACTCTACTTTTCCTGTGTACAATATAATTAACAAGAGATAAAATTTTACAAACAAACCCTTAGGCACAGATTTATCAAGGTTCAAAGTGAAAATGTGAATTTAAAAAAATCAAGTTTCAAGCTATTTTTGTCTACTTCGACTAGGGAATAGCCCAAATTCAATTTGAATTTGCAAAGAAATTAGAAAATTTTAATTTTGAAATTTATCATGTTCTGTCTCTTTAAAAATTTGGCTTCCACTATTCGCCATTTAAAACCTGCCAAATTGCTGTTTTAGCCTTTGGGGGACCTCCTAGAACCTATTTGGAGTCAATTGGTGGAGCCAATTCATGATTCAATTCAATGCAATAGACCAATCAAATTAGAATCGTTCAATTTGACGTAATAGCGCATTCAATCAAATTATATTTGAACAGAAAAAACTCAGAATTAATGATGGTTGGTCTTTTTGAATTCGAATTTTGAAGTTTTTGCAATTTGAAATTCGACCCTTGATAAATCTGCCCCTTTATTTTGCACTGGAATGTATTATACAATGTTTCCTACGGAAGTGGCAAAATGCATAAATCTACAAATCCATTCAGATTAAGGGGCAAATTTACTATTATTCCCCCCAAAAAAAATTAGTTTCTATTCGATATTCGATTAGCATTCGAATAAAAACCTATTCTATCAGTCAAATAAATAATTCGACTGAACGAAGAAGTCAGAAATCATTCGAATGATTCATACGATTCGAACGATCGAACAAATCCTATTTGATCAGGAGTGCTCCCATAGGCTTCTATTGCAATTCGGTAGGTCCAATCTGCCGAAGTAGGCAATCCAAGAAATAAAATCCCTTGATGATCGAATGATCGAATGATTGAATATTCGTCCATTTGACTCTATTCGAATGTATTCGATCGTTTGATCATACCTTATTTGATGATCGAATAGGCCAAAATTCACATATTCGACCAAAAGAAGAAATCCTATGTTCGAACTTCGATTGAACTTTGAATCCTTCACGTGAATTTAGTACATCTGCCCCTAATGTGCCTGATTAATTTGGTGTTGCTCCAAAGAGAGGTGAATAAAAAACTTTTAGAAAACAACTTTCAAAATTGTTCTACAGTTGACTTGTTTTTATACTTTTTTATATTGTTTTAGTTTTTCTAAAAGTAAATTAAAGTTTACTTTCTATGAAGAATTAAATGTTTTGTAAGATTTTATTATCAATTTATTCTGTTGGTTCTTGTAACCCTAGTAAATGGTCACTACTAAATTGGTTATTATGTGATAGTACACCAGATGCACACTTTGTGGCATTTATTTTATTACCCTATTAAAGCCTTCCCAATTACAAAAAAAAGTCTTCTCAGCATTTATGAAACTAGTAGATACATCTGTATCCAGGGGTCTCTTTGGGAAAAACCAAAGCATTTTTTTGGAAAAAAAAAAAAGTACCCTAGTAATTTGTATACATTCACCTTGAGTACTAGTTCTATATTTTACAACCAGGAGTTCACTGGGTATACTGGTAAGCTGATGAATAGTTGAACATTTGACAAATACAAATGACCAACAATGTAAAAGCAACTGGAAAAACTTGAATATGTATACAAAATTTAGGCTACAAATTTGATACCTTACATGAAATTCAAATATTGAATAATCATGAATTTCTGAACCATGACTATCCAGACATGTCCATTTTGAGAATCTTATTGACTAAAGAACTCCACTGATCCATGTGGGAGGCATTAGTCAACCAGACAGTATGATAGGTAACATTTCTATGCAATCTGATAAACTGGGCCAGTGGCTTTATAACTGAATCAGAGACATCTTGTTATCCACATATGTATTCAAATAGCAAAAAGGCACAGGAGCTGGCCCCAGGTGCACAATCCCTAACGCCACAGCAAAGGAAGCAGATATATCTCTAAATAAATGTGCAGTATATACAATTCATTTTTATTTCACAAATCCTCTAAGGCACAAAGGTTTTTTTAACACCTACAATAAGTTCAAATGCAATCAGAGCTAGATAGTAACCACTTAAGAGATGTGATCAGAATTAGAATATTTATGTAGAATGTTGCTGGATTTTAGGTGTTAGTCAGCACAGGTCTGAAATAAAACTAAGCCTTGCACAGTTATATTTAATGAAGTCCGGTTTAGAATATTCTAATATATGGACTGTTACAAACACAATAAGCATCAATTGATTTTCATGCCATTAAAGCATATAATGTTACCAGCACTTTAACAACTAACACTTGAAAAATATTAATGGAACAAGTGTCCAGCTTTATAGCACAAGCCAAATGAATGTTTGTAAAAAGAAAGACACAGGTATATGGGGGAAAAAAGAACGGAGCATCATTCAGATAAAATTTAACAGCCGTTTAGTCCATGCCACCAAAGTCGGAATGGCTTTTATCTTTCCCTCATTTTTTTACTGAGAAAACATTTGTCATATTCTATCCAAGGTTACTTTGTAGGAAAGTAAATATTGACCCTATATACAATTCTTTGTTTGTATTTTGTCTCAGCCTGTTTTTTAAAATTATATACAGTATTTAATCAGCGTTAGTAATGATTAAATATTAAAAATAAAAACTACATGCAACAGGCTCGGTATTTTGTTCCTTTTGTGTATATCTGAAAAATGTTTCAAAAGACTATCTTCAGATTTTTTTCTATGAACCCCTCTTATACTGTAGTTACCAGTTACTTTTTCAGGCACTGGTGATATGTTGAAACCCTTATTACATTTTGTTATCCTCTGGACTAGGTAGATGCTTATATCATTTAATCTCTAAGAAATGGTGCAACACGAGAGAAAAAAAATCTATTTAATCCAATTAAAATTACATTTCTAGTTGAACAGAAGAAGTATGTATTGAGGTAACATATACAATGCTTCATAAGCTAGGAGAGGAATACCTATTATTTTGGAATACTGCACATAAGAATTATAATGGTGTACATTTTATTACTTTATATCATACACCCACATACTCCCTGTAGTAATGGAGGTGAAAATATTGTACCACACAACTATTGTTAAAAACAAGCAGATTCAATGCAAAAGATCCATATACCAGCTTTCGAAGAAATGTAGCATAAACAATAATGCCAATTTGCGATAGTTTGAAAACAAACGCACCATTTTGAACATAATCTTATTGATTGCATTAAGTTTAAAGCACCTTATTTCTATAGAATACAGTTGGAAATTATTTCAAGTTATACCCAATAGATGTTGGAATTGTGCAGCTTAAATGTGACTTTTTTCTTTCTATTGATAAGTCTAGGTGCATGTTGTTGACAGGAATTGATTCCTTAATTCATTACTTTTTATTGATCTATATATTTATTGGTTCTTTTTAATACTGCTTTGTTAAACATTATTTTCTATATACGTCACTTATTATAACATCAAGGCTATAGTAGTCTGCTGTATTTTTTCCTGAAATTTGTTCTAAGGACACACATGATGAATTGTCTTTTATATGGAGAAAACTCTTTCTTTAATAAGCTGACCATCAGTGGCAAGAGTACGTGGTGATTTTGCTACATTTGCCAAGCCATGAAAATTAAAGGTTCAAAAATGGCAGTTTATAAACCTTAAACTAAGGCGATCTGGAATGTGTTTGCACAATTATATTTAGTTTGATTTGCAAAACAGTATGGATCATACAAAAAACAGAAACCAAGTACTGTGCTTGATATTTGAGTTACACTTCTTTTGACAAAATTAGATCTGGTTATCATCACACAGATTCTAATATAATGTTCCTTTAGGAAACAAAGAATCACAAGTCAACAACTAGACAAAATTCTACTAGAGAGTCAGAGGCAATTCATCCTTTGTTCTAATGCCTTACTAACTGTGACACCTATTGCAAAATTGCTGACCATTTCTCTTGACTACAACTAGATTTTAGTAATAAAAATGTGTTTTAGAAATACTCAGTATCACCTTTTCAAATGGTAACATAATTCCATTTAAATAGCATTATAGTAAATTATTGTGTATATTAACACAACACCAAAAGTACAACCAATAACGAATGAAACTCACTCAAAGAATTCCATATTTTTCAAACTGTCATAGACTGAAAATGGGCCTAAGTAGTGAAGAGCAAAATTATTTTTTTTCAGCACAAATGACAGTGATATGTCTCTCAAATCAGTCTACAAATGTTCTCATGTAATCTCAAAGGTCAATGTTCACCTTCATACAAATCAGTCAGGAACGTATGATTTGACTAGTTTCTATAATTGTGAATGAAATGTGAAACTACTCACTAACCATAAATCGATAAACCAAAAATAATACAGAAATGGTTTCTGGTATCTTTTGTGCTATAAGTTTGTTATAAACATGTACATAATGATTACTATATATACAAATCTACACATAACACACTGAACATCTGGAAAACTCAACAAAAGAGCAAAAATGTTGTTCACTGAAGAATACATTAGAAATATAATATCCCTTTTTCCATTTTTGTATTTATTTTTTCAAACAAGACAAGAAAATCCATTGACTGTGAGCAAAAATTAGCACAAACTGTTCAAAGCACCACAAGCATTTCCTCCTTGTATGCGTATTACCTTGGTAACAAATGTAGGCTTTAAAAAGTGCTATGGTGTACTAGATTAGACGAGTGTTTGAATCTAGCTTGCTTTAAGTTATAAGTGTTAATATTCCTTCCTCAAGGATCAAAATGACATATGGTGCATGATGAATAGATCTTTTTTCTTCCATGAAATACACACAATGAAAAAATAAGGTAACCAAAATATTGTGCGATGAACATCTGTCAGTAACTCCCAAAGGTTAACTGAGTCCTTTCAATAAAGCATTTTTTAAGAAGGGCTCACATTAAAACCCAATGCTCTTTAAAACATATTTGACAAATTCTACCATTTTCTGATAATGAAATTCCATTATAGATACTTTACTGTGCAGAAGACTTTTTAGAAAGAAAAGTGTTTACCGATCAGTGTCTAGAAAGGTCTTTCACGTGTCACAGTGCCCCCATGTGGTTACCTAAGGTATGTATTGGGTCATGAGGTCATCCTAAGAAATGATTGCTCCCAATTCTTATGGTCACATCTATAGATTTGGGGGGTATTTACAAATACATATAAGTAATGTAGTGGTTCAAAATTAAGCATTTTGAAACTTGTTCTCTTTAATGAATCTTTATAGTCCAACTCTTTCTTCTTCAGATTATAATAAAAGCCTGGGAATGAGCATTTTAGAAATATGAAACTTCAACAGTCCATCTTCATTCCCTTATTTCTTTGCAGAAGGAATAGCATATGCCATTAATGAACAGATTAGATATGGAAATATTATAATCTTAGATGCAGATTTTAAGTTTTGTTTTTGCTTAAAGTATTGCCACAAACTATATGGAGTTAATGGGAAATATACTGATGTTTCAGGTTTTTACACTATATTCATGATGGGATGTACCACATATTGTTAGCCTTCTCTAAATATCATGTACATTTTATTTAAACTTCTAAATTTGTCCAACTGCATCTGCGTCAGAACCTTGGAAATACTATGTTCATGAACTGTAAAATATGTTTTAACCTTATCTAAACATCATTTTAATTTAATTCTGCTTCTAAGATATCCATCTCCTTCACAACAGAAGCCAGAACCTAAACCAGTTATTAAGAGAAATATCCCCAGTACTCTTGGATATGGACTTATTGATTAAAATTTAGTTCTGATCTATCAATCCATAAAACTGTAAAGAACCACCATCTACCGACTCCATGAGCATACCTGGACTGCGTGAACTGGCAGTGTGTGCAAAGTGACGGAAGTTTATGACCTATTGTTGTTGAGGAGGAAAGTCCTACCTACAAAGCATTTTGTAGAGAAGCTGATCAAAAATCACCTTTTCACAGGCACTTGCTACCATCTACATGTGAACCTAATGATAGCAGAATTACAGCAAGCTCAGTATCACTAGATACACGTAAAGGAGAATGATCAGCTTCTTGTTTATGATGCATAGAGATGAAGCAGGGACATCAGACTGCAAACATAAACATTTTAACTAAGAAAAATACAAGTCTAATACAGAATGGAATATATTCTGCCTCCCTCTCTGGCAGCCACATGCATTCATACACTATCCACTGTATAGATACTTTTCCTACAATTCAATATCTTTCTGGACAAACAATAGCTGAGACACTCCTTGCAGAAGGGAGAGCTTTAACAATAAGCTTTTACAAGTAATGCATGGAATATAAAAGTCTCCTTACCTCTATCAGATCCCACAGCCAGCACGTTAGCAAGAGGAAATAATCCTGATATGGTGACTAAGGCTAGAATAAACTCAGACATTGTTGCAGTATGTGAAGCTTCTGATTGCCTCGCTGCACACTCAGTAAGTCAGCAGAGAGCCTGAATTGTAGTGTAATTTAAAGATGTCAATGGAAATTCTTCTGCTTAATAAGCAAGCCTGCATCCCCCCCTGCTTTCAGCAGGATTCGGAGGTGTGAGTATGTGTGAGCCGCTTGTGTGTCTTGACTTTTCAATGCAGAGTACGTCTGATCTTACATCACACAAGAGGGGCAGTGAGAGATGCCAGAGGATTGGGATTCACTGATTAATCACAGAATCTACCATATACACCCCTTCCATCCACATAAATCACGTCTATTACTTAGCAATAGCCATTTAACACAACGGGGAGAGGAATTTGCAAACTGAAAACACAGAGGATAACAATTATTTTTGTCTCCTGATTTTACAGCCCTTTTCTCATGTGTGTCAGATTCCATTTATTCTCTCTTCAGAAGCTGGGCTAAGTATCCAGCCATTTAATAATTGCATTGGATAAATCTCTCTGTATTATTTCTGATATTTTTAAAAAAGCAGTCATTTAGAGGGATTTAAAGCAAAAAAAAAAAACACTGGTAATTACTCATATCAAGAAAAGGCTGGCAAGCTGCAGTGTAGTTTCAATGTGGATTTTTTCTCCTGCCTGAAAAGATTCATTTGCCTGGAGATCGGAGCAGAGAAATTGAGCATATTGAATGATTCAGCATTAAGTGGTATATGGTCAAAACTATGCACGGAAGGGTGATGCATTGAATGTTGTTATAAGGAGCAGGAAGAGATCTTTATTATACCCATGCATTAGAAACAAGTTGATCCCCAACCTACCACCTTTCTATTTTACTACAAATTATAAATGGAGCAGAGAACATAAACGCAACATTCCTGGTTAATTGGGTATGCTGCAATCAGTGTCATAATGTGTATTGTACAGGCAAGACAATGGCTTTGGAAATGCATGATGGTGGGGGTTGTTTATACAAAACAGTGTCCCACAATGCTAGGGCTTTGATTTTCAGTAACAGAGTTAATGTATCAGCAAAGGATATATGGAGCTACTTTACTCTCTATAACATGTTCATGTTTATCATATGATTTTGGCCACTAGGGGTGTTTCTGTTAGTTGTTTGAGAATATACAGCTATCTATGATGTATATATAAGGGTAAATAATTGAAATAAAGAATTTAAACGCATAAAATTGTGCTTTGATCTAATGTGATTTAGTGCAGGAATAACACACACACCAACTAAAATAAAGCTCAATTACTTGGGCACAGAGGGTTCTTAGGCAATGAGTAATGTATTATCACACAGCACTAGTTCTTTTGTCCACTACCTGGAATTTGTCAACTGCTGAGAACATGGCAGCTGTTGGTACACTTGCAATGGTAAATACAGCCCCAGGCTAATCACTGTTTCTACGTTAAACTGCAGCAGAACAGATTATTTTTTTCTGCAATGATGACAGTGTCCCTCACGTTGTGCAGGGGTGTATTCACAGTTTTCAGATACATACTACACACATAGATAAACCACAAATCCTCTTGCCATTGAAATGAATGCTGTACTCTATGCATTGTGTGCAAATATGTGCCAATAAACCATGCTCTCTCTGTATCTATGCACATGCCTCAAAGTCATCAGCATACTACAATGCTCAATAAGACCATTATGGCAACATTACAATAAGTTACTTACTGGCAAGGGTGCTTATAAAGAGGATTGGTGATGAAGCATATGCTAATAATACATACATGCAGAGGATGCTGCAAAGATTTGTCTAGAAATGTTATGTTAGGTGGGACATGAAATGGTGTCTTCCATACCCTCCAACCTTGTGCATGTGCAGGCATACCCCATAAATGCTCTACTGTAGATGGGTAACCAGAGAAATACTGAGAGCCAAGCAGGACTAGATGTCACTTGCACATTCTAATGAAGCAAGCAGTTTGTGACCCTAATTTACCTGTTCTCTGTGGCTTAGAAAGCTATGTCATCTTGTCTTATCTCATCTTGTCTCCACTGACTTTTCTCTCTTCAAAATCTTAAAGAATGAATTACCAATCTTGATAGACAGATTGGCATAAATACAGATGAAGATAGTAGGTCCAGGGGGACCAGCGAGCTTGTGGGAGAGGCATATGTTGGCAAGGAAGCTAATAGAATGTGATGCATTGCAGTTGTTGGGGATACCAAAAAATATTGATAGCTATACTCTTCAATTCACCGTCAACTGATATGTAAGGGTGCAACCAAGCAGGAATCAGTATCATTATCAAGTGCATGTTAGTACTGATCCCTTATACCTAATGGTCAATAAACAGTGGGACTGTTTTAAGCAGCAGGATCTTGCTATTTCCCACTGCAAAAGCATGAATGTAATCATGTGAAGTCAAAAGCAAGCTTTATAAATAGTAATGTCCATAAGTTTTTTAAAAATGTGACTGATTCACCCTGTGCATGCTGTATTGACCCATTGCAAGCAGTTTAGTAACTTTGCAGGAACAAACTAAATCATCAAATAACTAAGCTATACAAATACATATATAGGTATGATACCTGTTATCCAGAATGATTGAGATCTGGTGTTTTCCTGGATCTTTCCATAATTTGGATCTTCATATCTATCTAGTCCACTAGAAAATCTAGTAGACAATCATTAAATAAACCCAATAGGCTGGATTGGCTTCCAATAAGGAATCATTATATCCCAGTTTGGATAAAGTACAAGGTACTGTTTTATTAATGCAGAGAAAAATGAAATCATTTAAAATTTGGATTATTTGGATAAAGTCTATGGGGTATATTTATCAAAGAGTGAAGTTAAGAGTGAAGTTCCGCCACTAGAGGGAAATTCCGCCGCTCTCCATTAATTTCTATGGGATGTTTAAAGGAGTATTTATCAAAGGGTGAACTTTCACTTCATCCATTGATGAATACGCCTTTCAAAATCCCTTAGAAAGGAATGGAGAGCGGCGGAATTTCCTTCTAGTGGCGGAACTTCACTCTTTAATAAATTTACCCCTATGGGAGACAGCCGTTACATAATTTGGAGCTTTCTGGATAATGGGTTTCCAGATAATGGGTTTCCGGATAATGGATCCCATACCTGTATAACAAAACAATGTAAATATATATATATATATATATATATATATATATATATAAAATTTTTTTAGTTATATACAGTATGCGTGTATGTGTGTGTGTACTTAATATTCCTTGCATGCCTTAAACAGCTTTCTGAATCACATTAAAATACTTGTACATACTGATTTGACAAGTCCTCCTAAATAATTTATGTTGTTCATATAAGAATGGAAACCCTTAACAAAACAATACAGGCAATATTTATTTGTCAAACATAAGTTGTATAGAAAATCCTTTATTTGTCTTCAGTTGATGGTTTGTAGAAACAAATACATTTACATGCAGGTATGCACTAAAGAGGCTCTGAGCTCATAGAGCATAGCGTTCCATGCGCGCGTGCTCTGATTCTGCCAATGTCCTAATAATTAAGCATAATCGTGATACTTTTACCGCACACCTCCTTCCACTGTTCTGCTCAAGCGGTGCTGGTCCTCCGTCAGCCCGGCCGGGCCTCTCAACAAGTGTATGAATAGAAAGATGGTCCGCACACACCAGAATTGCAGTCGGGGAATATACCCCTTTTATTAATGCCACCAAATTTCAACGTTTCGGGGGGAACACAGCCTCCCTTCTTCAGGAGAAGAAGGGAGAAGAAGGGAGGCTGTGTTCCCCCCGAAACGTTGAAATTTGGTGGCATTAATAAAAGGGGTATATTCCCCGACTGCAATTCTGGTGTGTGCGGACCGTCTTTCTATTCATACACTAATAATTAAGCAAACATAGAATACATGACCAAATCTTCCTGATTAAAAGGGTGTTCTGTAATCAGTGCTAATTCATAGCCTGTCACATTATAGTCTATTCCTTTAGATTTAGAACAGGAATACATGGACCAAAGCATTCAGATCTAACTATGTTGTATTTATTTTGATACAGACCTACAAGGTTGTGTTTCACAGTTTTTATCTGACCCTTTAATCTAGTTGGTTGTAAAAAGTATCCGCCGATGCACTCATGTTACTGTCAACCAGTTTGTTTTTCTACTACTCATATTAAATACAGCACAAAGGAGAATACTCAGCCCAGATCTGATCAATCCACCTAAAAATGCCCCTAATCTGCCAAGCCCAACATGCACTCAAAAAGTCTTACCTCTTTTGGGTTCCTTTTTTTTCCTCTCATACTCTTTTTCTCCATGTCTGTGTTGTAGCCTTTCTGTTTGTCCTTCTAAATAAAACCAAGTTCAGCCATTCAGATGTCCAACACAAAGGAAAAAAAACACTCACAGCTGAGTATACGAAAGAAAAAATAAAAATGTATCAACATAATAATTTGTCTTTTTTTTTTTTTTTTTTACTTTTTTTAATGACCCATGCTTTGTTTCCTCCATCTGTACATCTCAGCAACTAGCAATTACTCCATCTGTTTGGAAGGTACTATAAGTGTTATTGACCTTGATGTAAAATGAATGGCATTATATTCACCTCCTACTAAGTGGATTATTTAAGTCCAAATCCTACAAACTCAAAAAACTTTAGTTTTTTTCTAAAAAATCCAAATCTTTAGTGGAAAAAAATTAAATATTTTTGAGATCTATCATACCCCGAGGCTGCAAAAAGTCAGAATCTGAAAATCTATGTCAATGGGAGAGGTCCCAATCCTAATTGGAATTTGCAGACTTTTTGGGGCAAAAACCTGAAAATTTCAGGAAAAAAATCCATAAATAATCAGACGATTAGAGAAAAAGACAGAAAAAAAATATTTTGTGTGCAATTTAAACTGATTAATTTGTGCTTTTTAATTAATAAATACCCTAAAATTGTGGATTATAGTTTGGTTTCAGCTTTTTTTTATTTAAAATAAATCTGAAAATTTGGGATTTTGATACATATCCCCCTTAATCTTTGGTTCAAGTTGGAAACTGGACTTGTTTTTGCACTGCTATGAAAAAAACAGAAAAACACAAATCCGCAGGGTACACAATATTGATTTGCTCTGCTGAAGCTGAGTGGAGTCTATAAAGGTCAAATTCTTTGAAACTGAAAGGTCCTGTTTGCTGTCTGGGTCTTGAAGAACATGATTCTTTATAGTGCACTGAGATTGCTCTGGGTTACTATGGAGACTTAAGATAGAGTAACTATCAAATACAGTAAATGCAACGATAGCTATCAGCATCTTCAGTGCTGTATTATTTAAGGCAGACTAAGTAATGATGGGCAAATTTGTCCTGTTTCTGTTCACTGAAAGATTTGTGAATTTCCTGTGAAATTTGCAAAACAGCAAAAAATTCACAAAATTGGACTTTTGACACCGGTGACAATTTGATGCACGTCTATTTTGTCCTATTACATTAAATTCAATGGGCGTGTGGTAAAGTGTCACCAGAGGTAAAATTGTCACCGGCATCACAATATCATTTGCCAGTGAATTTTCAGACAGTTTCACAAATGTATTCACCGAAGAAACACAGAAATTTGACACAAATTTGCGACTGTAAATACAAATAAATTTTCCCATCACTAGGACTAAGCATATTATTGCCATGGTCTCACAGTACACCATGGGGCAGACTCACTAGCGGGTGTCAACCTCGCAAACCCTAGCGAGACTTCGCCAGGCTCAAATGCAATATGAACACACTAATTCACTAGTATGCAAAGTTTTATCCTGGACGTCGAATTCTGGTGACTTTTCCCTAGCATTATTTCAGCTGTGCTTCGGTCAATGTGTGCTTTTTAAATAATAAATTAACTCAAATTGTGGATTCTAGTCTGGTTTGGGTTTTTTTATAAAAAAAAAAAACAGAAAAATTTGGATTTTGCTAAATGACCCCTTAATCTTTTTTTGTTCAAGCTGTAAGCTGGACTTGTTTTTGAACTGTTGTGGAAAAACCAGATTACACAGCAAACCACAAGATCATAGATACGAAAATCCACAGGGTATACCATATTGATTTACTCTGCTGAAGAGGAGTGGAGTATATAGAGGTTGAATTCTTTGAAAAGGTCCTGTTTGCTGTCTGGGTCTTGCAGAACATGATTCTTTAAAGTGCACTGAGGTTGCTCTGGGTTACTATGGAGATTTTAAATAGCATAGCTATCACTTAACAATACATGCAATGATAGCCATAAGCACCTTCAGTGCTGTTTTATTTTATGGGGACTAAGCATTACAGCTGCCATTGTCTCACAGTACACCATGTATTTATCCTACTTTTCCTGGTTAGAAGGATATGCTGATCTCCAATATTATTTATAACCATCTGATTTTTAATATAGACATTGTTATTCAACAGCATGTTTTTTTCTTAGCTATGATAATTGAATATTCCATCTAATAAAATTATCACCTACTGCATATTTAAAGATGGTATTTGCTTAAAAATGGGACTTTTCGGTCTATGTCCTTGCAATAAAACTGAAATGAGTGGCAAAATGTTAGTTTAAGTGATTTTGTCATCTTGATGTTTTAGTAAAGATGCATTTCTCACCCTGCAGCCAGAGTTAAGTTGTTCAAACTAAACACATTGAAAATCTGCAATTTCCTCACCTCCCTCTCTCTCTCTCTCTCTCTCTTTCTCGTTCCAGATTGTATGAAATTCACACCTGCCATTTCTGAAATTTATTGCACCTGAAACTTAGAAAACACACAACAAATTCTTGCTTAATCTGAAGTGCAGCAGAACTATATATATAAGTTTTAACAAGGTCATTAAATAGTAGAGGAACAGACTGCAGATACACTTTTTAAGTTTGGACTTACGTAAAAAAAAAAAAGCCAATTTTAACACAACATAAAATTGAGCATCCTATCTTATTAACATTTTATTTACTTTACATTTATTCTGTAGTGGTGTGGCTTGAAATATTAGTGTATTTAAAGTTAGTAAACCACTAACCTGAGCAACCAGTGATTTTAAGTATATTTGAACACCATATGAATTTGGTCATCATTTGTTGTTTATTTTTAATTAGTGGTTTATTTTTAAAATGTTAGCTGCGCTACTTGGAATGTCAGTAGCTATATAGTTGACAAGTATATTTAAATAATTTGGTCTTCATTTTATGTTATTATTATTTTTAATTCCAGCTTGGAATGTCAACTCTGATTGGTAGGTTACCACATACCCTACAAACCAGGCAGTGGTTTGTAAGTTGGAGTAGATGATGAAAGATAAGCAATAAAAGGAAACAGTAACTAAAAAAATATAAGCTTGCAGCGAATCAATATTTTTATTGAGACCCTTTTTATTTTATTTTTATTGATCCTGACAACCAGAGAGAATTTTCAACTGATTTCTGAAAAAATGGCAGAATGAAAAGGTAAATAAATAAATAAAAAACATTGAAAATTAAGGCCAATTACAAGGAATCTAATAATAGACCAATCTATAACCTAAAAAAAATACATTTGAAGGTGAAGGATCCCTTCAAAATAGTGTAACTCCTTCAAAATGTATGTAGTGTTACTGGGAGTGAAATTGATTTCAATAATTGAAACATTATTCTACATAATATAACCTATTTAACAGTACATTGTGATATTATGCTTACATGTGAGGGCTGTCATACAATGCAGATTTGTAAGCTAATTCTGAATTTCTCAAACGGTGACCCTTGAAAACTGGACTAAAAAATCAATATGATGGCTTTTGACAGACACACCCTTATTCCATTAGCAAGGTGCAGGTGGTGGTCACTGCTTTGAAATATGCTGTAAATCATCTGGCCCTCATTTTTATTAAGTGGAGAAACAGGTTATCACACTATAAGACAGATAAATCAGTATGGAATCAGTATGGAATATCTTTTAGAAGTAAAAAAAAAACCTGGTCTACAGTATTTTAAAAATAGGTTTAGACCTCTCTAGTTGGCCATTGTGTCTACAATAACATGATCTCCCAGTACAGTAAACATTAATACTTTACAAATGCATTTCATATATGCATTAATATCAATGCACTAACTCATTTATCACACATGCTTACATTTACAAAAGACAAACAATTCAGATATGTATGAAGATATTAATGTCCTTTGGGTTGCTGCTGGGAATCACATTAGAAAATCAATAAAAGCATCTAAACCTAACCTACTTGATTATTCCCCTTGCAATTATTTCAATGTCATCGATTTTAACACATTACAATGTCTAGGTGAGTCTCCAGACACACATACTTATCTGTATTGCACTGCATGTTTGCATTATTAAATGTAATGCAGGGAACATTTGTGTGCCCTTATTACCAATGGCTTTCTAAGAGTATATCATGTAAGAACACCACCCACACATATATTATTTTTATTATTTTGTTTGAGTAAATGTTATGTTGACAATACACAAAAACATGATGAAAAGTTGTCTAAATATGTTTAAAGGGTTTGTTCACCTTTAAATACACGTTTAGTATCATGTAGAGAATGATATTCTGAGATTTGCATTTGTTTTAAATTTTTTATTATTTGTGGTTTTTGAGTTATTCAGCTCTCCAGTCTGCCATTTCTGCAATCTAGTTGCTAGAGTCCAAGTTAACCCATCAACCATGCATTGATTTGAACAAGAGAAAGGAATATGCATAGGAGGGGGCCAGAATAGTGATTTCTCAGTAAAGTTTCAAGGAAGTACCCCATAGGCTACAATGGCAATTCGCCAGCTTTAAGGTGGAGAATAATTGAATCTGAAGGAAATTAAAAAGACATTATTTTGAAATTCAAATATTTTCATTTTCAAATTTTTTCAATTCGAACCTAATGTTGGGCCCAAAATTCTTCGAAATTCAAATTTAAAAAATTACAATTTTATTTGAAAATTCACTTCAACCCTTGCCCCTTGATAAATCTACCCCTTGATGTGACTTGGGGGCAGATTTACTAAGGGTCGAATTTCAAGGGTTAAATAACTCTCGAATTTGACCCTCAAATTTAGGTTGAATTAAAACCCCTCGAATTAGAATTTCAAATTCGAGGGGTTTTAACTCAATTTGAATTATCAAACTATAGAATATGAAAAATTAGATCAATTGATAAAATTGTTTGAATATAATGATTCGAACAATTTTAAGAATTCAACCAAATTTTTTTCATTCAATCAAAAAAAATTGGAAGAATCATATGGGAGCTTCCCATAGGGATATATAGCAATTCTATAGGTTTAATCTGCCGAATTGTTATATCAAATTTTTTTAAAGGGCCAGTACTTCAACAATCGAATTAAAATTTTCGAATTTGACTAATTCAAATCGAATTTTGTGCTATTTGATACAAGCCCAAAATAAATTAGAATTTCAAATTTTTTTTATTCAAATTTGATTCAAATTTTCACTTCAAATCAATTCGACCTTTAGTAAACATGCCCCTAGATGTAACTGGTGCATTTTAAACAAAATATACCGTATGTATCCATTACCAAAAATATCAGCATATTTGAAGACACCCTATGACCACACAAGTCTATTTACCAGCATAAAAACAATTATACTCTGTAATATAAATTTGTGAACATTTTTTAAATATTATATAAATTATATAATTAGGTTTCATGTAAAATCATTTCTAAACTGCAACTCATAAAAATCAGTAAATATTTAATCTGGAACATAATACTGGTAGCCACGTGGCCCGTATGCAAGACTTCAGATGACCGACTAACATTTATTTTTTCATCCTTACTTAGAAACTTGTGATGGGCACATCTGACCTATTTGCTGTCCCAAAAAATTGTCTCTACAGTGCAATAGCTCTATATTTTATGCTAAAGTTGTGGGACTTTAGGGCTTTGCATTTTCACTGTAAATCTCCTCCAACTAAGTCATTGTATGAAAATTCACTTTGGGGGGCAGATGTACTAATGGTCGAATTTCCAAGTGAAAAAACTTAAAAATTTGACCATCAAATTTTTTGGGGGGGGGTAATTTTTCCTTGAATTTGGGAATTTACGTTTGAAAAATGGCTCCCCCAAAAAATTAAAACTGACCCCCCCGCACCAAAAAAATTACAAACCATTCAAATTGTTTGATTAGATCGAACGATTTCAACGATTTCACCAAATTCCTTCCATTTCTCGGAAATTTCAGGACAGGACATGTGAGGTCCCCCATAGGCTAAAATGGCAATTCAGCAGCTTTAAGTACTTTAAGGTCCAGTACTTTCAAATTAAAAAATTTGAATATTCACATTTTTTCAATTCTAATCGAATTTTGGGCTATTTGATAGTCGAAGTAGCCCAAAATTACTTATGAATTTTAAAAATTCAAATTTTGTTCGAACTTTCCCTTCAACCCTTAGTAAATCAGCCCATAAAAGTACTTTATAATCATCTTCATTTTCCTGTAAACCTTCTATAAATTTACCCATTAGAAATTTCAAAGATGAACTTGGATACCATGGTAAGTTACTGGCAACATAATTTAATAACACATTCTGTTCCTGTTTTGGAAAATGTATTTTGGATCAATACAATAATGTAGATTTGGCAAAATCTGGTACCAAAATGAACTAGCTATTCCCTTTTTTCAAGTATGTATTGTTATGTCCTATATTGCCTTATTTCGCTTTAATTATTCTTAAAATCTTGACTGATATGATTTATTACATCTTAATAATACATGTGTATGCGACAACCGAAACAGTCTATGGTGGCCTTTCCTTCTCTTATGATTCTCATTGAATTGTCTATTTCCTAGAGACTTGTTAGAGGCTTATTTAAATTATCCTTATGTCTTTTGTGATAACTTTTTTGGTTCACTGATTTCATTTTTGACTTATTATTTGATATACTGTAAATATATATTTTGCATCTGCTTTCATGTTACAGTATCTATAATTATGTAGGTATTTGTAGCTTTTCTTTCTCTTGTCCTGTTGTGTATTGCATTATGTGTCTTAATTTTTGAAAGATGTCAAATGGGTTAACACCTTGACTGAGTATTAGACAAATATTGGCTATAAAATATTATATAATTATATAAGGTGAAAAATGGAATCATGTTTTTTTCCTCTATCACGATTTTCCTAAACTCAAAGGGGATTATTATCAAATTCCAAACTTATCTGATTTTTTAACATAAAACAATCCAACCAAACTAGAAGCCATAATTTGACCATATTAATTATTTACAATGTACAATTTGATTGGATGGAGAAAAGCTAGATAAAATTGGGCAAAACCCGGAGTCACACGATTTTTACAATTTTGTTTCCAGAATTGTTTGATTTTTTTGGTTTTTTCTCAAAATGCCAGCTTTTAAATGTTTTTGCCTGAAAAGTCTTAAATACTCAAAATTTCAGGTTTAGGACTTAGATACAACCTTGGCAAGTCTGAGATTTGGTGGATTTTTGGATTCTGGCTTTTTTTCTTCCAAAATTTTAATTTTTTCCCCAAATGTTTAGAGTTTTTCATATTTAGACTATAACAAATAACCCCAACATTCCAATAAATCTGTCTTTTTCTAGATAAGTTTTCTATATGTTGAGGGTAAAAATGTCTTCCTTTATGCATTTACATGCCATATTCTATAGAAGTCATGAAGATGAACATGATGATATTAACTAAGTCTTCTAGATAATTGAATATGTTTTTTTAATAAATTGAGGGAACTATTGCTAATTACAATTTAGTAGCAGACTTTGCATGATAAATGTTGATATGTAACCTTTAGATTCTTGTGAACTACCTCTTTCGGAATTTTATCTAATGACTGGCTTGCTGAGGATTCTGGTTACAGTTCCATATAGCAGAATGATTGTGATCTTGGCATTTCTGGCTGAAAAGCAATATCCACATTGTTGTGTCCAAATGGACAGAGTGTTTGTGTGATCAGAGAATGAGATCGTGAGCTTCCCTCTCTGCTAACTACATTCCCATCAGAAATAGAAGTTAATTAAAAGTAAATTAACAATCAAAAGAGTTTTGCTGGCAGATAAATAAACTTTGAGTGCTATTTAGGATTTCCTTGTTTCAGTCGATTCATTTTTTCTTTGTCATTCTAATCAAGGTTATTAATGCTGACAGATTAAATAAATGAATCCATCAAATTACGGGATATTATAAAATCTCTTATTGTGATAAATTAGACACTGTAAAACTAATTATTTTTATTTGTCACTCAAAAACAACACATGAATATTAATTAACATTCAGTGGTAATTTTAAAATTAGTAATTAGAAAACAGGAGATATCTTTGTTTGCTCTTTTTCTGTTTGTTTTTTAATGGTCACTTTTATGTAAGATTTTTCTGCTTTTATCTGGGCTATTTGGTAATTACCTGCAAAAAGAGAGACTATTGCACTGTATGTCAAAAAGGACAGCCCTTAATTTGTTGTTTCTGTATGATCCCAAGCACCACCTGACTATAAGGAAATGTTAAACATGTGAATTAAATATACATTTAAGAGGTTGTACTCCCAGTGGGAGAAACCAGTATGAAAATATTTCCAAATATCATAGGAATCTATTATCTATTTATTAATTAAGAGGGAACCTAGAGCAAAAGCTTATTTTCAAAGAAGGGGACATAGACCCAAAAACTATGAAAAACAATGATCTAGTATCAATACAGAAGAAGTAAATTGCTGCATTTTACACTTTGTAAACTTTGCTACAGTTTTGATCCTGGTTAGTTGTACAAAACTCAAATCCAATTCATGTTTTCACTCAAACATTAAACATGTGTGACTTTGAAACACTAGAAAAATGTGGCAGATAAAACCTGTTGCACTTCTGTAGTGGTGATCTAATAAGTATTGCAAGCAATTGTTTGTTTTTGTTTTTTATTAAAATGTTTAGAAAGAGTTTTATTATAAATGGAAGTGTTTATGTTCTCTGGATAAAGTCATGAATATACTAGTGATCATAAAGAAACTTTATGAAAATATATTTTTTTCAAGAAAAGACTGCAATAGTGGTGTGAGTTTGATTCAAGTCTTCTAGGTCAAAATTATATGTGGTTCATCTGGATCAGAAATGAGACCTAAAGTGCATTTAAGGTTACTTTGAAATGCATCAATTTTGTTATTGTACATATTAAGATAAAAGGAATATACATTTAGGATAAATTGCCTTTAACAAAATATTGGAATGCAACATTTTTTTTCACTGATCACCATATGTTTGTCACATGTAGACCCTCTCTGTTCCCATTTGGACTGTAATGCTGTTATTTTCTGTGTTAGTTAACCCCTATATTAATTTTTAGCCTTAAAGCAGAATAAAAGGGCTTTAACTGACAAAGGAGGAATTTCAGAAGTATGTCTTGAATGAAGTTTGTGTCAATATTGTGATGTGTGCACAGTTCTCATGAGCAAGTGCTAAGATACTCATTTGGGTTGCTAAGAAGTGTTATTGGCAGCTATTGTCGCAGCAGTCTCCTTCCCCCACATTACCCTGTCCTTCCAAACACAAAAAAATAAGTTGCCAGGCAGCCGCTGACTTGGGATAAGATGAGGGAAAAGAAAAGAAATCCTGAAAGTGTGAAACAGCCAAATATTTATATTAACAATGGAAAGTTAATCAACAGATATTCTGAGGCTGTAGAAAAGCTATTTTGTATGTCTGGCTGTACAGAAGTTCTGTTAGCTATGAATTAACAATACCAAGATTGCTCCTTTCAATTTAGGTTTGTTTGTTGAACCATGTACCAAATGGACATCTTTGTGTAAAATGAAGATACAGTACTGTGTCAGTTTTTAATTAGTGTAGTAATAATTTCTACCGTAAGCAATCATTGCATGTAATAGGAGGTGTTAGAAAAAACGCATACATATTTCAGATTTAAGCTTAAAAATTACAAATTCCACATGCAAAAAAACCTGTGGGGCTACAGCTGTCCAACTTTAATTCAAACAACAATAGACACTGTGGGGATTATTAACTAAAGTCAAATTTTTTCTGGTCAGACTTTTAAAGGGGAAAAAAGTTTTGTTTTGAGAATCAAAAAAACAATTTTTCTGTGATTTATTAAAATCTGATTTTGTTAAAAAAGTACTCCATTTAAAACCTACCAAGGTCATGTAGAAGTCAATGGCAGATGTCTTTTTTCAATTTGAAGTTATTCTGATGTTCTGGTTTTCAGGTGATAATAGTTTTGTTCGTCAAATCCCAAAAAATCATACAAATTGGATTTTCTAATTGTTTTCTACAGTGGCTAACATTTGTGTGGGTACAGTTTAGTGAAGTAGTCAAGTCAATTGCTTTCATTTCATAATAAAAAGGTCCTTTGAAATGAGAACAGAAAATATATTTGACAACCATACAAGTAGCTTCAAGAATATTTTGAAAACAAATACACAATCAACCCAAATCCTATTCTAATTCAAGATGGGTTGAGATGTATCCCAGAAAATTATAATTCTCCACAGTTCTCACCCTTACTGTTCATCAAGCTGAGCACACTGCCAAAGCTATAACATCTCCTATCGGTGGGCAAGCCAACAGTTTGAGAATCAATGAATTTGAGGGATCATTGGATATTATATCAACACCTGCAGCAAACATAATCTGTTTGCATAACTGTTTGTAAGGCAAACATGCATAAAAAAGCAAGAAAAATACCAGATCTTTTCTGGCCCAAAGGAAAAAAAAGAAGGATAGGCACCTCCAACTGTAATTGTCATAATCCTATGAGCTACAGATTGCCAGTTAAAACCAGTGGTATGAAAGTACACTGGGGTGGTGCATTTTTTTAAGAGGATAAAGTTACTGATTATTGAAACTCAGACAGGTACCTAACAAAAGGCCACCCCACCCCTTCAGTGAGTTCACATTTCCTTCATTTTTAAGTATGAGCCTATTAAGTATATTGCAGGTATTGAGATTATATCCAATGTTCCTTAGTCAGTGGTTTTCAAAGTGTGGGTTGTCCCTTTTAAGGGTGCCTAGGGCAGTGGCATGGAGATGATCACCCTGAAGGCTAGTCTGGGTGTGAATTAAATAAAATAAAAATTTTATTTCCTAAATACAAAAAAACACATAATGAAAGCCTGTTAGTATAAGATGAGTGGATTTCTCTTTTTGTTCTATCACTTGATCGCTGGATTCTAAGATTATGCCACTCTCCTCAAATATACAGTAGGAACGTGTCTGATCTACAAAATAAATTATACAATTAGATTAAAGTTCTTTAAATGTCATTCCAAATATATGTATACATTATTTTGAGAGAATAGTTCAGACACACTGCAAAATAATCTGTTCATTTCCATTCATCATAATTTTCAAAAGTATGTCACTGGCATTGTATTCAAAAAACCTTTAAAAATAGAAAGCAATTGGTGCACATCACCAATTTCTACATAACCTATTGTACTTTGCATGACATTTGAAATGAACAAATATCTGAATTTGCCTTTGAGGTATTTAGAGTGAATTGACAATATCAACAACTTGTTTACCAGCAATGAAGTGCAGAATGAATGAATGACCACATTGCGTCTGCATGTGAAACTAGAGACCTAACATTTTAGGTTCTTCATGACCTTATTGCCCCTATATCTTCATTTTACCATACAATATCTATTATTTTGCATAATGAAAGAAGATATAATTGGAGGAAACTTTTCAAAATACTTATTATAAATGTAATTGCCATGAATTATCACCTTAATTTCGACACTGCTGTTTGTGTGCATTGGTGTCTTGGCTGGAGGTGAACTAACTTCTGTTGTAGGGAAATGTAAGAACCAGCAGTGCAGGAGGAGTCAGAGCAGATTAAATGGCTGCATCCAGTTACTATATTAGCATGTGCTGATAGCAAGGAAATAGTATGGTCTTTTTTTGTTGTTGTTTTTCTCTTTGGGCCATAGCATTGTCTATGTTTGTTTAGACAACGCTATAAGAAATGCTTTATTGAGAAATGCTTTCTCACTAATGCCCTGATTACTATGACTACTAAACTATCAGAGAGAGAGGATTTCCAGAGTATGTGAATACATTTCTCCCTGGTAAATTCACCAAGTCTATCATAATAATTTAAATTATTTAAAAAACAAATACTACAACCATCAAACAAGGCCATAAATATAGTATTGTTTCCTTTCTACTCAAACATATAAAGCTATTAACAACCTTTATCTTTGCATATCTCTACTTATCACAATTGAAGTTCATGAAAGCAGTCATTATATTTTAATCTGTAGAGAGCTATATATTTAGGCTTGTTTTAGGGCTCTAACATACAAGCCTTTTTTATGCATTTTACAAACACATGCTGAATGCAAAGAAACACATTTATCGGGTTTATATGAGCTAAATGTGTTTTTATAAGATACATATGCAACCATTTATACTATTTATTTGTGTACATGCATCAAGCTCAAGACAATTCAGTATTTTAAATAAATAGATAAAACACAAATGGAGTTGAATACAATGGTGAAACTGTCAAACACAACCAGGCAAAATATGTAATTGATTAGCAAATGTGTTGAGATGCATTTAAACCTGAATCAAATGCATATAAAATCGTATGGATAAGAGTACTAAGAATATAAACACAAATACATATAATCACATCAAAATATATTCAAGGACAAGAACAAACATGTAAACACATTTTAAATCAGGCAGAAACTTGAAAATATTTCTGATTCACTATGGAACAAAGTAATAAGTCATTCCTGGTTAGGGATACACCGAATCCAGGAGTCGGTTCGGTATTTGGCCAGGATTCGGCCATTTTTCGCAGGATTGTGTCTGGTCGAACCAAATGCAAATCCTTAAAATCGTGTGACTTTTCATCACAAAACAAGGAAGTAAAAAAATGTTAATCTTCCTTTTGGCTTTTTTACTCTTCCTCTCACTAATTTGCAAATGCAAATTAGTGTTCAGATTCAGTTGAGGATTCGGCCAAATCTTTCACAATGGATTTGGGGGTTCAGCCGAATCCAAAATTGTGGATTCGGTGCATCCCTATTCCTGGTCGAGTTCACTTTATCAGAAGTAGATGGGTCTCCTCATGATTGAAATGTGTTCAAGTAGGAGTAAATATTTCTGAATTCATTAAGATAGGTAGTGAGTTTATATTTCAATGTAATTGTGTATAACAGCTTTGTCTATAAAACAAGTAGCTGGGATAAACTAGAGGATTAAAGTATAGGATTAAGGTAGCCAGTTAGGCTAGAGTAGAGTACTGTAAATGGGTAGACAGAGTTGGGGTGAGAAAATTGCCAGCTAAAATATAGCTCCAGAATTGGGACCTTTGTTGGTTTACCCAAAGACAAAACTCCCACTGTATACAGAAAGATTATGGTCCCCTGAGAACAGTATTAAAACCCATCTACCAATAACTATTTACCAGAGATGAACTATTTACCAAGAGCTGTTTTTAATTTTATTTTCCTCAAGATATAAAAACATCCAATATTTTCATGTAAGAAAAGGTGTAGTTATAACCACAATCAAAAACCCCTGACAGTTATATTGTCCCATGGACCCAGGACCCCATGAATACTTTTGCCAGACACCCTATCATCTTATAGCTCTAAAATATGAATGTGAAGAATGACAACCAGTTTTATGATCCCTAATCCCATTCCTTCTATTCTTCTGCAATACATTTTGCAAGTCTACTCCTTATAATAGGCTAGAGTGGGCTAGAGATAGCCTGCGAAGCAAACTGCTAACTTAGTGATTAATTCAGACATGCAGTGAACTGATCTTTGCCCTTGTTTATCCGAAGGGTATGTATTTGTGTCTATAAAATTGTTTTGATTTACATTCACAAATAACATTTTGAACCATGTTACATATCTTTGACGTGTTATATAGTTTCCCTGTGTATTTGCTTATATTGCTAGAGGATAAAACATTTGATATATAGAAGGACTTAATATCTGTTTTGTATTTAGTATAACCAGCATGTTGCACCCACTTTGAAAATAAATGTTCCCTGTAAATAATTTAACCTAAAAAAAATAAAATAAGAAAATATTATGTTAATAGGTTGATATTAGAAAAATCCCCAACAAAAATATGATTTCTAGGTAATTCTTCATTCTGCCTTGTCAAATGTATATCTGTTATCTAAAATGCCTTTTATTTATCTACTAATATCAATTATATCCAATTTTGAATACATTTACCATGATGGGGGGGTGAGAATCTAATTCTGCCTTCAAGCTTTTTTTCACTCTTTGTAGAAAGGTAAATTGGAAAATGTACCCTGGAGTATGCCTCATTGTAGCTAAAAAATGCTGTCAATTATGTGAATTTAAAAAAAAAAAAAAGAAAAAAATTAGCTTGTTTATGGTGCTACAGTGCCCCCTTTTGGATAATACACAAATTATTGGCTTTACTTCGTCTAACATTCTTTATAAAACAAAACACTAATTTAACACTGTAACTTAAATACTATCATTATGAAAATACATATTTTGAAAAAGAGCAGATCCTTTGTTTATGATAAGATTGCCCTTATCACTTTTAAATAATTATTACATTTAGAAGCTGTTAACTGAAGTGATTTTACAGCTGGTAATATTGTACCCTGTGTTCCAGGGTAAGGAACACGTTTAGTATGCAAACAAGTCCAAGCAGTTTAATATTCCATACTGCTCTGTTTACCTGTCATTGAAATATAAGATTGATTTTGTAAGTGTTATGGATGTTGCTCTAAAGGTTTTTCAGTGAGTGTTTCATTTCTAATATAAAATAAGATGTTTTCAGCATCCTGCATTTGCTACTGTATATATAATGCCCGGCACTACTACCTATTGATGAGCAGAAAACATGTGACAATGCTGAAACTCATACTTTTAAATGAAAATATTTCTTATATTTCAGCTGAGAATAAGTCAGTGTGTCATCAACCTTACAGTGGGAATGTAGAAACTGAGATGGAGAAAGGTAAGAAAATACATACAGGGAACCCACAGGGTTCACTTTCTTCCTGCTGCTCAAGAAACCCCTGGACCCTATTTTCCTATTGGCCCTAGTGTATTAAAAGGATGAGAACATGTCTTGAGCCTCTTTCTGGACTGCACCACAGCAGTAAATGGATGTACCAGAGGGCCTTAGGTGAACATAGGCCTCACAGTGTTATGTTTGGTAGCCAAGGATGAGGAGAGTGTAACACTGCTTTATTAACAGGCTCATGCAGGCCTTCTACAACAACAGTAACTTCTTACTTTCACTTTCAAGCTATACAGAAAGTCCTGTGTATGCACAGTACAAGTCCAGTGCATAGTGACACCCACAGGCCATTTGTATAAACACCACATATCCCCCCCTATAGTAGGAAAGCATTTGGGCATATGTAATAAACAACAACAATACATCTTAAAGCATTAATATACATTCTTCTCAACATAGTCCTTGGTCCATGCAGGTAGTTTTCTGATTCTCTCAGTATGCCTTATAGGTTCACTTTCTTCATTCCTATTGCAGTTGGCATCAGGAGTAGGAAAATGAATAAAATGAAGATTGTAGACAGAAATGTTATTACTGTAGCTGATGTTACATGAGAAACAAATGCAATTTCAGGCCATTTACTGTAATAGTCTATCAAGGTTATAGCAAATCTACAGTCTATAGGAGCATCTGCAAAAGGACCGACAATATCAATAGCAAGTTTTTTCATGCTGAATCAGGAAATTATACTGGATGAAGTGGTGGTGTATGTGTGAAAGCTGTTTTGTCATGATTCTGACAAGTAACACAAGAAAGAATGGCAGTTACTACCTCAGCATCCATTGCTGGCCACCAGTATAGTTCGTGTAGGCTTTGTTTTGTACGTACAATTCCTTGATGACGCTCATGTTTGAGCTTTTCTCACAAGGTCTCTGGTAACAATAAATGGTGAGCTCCACGGACAACATAGCCATCTACTAAGGACAGCTTGTGTCTAATCCTGTAGTAAGGTTGAAGATCAGGACTGAGTTTCTTCTTAGCATTTGGCCATTTGCTTTGGAAGATGTCCTGTAGTTTTACTTGAATTGGACATGTGAGGCAAGCTTGCTTAAAATTAGCAGCTGTAACTGTAGATGATAGTAAATCAGTCAATGCTACAACTTCTATGTCCTCATCCAGTGTATCAGAAGCTGCAGGTAAAGGTAAACATGACAAACAATCAGCAGTAAATTTTTTTAAACCTGGTTTGTATTGCATTTGTAGTTGAAATTCAGTAGCCTTGCTGACCATCTAGCTCAGGGATCTGCAACCTTGGCTCTCCAGCTGTTAAGGAACTACAAGTCCCACAATGCATTTGCCTTTATGAATCATGACAGACTCCTTCATTGCATTGTGGGACTTGTAGTTCCTTAACAGCTGGAGAGCCAAGGTTGAAGATCCCTGATCTAGCTATACACATTCCAGCTCTTCCTAGTCCCCTTGTTGTAAGTAGTGTAGTAAAAGGGATATGATCAGTGCATAACGTAAATCCTCTATTCCATAGGTAGGTTCTCCATTTTTCTGTTGCCCAAACACACACTGTCTCTGTAAGTGTTCTGGATGCAAATGTTTTCTCTGTATGATCAGCATTGATCTGTGTGAGACCTGCACCAATGCCATAGTCTGAAGCATCTGTAGTAACCACAGTGGGTAGTGCAGGATCAAATAAAGTTAGCGCTGGACTGTTCACAATTAGCTGTTTCTAGTGATGGGCGAAACGGCCGCGTTTCGCTTCGTTTTTGCGCGCAAATTTTTTTGGGCAAATTTTTTTGCCAGTTTCACGAATTTATTCGCCAGCGGCGAATCGCGGGAATTCGCCGCGAATTCGCCCCTGGCGAATAAATTCGCCCATCACTAGCTGTTTCACTATTTCAAAGCTATGTTGAGCAGGTTCTGACCACACCAGACTTAAAGTTCCACATAGTAGTGCTCTAAGTGGCTCCACAACTGAAGCATAGTTGGGAATAAACTTAGAATACCATTAAGTAAGATCTAAGAAAGCTCGTAAGGTCTGAAAATCAGATGGAGTAGGTTCTTGTGTAACCACATTGACATGGTCAGGGTCAGGCAGTAATCCATCTTGTAAAATTATATGTCACAGAAATGACAGCTGAGTTTGTCTGAAGTTAAATTTCGAAAGGTTCAGTTTAAGTCCTGCAGAATCAATGTATTTTGGAACCTTTTCCAAGTACTTGTCATGAAGATCCATAGTTGGAGCATAGACAATTATATCATCCAAGTAGCATTCTACACCAGGTATGCCATGGAGTATAGAAGACATCAGTTTTTGAAAACAACTCGGTGCTAAAGCCAGTCCATAAGGTACATGCTTGAACTGAAAGAAACCATCATGGGTGATAAATGCAGTGATGTCTCTGCTTTCCTTGATGATAAGCACTTTGAAGATCCAGAGTAGAAAAGAATCGGAGTTCTGAAAATATTAATCACAGGGATCAACACACAATCGAATACCTCCAGTTTTCTTCTTTATTATAATAATTGGTGAAACCCATTCAGAGGATTCTGATTGTTCAATCACATCTTGCTCTACCTATTTCTTTAGTTCGTGTGAGAGTCTCCCTTATAGAGTAGGGCAATCACCTCAATTTCTGGTGTACTGGTTTTACATCTGGTCTCAACTTAAGCACTGGTGTTGTAGTAATGAGACCATCAATTAATTGTAGGTTTTAATGCAGCAAAGAGATCCCTTCCAAGTATAGCAGTACCTTTATTCAAAATGTAGAAGTGACATTTTGCAGTATTTGATTCAAATTGTCACTGGCAAGCAACCAAGCACAGGGATTGGATCCTTTAAGTAACTGACCAGTTTCAGGGCAGGTGCAACAAGCGGATCTTTTGCAAAGTATTTCAAGAAAATATCCTTTGGTAGTATAGAAACAGCGGAACCTGTATCAAGCATCAGGTCTAATGTCTTCAGAAGCAGTTTTGGGCTATTTGATATTCGAAGTAACCCAAAATTCAAATTGTATTTGAATATTCACTTCAACCCTTAAAAACCCTTATTCATGTTATAGAATGACCAATTCTAAGCAACTTTTCAATTGGTTTTCATTATTTATTTTTTATAGTTTATGAATTATTTGTCTTCTTCTCCTGACTCTTTCTAGCTTTCAAAAGGGGGTCACTGACACCCTCAAAAAACAAATACTCTCTAAAGCTGCACATTTATTGTTATTGCTAGTTTTGATTATTCATATTTATTTCCTGACCCTATCCTATTAATATTCCATATTCTCATTCAAATCAATGCATGGTTGCTAGGGTAAATTGGACCCTAGCAACCAGATTGCTGACACTGCAAACTGGAAAGCTGCTAAATAAAAAGATAAATAACTCAAAAACCACAAATAATAAAAAATGAAAACCAATTACAAATTGTCTCAGAAATCACTCTCTACATCATACTAAAAGTCAACTCAAAGGTGAACAACCCATTTAATAAATGTGCCCCAATATGCACTGTACATACTAAGGGGCAGTTTTTTCACTTCGAAATTCAACCATCAAATTTTTTTAAAGGGCTTTTTCGATCACAAATGGACCTAATTCAATTGAATAGGTCCATTTTGGATCTAATAAAAATCGTTCAATCACATCATTTGGATCGAACGATTTTGCGCACAAACCTTTGAATTCCTAGGACTTAGAAAAAAATTTCAGGACAGGTTCTAGGAGGTCCCCCATAGGCTAAAATGATAGTTCGGCAGCTTTAAGGTGGCAAAATGTCGAATTCAAAGAATGTCAAAGGGCTAGTACTTCGAAAAGTCGACTTGTAGAATTTTTTCATTTTAAATCCAATTTTGGGCTATTTGATAGTCGAAGTAGCCCAAAATTACTTCGAAGTTTTTATTTTTTTAATTCAAATTTTATTCAATTATTCACTTTGACTCTTAGTAATTCTGCCCCTAAGGCTCAGTTACTTTGACCCTGTGCAAAAGTCCAAAAGAGATATGGGGGCTTCGCTTTTTCAGGGTGCTGCAAAAGGCAGTAAAAAAAATTTTCCCCATACATTTTCTACCATATTGCACATTCTTTTACAGTAGCCTTATGTGTAGGCTCTATAAATTTTATTAAGGTTCCCTTGGCCTGTCTAGTTATCAGTGTAAATGTTAAGTATTAGCTGCACCATGTAACATACTCAGGGATTGGTAGGGGACACTGCAGAGTCTGATGAGGAAAGGGCAAGTCCTTTAGGCAAGAGCAGATCGTGCCTAGGAAAAGCGTAAAGGGATAGGCAGGAACAGGGAGATGAGGACATAGTCGGACTGGAACAGGTGCAGAACAGGATGAAGTGGATGAAGATCAAGACTGGACTAACAGGATGAAGAAGGTGTAGTCAGACTTGAACAGGTGCAGAACAGGATGAAGAGGGCGAAGATCAGGACTGGACTAACAGGATGAATAGGGCAAAGATCAGGACTGGACTAACAGGATGAAGAGGGCAAAGATCAAGACTGAACTAACGGGATGAAGAGGGAGAAGATCAGGACTGGACTAACAGGAAGGAGTAAGAGTGGAACAGGAACAGACTGAATGGGACAGGATGGTGCAGGTGAATATCTTGAGGACTGGATAGCAGGAGAAGGCAGGAGCAGAGATCAGGAGAGGACTGGAGTAGAGAGCAGGAGAGGGCTGAAGTAGACGAGGCCAGAACAAGGTCAAGTCAGGGAGAGGTAAAAGGTGGAAGGACAGGACGAGCAAGGCAAGAAAGGAAGGACAATGCAAGGCAAGAAGGACAAGGCAGGGCAAAATAACAAGAAAAGGGCAAGAGCTTGAGCAACCTAGTCAGGGGCACTGCCACATTACTAAGAGGCCAATTAATGCTCCGGCAAGGTGTGCTTGTGGACTTACATGTTCCACTGTTAATACCCCAGGCACCCAAGAGGGGGGAGTTGCCTGTATTTCAGTCAGAACACTGGTCACCCTCAAAGTTGGTTTTGCCCATACTTTTGCCAGTCCACAATGGTGGGTGTCCAACTCATGGGAAATGCTGGCAGGTGCCCTGATGCTCAGCAGAGCCACCCCAGCAGGTGCCCCGACGCTCGACAGAGCCACCCTGGCAGGTGCCCCGAATCCGCCAGTGCCCCTTCTGCCTGCTCTCCCCACCCGATATACCTTATACTGCCAGCTTCCAGTTTTATAGGCGAGCACCTGCCTGCCCCGTCCCTTTTGTGATCAGCGAGATGGGGTGGTGCAGGTCTATAAAAGATAGGATGAACTCGGGTGTGGGTGGTCCCTGATTGGGGGCACACGGGTCTGAGTCAAGTTTTTCTGCAGCAGTGATTTCATTTGGGAGGGGAGAAATGTGGGTCTACTCTCCATTTTGGAATCTCCTCTGACCACTTTTTCAGTAGAGGGCAGATAGCTGCAGTGAGTAAATTACCCCCATTATTTTCATTTTTATAAAGTGTACTTCTTAAAAAAAAGGGCATAGGACTTGTTTAGTTTTGGCATTGTAGCAAATACAAGAACTGTAAAGGATGCACATGTACATAGCAATAGTCTTTGCAGATCACTGTGTTGTTGCAGGGAGGACCTGAACTTAAGGTTTGTCAAGGGTTTGTTGCAAGTACTATATATGTCTTTTCTCCTCCTTGTGATTCTGTGCCCCTATTATTGCAGGGTACAGAGCAGGTTGATGCACTTCATTGCTCCATACATGGTCTAGGATCTTTCATATATTAAGCAGAAATCAAGAGAAGAGAAGACATATAAAGCAAAACATCCACTCTCACAGGCTGGATTTGTGTTTCCGTTCCTTTGACAACAGAAAACTCGCTAGGTTGATAGAAATTGTAAATGACTGAAGAGACAATTAAATCTCAACCTGATGCTAAGGCCTGGGCAACGTGCAGACTATGCCCACCCACAATGTGGCCTTTTCTGTACTGCAGCTTGTTAGACCTTCCAGAGTAAGTGCTAGCCATAGAACAGCAATGGATATCAGGACTCATATTATTAATCATGTTTTTTTAAGATATTAGCAATTCTGTGCTATGAATATATTAATATATATTGCAAAGATGCACAGGAGAGTATTTTTGCATTTGGATTGGGTGCTTAGTAATCCTTTTCAGTTGCATTTTGCAGTCTTAAAAGGATACTGTCATGGGAAAAAATTTTTTCAAAATGCATTAGTTAATAGTGCTGCTCCAGCAGAATTCTGATTTGAAATCCACTTCTCAAAAGAGCAAACAGATATTTTTATATTTCATTTCGAAATCTGACACAGGGCTAGAAAATATCCCAGCTGCGTTAAAAAAAAACATGTTTTTATATGACAGTATCCCTTTAAGGTGGAATGTAATAAATTTTCGAGAGTGGAAGAACATGTGCACATTTTTATAGTTTGCTCTAGTGCGCAGTGAATGAATAAAAGTTCTCACTGAAAAAGATGTTATGTTTGCTCCAAAAGATTATGACATCTTCATACACTTTTTAAAAGTATCCAATTAAAATTCACAACGCACAATTATATTTCGCAATGCACAATTAAAATTCGTAATACAATAACAGTTTAATAAAGAATATTACATTGCGAAATGCTAATTTTTATTCTTCTTCATTTAAATTGTTTTCCTCTTTGGGACTTTTATTATATCCCCCCATGTACAATTGCAATATCCCACAAGAGGATTACAGTAACAAGGCACATCTGTTCAGAATACACACAAAGCAGCCATATAATATTGTTAAATAAATAGCCTAGCGATATATTTTCTGTTTTAATGCAATGAATTCCAGTAATTTATAATTTCTTTATGTTATTATGTACTGATAGTTGTGTGCAATTAATAATACAAAATAAAGTCACAAACAATCAAGATGATAAATTATGTTCTCTGTAGCATGAGATATCCTTAGCCAAGCATAGAAAGACATGTCCTTACTACACAAAAAAAAAATGAGGAATTGACAAACTTATGTTGTGAATACAAAGTACATTGCCCCTTAGATACCTAATTGTGTACCTTATTACAGAAATGTAAGGGCTTTGTTGGCCCCTTGTTGATACAATAAAAAATCTTCAGAGGGGGCCCAGCGCACTGTGATCCCCATCTTCCCGCTCAATTCCCACCCCTGCACACTCCCAGCATGGACCCCACCTAAACTCCACCCAGTCCATGCCCATACTCCATCCACTACCCTGCCCCAAGTCAGTCCACTATCCTCAGGCGACCCGTGGCCACATGCTCCCTCCACTGGCTGCTTCTGGTCACGCCTCACTGTGGCTGCTGGGTCCTAGTGTCGGCCACAGCACTCTCTGATACAGAAGTACTGGGGAGCATTAAATCCCTCGTGCTTTAAAGATGCAGCTGGGTGGTATGCCACCCCAAAACTTTTGTCGCCCTAGGCAAGGGTCTATGTGGCCTCTCCACTCCAACATCACTGCAAATGGACACAAATTTGGTCAGTGTTCATTTTATACACAGAATTCTTCCTAGAATCCCAGTTCAAATGCCATGTATATTTCCATGTATAATACTCCCAAACACATGGCAGAATAAATACATTGTCAAGTTCTAAAAATGTGCAAAACTGCTGAAACAATTTACAATACAGAGAAACTTCTTCTAACCTTTGTCAAATATATCAACCATATCCTTCCATTATTATTCCATTATGATTCTTCATAGGGAAAAGGATACCATTAGTGATGGGCGAAACGGGCGCGTTTTTTTTTTCACCGATTCGCCAAACGAGTCTCGCGTCGTTTTTGACGCGCGTCGCGTCGTTACCGACGCGTCGCGTCATTTTCGGCGCGTCGCGTCATTTGCGGGGCGTCGCGTCAAAAGCGACACGCGACTTGTTTTTGCGCGGCGATTTTTTTTTTTGCGAATTTTTTTGCCAGTTTCGCGAATTTATTCGCCAGCGGCGAATCGCGGGAATTCGCCGTGAATTCGCCCATCACTAGATACCATGTTGCAAATTTCCTTCAAACATGACACCCAGCGAGGTCTTTACTAGTTGGTTCACGTGGAAAAGAAAAGGTGTAATTTAATGACATTAGCAGTTTTTCTATTTTTTTTTCTAGGGACAAAATCATTCCCATTTGGCACAATGCCAGAAAAATGCTGACAAACAGTACTAGAAAAATGAGACATACAGTATATAAAGTATTGTAATATGTTCTATAATTAAGACCGGTTTCATAGTCATTTTACAGACCACCCAGCTTAGTGCCAAAGAAACTTTTGGGCACAGGGCATTTTACTCCCATATCTTCTGGGACTGTCCAGTCATTCGACACATATGGACAAAAGTGATAAAGCTTTTAAGCCGTGTGATGGCCAGCCATATCCCTAGGAAATCAATGCTATGTTTTTAGGACAGGTATTCAAAAATATGGTCATACTGTTGTCAACCGGATCCTCACAACCAAATGACTTGCAATTACAGCCATATGGAAGACAACAGAAGTCCCAAACTTGACAGAGAGCTCTCCATTTTGTCATGCAAGTGATATATAATAACTGTCAGCAGATATGAAAGTGAAAGGGTAAGCAACTTAACTGCATTACCTGAATGCAACATTCAGTTATGCAATTATCTTCATTTCTCTAAACTGAGCTGTACAGGTTTCTGTAGTATCCTTTGGAGATTTTTGAAGAAGATTTTTTGTCACATTAAATGCATTAGTGTATTTAAATGGATACAATATGTAGCTACTGTAAATATTGGAACATGTATTATGTATTGCTAAATATTAATGTGAAGTTGTAAGAAAATGTTTTGGAGACCCGGTGAAGCATGAATGGCATGCAATGGATTGTGTGGGAGGAAGCTATGTGCATGAAGGCTGAAAATGAATATATAATTTCTGTAATATATTTAGTAGCAGTTTAATTTCTTTTCTCTTCTTTTCCTCCAAAGAAATTTGTTAATGAAAATTAATATTTCTAAGTAATAATTATATTTGTGTTATACCTTAGAGGAAAAACTATTTGCTGTTGTCTACAATGTTTTTACTATATACAGAGTTTGTACTATATAAATATGTTTGTTCAAATATGTACAGTATGTGTTCTTCATTTACTAAAGAAGGCAGCCATCTATTTACTGTAAAATGGTCTCTCAATTAGGTATGAGCAAATCTGTCCCGTTCTCTGAAAAAAAAAAAAAATCCCCGACACTGCAAAAAAATTAGCAAACTGGAAACAAAGTGAAACGCATTGAAGTCAATAGCCGAAAATGTGCAACACATTTTTTACTCACTCAAAATACGTTAACGTCAATAAGGGGCAGATTTACTATTGGTCGAATTTCGAATTAAAAAAAATTTGAAATTCGACCAGGTGAAGTAAAATCCTTCGAATTCGACTATCAAATTCGAAGGATTTTACCTCAATTCGATCGATCGAAGGATGGAATATAAAAAAATTTGATTGATCAAATAAAGCTCGAATCGATCTATCAAATTTTTTATATTCGATCAAAAGTAATGAAACCCAATTCGGTAGCTTGATTCTGGCGAAGTAGGTGGTCGAAAAAATGTTTAATGGGGAACTTCTTCGACCATAGAATATTCGAATCAAATTTTATTTGAATATTCAAATTATTTGAATTTAAATATTAGATGGTCGAATTTGCCTAATTTGCATATTGGAAGATTCAAATTCGAATTGATTGCAAATTTGATCGAACTTCGAATTCTTCACGTGAATTTAGTAAATTTGCCCCTAAGTGTTTTATCTTGCAGCACCTATTTTGCAGATGGTGAAATGCAGAATTTCACCACAAATACATGCCTGATGAAAAAAATTTGCTCATCACTACTCTCAATGTGATTTAGAATATAAAAATAAGAGCAATGGCAGAGTGCCATAATATGTTTTTAATGTAGTCGGTGAACCAAAAACATAATATATAAAGGCTGGAGTGACTGGATGTTTAACATAACAGAAAATAACTTCACTGATTGGTTTCTGCCATTCAGTGGAAACAGAGAGAGCTGCAAAGCAGGAATTTTTATTCTGTTGTGCTATGTTAGACATCCAGTCTTTATACATTACATTTTTGGCTAACTGACTATTTTGAAAAGATTTTTTATTTTGCACAGTCTATTTAACCAGCTTTTATTTTTATACTGAGCAATTCCTTTAAAACTCACATATGTCAGCTCTATAAAATGCAATAAAGGTTAGGACAAATTAATTTCTGAGGCAGAGCATAAAGAAGAAAAATAAAACCAAGCACAAGCCACCATGTTTTCTGTACTTCATTCCATGCCCAATTGAATTGTATTCATGAGCAGTTTGCAGAGAGATACAAGCATTCCCTTTCTCACCCATACCCTTTCTCTAATTTAACCATTATTTATTTTTAATTTTGTGTAGCAAGACCCCAGTTGCAAGTGCTCAAAATTCTGCACTCCTTGCACCTCGGGTCTACTAAATAAATCCTTTCATCTTTTTGAAATGCCAGTGTGTTTCAAAGAATTTTTTTCTTTAATTTTGCATTGAAAACAGCTGATAACATGACCATAATGCTTGAGAATGTTATAGGAGCCTTAGATTTTAAGCTCCACTGGGCCTATATGGATTTTTTTCAAGTATAAATTAAGATAAACTTTTACCATATTGTACCACAACCATTTTCATGTACAGAACAAGCTGTGAAATGTGCATTTTTGTCTACTTTCTGAAAAATTAAAGGGCACCTATTGGGGCAAAATTATACCCCCAACCAAAAGTGCGGGCTAATAGGGCATAGTTTTGAAAAAAAAAATAGTGAAACCCCCAACCGGAATGCGGGCTCTATCAGCCCGCACTTTTGGTTGGGGGTATAAATTTGCCCCAATAGGTGCCCTTTAAGTCAGATACTCACACAAACACACATCCTTGTAACATACACAACATTGTAACATTTTGAAATAGAAATTTTCTTTTAAACAACAACACTACACCCTATATTAAACTGCCACCACTTGAGTTGCAACGTTGCCATCCCTGAATGGATTGTTGACAGTCTCCTGCTGCTACACACTCAAATGTAGTAAAAGGTCATCTTCTAGTAAAGCAGTAGCCAAAAAATGTTTTTATAAAAGTAAGGAGGAGCCCTCGGCTAATTGGATGCCGCCAGGTCTCATTAAGAGAGGTGCCAAGCTAAGGGTTCTGGACGAGCAAAGGGGCACCACGGTAAAGCAAAGTTCTTAGGGCAGATGGTCACAGTACAAGTCAGAGGCAGATAATGAAGTCAGACAGGCCAGGTCGGGACAGGTAGAACACAATCGGAGTCAGACAGGTCAGGGTCAAAAACCGAATGATCAGATCAGAATGGTCAGGCAGACACGAGTCAAATTACAGAATGTAGAATAGTCGGAAAACAGGCAAAGGTCAAGATCACAGAAGTCAGGAGTAGTCAGACAGGCAGGGGTCACAAGAGGAATCAGATACAGATGAAGCCACTTTGGACTGTGCATTTGACAGAAAAACTTAACTCATCTATCCCATGTATCCCACTTAGCACAGAATATTGTGTCACAGAATCCCATCCAATTAAAGAGTTCACCATTGAAAACAATGGTGCTTTGGTATGCTAATGAAAAGGTTAAATGCATTAAATGAGTTAAGATGACTTTAGATAACACAGTTTCTTCAATTAACCCTGAGTCATGACGCATTTAACTCACAAATCCAAGTGGCTGCATCTGTACAAACAAAATGCAGGATAGCACCCAGGAAACTCACAGGAGATAAACCTATAATGGGCCATGGTCTCAAAGCAAAAGCCCCTTTTATACTTTTAAAATTTTGCACCAATGCAAGCTGGCGTCAGCGCAACTTCACCTACAAAAACCAGAAGTGTATGTGCACATGCCCTAAGGAACCGGCACAGGATGGACATGGAGCAGTGCAGCGGACGTGCACGCCAAAGAAGCAGCGGTGGACCCCACTGCCTGCTAGACCACCAAGATGAGTCCTAATTTTTCCAATTAGCACAGAACATCAGTTATCAAGTTCCACATATTTATAAAAAAAGGAAATTTACAGTTTTATTTAAATAATCACAAGATATTTTCAGTACTATTTTCTATGACATACACTATTGAAAGAGATTATGTGACAGCATTTCTCTTAAAATTAGAAAAAAATAAAAACAAATGCATCACAGCTTTTATAAAGTCTATTTCCTGCACATAGACTCTAGTGGCTTAAAACATTTTTTACAGTTCAGAATAATAGCAGTGTGTTTAAAGAAAGCACATAAAGTTCACAATCTTTGTAATAGCTTTTATTTGCATACATACTAATGGATTGGGAACACTGCACTTTTTTTTTTGTCAAGTGTTTTTTTTTCTTTGAATTCACATAAAGAAGCAAATACAACAGTACATAGCCATACTTAGGAATGAATGCTATCATCATTCATTGTTTGCTTGCATATGGACCGCCAATTTTCATAAAAACATAGGTTAAACATAAAAGAAAAAGAAAAAATACATTTGTTGTGTGGAACAGTGCAATTTAATGTGTTTATTTCTCATGTTATCGTAGCTTTTAGATTTGTTGGATGGCAGCATTACAGTATGGGGGGAGGCTGGGGAGGGGGAGTTAACAAATCTACCTAGTCCCCTTTTTCATTATCTATACCTTGCTTTTCAGCTCTTTGTAATAAGAGTTCCACATGAACCAGACTTCTTTTGTCATGGGTGAGGCTCTATGTAATATAACAGTAAAGTATTCCTTACGTTTTATGTGTTATTTTCTATTAATTAGGTCCCATAATGATGGAGGTGTAGGGTCCTTCCATCGTGTTGCAGTTAAACACCTTGCCATTGTGAATATACAGTTTAAAGGAGAAGGAAAGAATGGATACACTTGGGGGTGCCTAACATTAGGCACCCCAAGTGATTATATCGATGTACCTCAAACCGAGGGCCGGTGCTCCAATCAGGAGGAATCCCCAAGTGTATCCATTCTTTCCTTCCCCCAAGTTTATCCAGCTTTTCTTGTCCTTTAATACCTTTTGTGTTCTTTTCCAAACCCTCAAGATTGGATGCCCTCGTAAGTCAAATGGTCACTTTGAAGATCTACAGTAGATAGGTAGCTTTTGTCACTAGGACTTGTACTGTGGACCATAGGGTAGTTATTTGGGAGCATGTCCAGAACTTATGGAACACTGGTGCTGGTGTGGCACCACATCTCCAGCAATTTGGTGGGACAGTAGGGAAAAGTCTATGTAGTAGAGCCAGGGTATGACACCACCAAAACATTAACTTATAGATATTTTCTTTGATTGTTGTACATATAAAGGTCTTTGTGGCATTAATCCATATCCGTTCCTACTGGTCTATTGTAATGTGGGTCCCAAAGTCTCTTTCCCAATGCTGCATATATGAGTGGGGGTGATCTTCTACCCTGAGGGCATTTAGTACCTTATATGCAGTATTTGAGATATATGACCTTTCCTCTCCCCCACCTTTGTACATAGTCGTTCAAAGTCAGTTCAGGTAATTTCATAGCTCCAATTAAAGATTTAGTATAATGTCTCAGCTGAAAATACATATAATCTTTAAGCCCAGAATGCTTTTGTCCTTCTATCAGCTGTTGTTTGTCCAAGAAGTTCTTATATAAAATAGATGGGCAAGCTGATATTCTGATGTGTGTTTCCAGAGCTGGACAAAATGCTTTTCTAACCTTAGGGGAAAGGCATCATTGAAAAGGAAGGGGGTAAGGAAGCTCACTTTGTCCACATGGACTAATTTGATTTTACATTTGGACCATATTTGTTTTGTAAATAATATGGACCTGGGGGATAATTCTCCCAATTTGACACTATGTTTGGTCGATAGCAATGTGCTCGAGTGTATACGGGCAATATTTCGGGTGTATATTTCCATCCATTTGGTTTATGCAAATTTAAAGGACCATTGTTTTGCTTGTCTAACCTGTGTAGTTAAATAGTATGTATAAAAGTCTGGGACATCTAGTCCTCTCGTTATTTTTGTCTCTTGAGATTTTGAAAGTTATACAAGGCTAGTCTGGGTATTGCTACTGGAAGAGTTTCAAAATAATATGCAGATACAGTCACTTGGATTTGTAAGTTAAATGCATCGTGACTCAGGGCTAATTGAAGAAACTGTGTTCTCTAAAGTTATCTTAACTCATTTAATGCATTTAACCTTTTCATTAGCATACCAAAGCACCATTGTTTTCAATGGTGAACTCTTTCATTGGATGGGATGCTGTGACACAATATTCTGTGCTAAGTGGGATAAATGGGTTAGATGAGTTAAGTCACGACGCATTTAACTTACAAATCCAAGTGACTGCATCTGTAATAGTTGGGGCAGGACTGTCATTTTCAAGGTGGCAATCTTGCTGAAGCACAATAAATTTAGTCTCCACCAATTTTGTATATCTTTTGTCATAGATTTCCACAAAGCTTCAAATTTACTTTATACAGATGCAGTCACTTTGGATGGTGAGTTAAATGCATTGTGACTTAACTCATCTATCTCATTTATCCCACTTAGCACAGAATATTGTGTCACAGCATCCCATCCAATTAAAGAGTTCACCATTGAAAACAATGGTGCTTTGGTATGCTAATGAAAAGGTTAAATGCATTAAATGAGTTAAGATAACTTTAGATAACACAGTTTCTTTAATTAGCCCTGTCACGACCCATTGTCTCAATATCACCACTTTTGTGAATTCCCCCTATGTGTTTTCCACCTACAGTATAATCAAAATTTTATTTCAACAGCTTCAGAGTAGCTAGGGGTATGTTGATTGGCAATACCTCTGTTTTATTGTTGTTAATTTTATAACCCATGTAGTCCATATAAATTCAGTTTTTGATGCAAATTTGGAAGAGTGGTAAGGGGTTGGGTTAATGTAAAAAGCACATCATCTGCAGAAAGGCAGACTTAAAATGATTTTCCTTTCAAATGAACTCCTCTTATGTCTGGGTTAAGTCCTATTTACTAGGGACTCTATGCTTAACACAAACAGAAAAGGAGACAAGGGGCAGCCCTGCCTCATACCATTATGGATCTGAAAATTCGAAAATTCGAATATTCAAATTTTTTCAAGTCACATCGAATTTTCGGCTATTCAATAGTTGAAGTAGCCCAAAATTTCTTTGAAATAAAAATTTTAATTTTGTTCGAATTTTCACTTAGGGGCAGATTTAATATTATTCCCCTAAAAATCCTCGAATTCCTTCGAAATTCGATAAGCATTCGACTATTGAAAATCTCTGTACTCTAGAAGCATTTATACATGAAGCTAGAGGATTCCCCCTCAAATATGAGAAAAGCTGGGGTAAATGGACAGACAGGGTGATTTAACTCTTTACTGCACAAATGTAATGATCTATTTCTGTATGCAATCCAAATTCTATGTAGATTTACAGATGCATATGATTACAGATATGATATCATTGTAACTCTATGTTGACTCTAGGGGCAAATTCACTAAAGCGTGAAGCGTCTAGCGCTAGTGCAAATTCGCCAGCGTGACATCAAATCGTAACTTCGCAAATTCACTAACACCGGTTCTGGCGAATTTACACTAGCAAAGTAGATAGATTTGCGCAACTTCGCACCCTTACGACAGGCGAAGTTGGACACTGGCAAAGGATCGTAATTACGCAAGTTCACTAAGATCAACTTTTTGCTGAACATTAGCACTTACGCTAGACTTCACTTCGCCTGCTCAGACCAGGCAAAGTTCAATACAATAGATAGGAGGCAAATTAGGATTCGCTAGCGTAATTGCGCTATGTCTAGCGAAGTAACACTAGAGTAAATACGCTACCGTTCGCCAACCTGAGCGTAAATTCGCACTTTAGTGAATTTGCGTAGCGCTGGCGAAAATTCGCCTGGCGAAGTGCAGCCAACGCTAGCGAAGCCTGCGCTGACGACTTTTCGGATCTTAGTGAATGTCCCACCAAGCTGCTTAACTAAAAACTCCTGAATTAAAAAAAAAAAAAAAGGGAACTGGTAAGGCGAACTGGCCGCGTTCAGAGTCTTGATCCACTGAGTATTTGTACTCCAAAGATTTAACTGAAGAAGATGGTAAATAGCCCTCAGATTCTGTCTCGAGGTATATCCTAGGCTCGGTAGTCAGAGCATGTAGAGGGACAGTTTATGTCCTGCATGTATATCCAAATTTTCACTTTCTGCTTCAGCGATGTGATGAAAAACCTATTCTCCAGTGGTGCCTTTTCACATCTGGGGGTCTCTTGAAGTAGTTATAGCTCTATCCCTTACTCACTGAGGGAGAGGTTTTGTTTAGGTACTGCTGGCACCTTGCATTCTGCTGGGGGTTGGTCATCTTGGCTGTTGCATAGGTACATCTTTGAATGGTAGTTCCAGGGCCAATGAAAATTGTTTAATTTGGGGGATGTCTTGTAGTACATATAACCTGTTGTTTTTAACAGCAATCAGTTTAAAGGGGTATCCCCATCTATAGGGAATATTATTCTCTCTTAGATGTTGGGTAAGTGGTTTAAAGGTTCTCTCTTTCGCTAGAGTAATAGCTGACCCGTCATTAAAGACTTGGAAAATTGTTACTTGATATGTGATATATGTCCCTGGTTGTTTGAATAATTAAGTCTTTCCCCTTAAAATAATGTAAGCATAGAAATACATCCTTTGGCAGCTTAGCATCTGGTGTTCTGGCCCCTAGCCCTCTATGTGCTCTGTCCATGTGCCATAAATCAGAGGGGTGGTCTGGCACCAGCGTGGTGAAGAAATTGTGCAGATAGGCCTGAAGATCTGCTTGTTTAAACTGCATCTGATATGCCTGTGATTGCAATTTTCCAAATCTTCGCAAAGTAATTTTAGCTGAGCATGGTCTGTTGAGCTACTGTGTCAATTATAATGCATGAGGGAGCATTTAAGCTGTTCAGATGCTGTAGCAAAATGTCTTCCATTACTGGAAGTGTGTTGAGTAGCGTGTTCATTAGTTCCTGGGTAGCTGTGTGTTGTGGGCTTGGGCTCCATGAGCCTGTTATGGCTGAGGTAGAAGGGGGATGCGGATTAGATGAGTGCAGTGAAAAGGCCTTTCTGTTCATCACCATCTTGTCATGCATGCTGGGAGGACAGGCCGGAGTATTATTTTTAAGTAAGGGACATCATACCTGCTTCCTCTTTTGTTATTCTTCACCCCATTGTGTGTCATCACTGCTGCCTTGGTCTCAGGTGCAGTAAAAAGCTGTATTGAAGTTAATATTCCAACTCTGCAAAGTTGCGTCTGTCTCACTCTGAACTGCGTATGTGTACCTCACATTGCACATTTCATTCCTACTAGAAAACATGAATTAAAATGTATAAATGTGTGTTATTCTTTTAAGGAAAATTATGAAAAGGAATATTGGGCTGTTCAAAAATAGCTGTGTTTGAATTCTTCTTTACAGACTCAAACAATCACTGTATAACATGTGTTTGGCATGGTTGTCTTGTTGAAACACCCATTTCAAGGGCATTTCCTCTTCAGCATAAGGCAACATGACCTCTTCAAGTAAATTGATGTATTGAAACTGATCCATGATACCTGGTATGTGATAAATAGGCCCAACACCATAGTATGAGAAACATCCCCATATCATGATGCTTGTGCCACCGAGTCTTCACACTGTACTGTGACTTGAATTCAGTGTTTGGGGGTCGTCTGACAAAATGTCTGCAGCCTCTAAACCCAAAAAGAACAATCTTGCTTTCATCAGTCCACAGAATGTTGTGCCATATCTCGTTAGGTCAGTTAGTGTGTTCTTTGTCAAATTGTGACCTCTTCAGCATGTCTCTTTTTCAACAATGGGACTTTGCAGGGTCTTCTTGCCGATAGCTTGGCTTCACATGTTCTTCTAATTATAACAGTACTCACAGGTAACTTTGCTATTTTGACTATTATTCTATCCATTTGAATGGTAGTTTTCCATTTTCATCCATGTCTTTCAGGTTCTTGTTGCCATTTTAAATCATCTGAGATCATTTAGCTGAGCAGCCCATCATTTTCTACATTTCTTTATATTTTCCTCCTCTCCAACTATTTTTTTATTTTTCATTAAAATGATACATCGATTCATTAATAACATTAATTTATAACAAATTGCAATGTTTCATTTGAGTTATACAGATGTACATGCTATTATTCCTTGAATACCTTTATACATTAATACAATTTCCTCACATAATATTGTTTTTGCTTAGCTTAAACATTATATGTAGTGATGGGTGAATTTATTCGCCTAGGTCGAATTCGCGGCAATTTCTCGCGATTCGCCGCTGGCGAATAAATTCGCGAATCACCATCGAAATTTCGCTGAAAACGAGTCGCGCATCGTTTTTGACGCGACGCGCCGAAAACGACGCGACGCGCGCCGAAAACGACGCGACGCGCGCCGAAAACGACGCGACGCGCGCCGAAAACGACGCAACGCGTCAAAGTTGACGCGACGCGCGACAGACGCGCGACGAAATTGACGCGACGCGCGACAAAATCGTCCCGTGACTCGTTTTGCGAATTTTTCGCCGTTTCGAGAATTTCTCTAGAAATTCACGAAAAATTCGGCGAAGCGAATCTCGGGAGATTCGCCCATCACTAATTATATGTGCTTTTAGACCTTCATTATTTTTATCCAGCATTCCCATTGATTCATATATTTGTCTGATTTATTAATACATTTTTTAAATAATTATTCCATATGAATCTGGCTATTGACTCTCTATTACCTCTTAAATTTGTAAATTCACAGCTTTTTTCCAATTTCCTGCAACTACAGATGAAGCCACTTTGGATTGTACATTTGACACAGAAAAACTTCACCATTGAAAACAATGGTGCTTTGGTATGCTAATGAAAAGGTTAAATGCATTAAATGAGTTAAAATGACTTTAGATAACACAGTTTCTACAATTAGCCCTGAGTCACGACACATTTAACTCACCAGTGGTTGCATCTGTATAGATATCTATCTGCTGTCAATATGTGAAAAACTACTGCTCTGTAGTCCTTAGGTACCACTTCTAGATCTTTGTTTAATAACGATAAAGCTGGGGATAGGGGTACTGAATAAACTAGCACCCTTTGTATCAAGTTTTCTACCTCCTTACATAACTTTTCAACCTCACAACATTCCCACTACATTTGCAAACTATTCACTGCTTGACCACACCCTCTCCAGCATAAATTTGACTGTAAAATTTTCATCTTAACCAGTGTTTGTGCAGTTAAGTACCAGTCTAGTAGTATTTTCCTGCTTAATTCAATATTATTAATGCAATGTGCTAATTTATTTGTCCATTTCATCGCTAATTCCCATTGCTCTTGTGATATTGTTACATTTAATTTTCTTTCCCATTTACAGAAAGAAGAGGCTTTATCATTGTTCTCATTGAAGAGTTTATAACTCCAGGAATCTCTGGAACAGAAAAAGCTTTACCCTGATATTCCATAAATGGTTGTACTATATGTTTTATTTGCAAATAAACAGCATTGTTACTTGAGATTTTAAAGTATTCTTGAATTTCTTGAAAGGACCATAAATTATTCTTGGTTGTGATATCTACTATCTTTGTTATACCTGTTTCTAACCAATTAATAATCCCATTGTAATCATTTTTATTGCAGCTAATGGTATTTTATTTTCTTGGACTCTCCATACCTTTTCCTCTTTTATTATTTTTTTCCAAACCCCAAACCTGACACATATGTTCTGTGGTGGTTAGAACCTGAAATTGGAGATTTGGGTATAGGGCAATTGCCCAAAGTAAATTTCATATGTTATTGTTAAGAACATGTTTTCCGTTTCAATCCAAAGTTTTTGGGCATTTGATTCCCAGAAAAGTTTAATATTTTTTGCTATACATGCCTCCATGTAGTTGAGCATACTAGGGACACTCATACCCCCTTGTTCCAATGATCTGAGCTTGAGAGATTTATTTATTTATAATTTTCCAAATTAGTTCTTGAAATAGCGTCTCCTTATTCACTATTAAAGGTATCGTTCTCATTACATATAAAATCTTTGGAAGAAGCATCATTTTAGCTGTGCTTATTTTTGCTATCCACAAAAGTTCCAATTTATAATACATCTGAATTTCTGATTTTATTTGCTGAATAAGCCCTTTACAATTTTCTTCCATTATTCCTTTAATATGAAGAGTCAATTTAATGCCTAGGTACGAAATCACATTTTTACACCATTTATAGGGATATTTTCTTTTTAAACGTCCGCTTGTTTCTCTATTTACCCCTAAATTCAAGTACATACACTTTCCTGCATTCATTTTATAATAAGGAATATGTGAAACATTCACTAAGGTTTGTTGAATAAAGGGTAGAGAAGTTTCAGGCTGAGATATTAGTAATAGGACATCATCCACAAAAAGACAAATTTTATTTGCCCCATGATTACTAGTGATGGGCGAATTTATTCGCCAGGGCCGAATTTGCGGCAAATTCCCGCGATTCGCCGCTGCCGAATAAATTCGCGAATCACCTGCGAAATTTCGCCTGGCGAAAATTCGGCAAAATAACAAGTTTCACTAATTTTTTGCCGATTCGCGAATTTCTCTAGAAATTTGCGAATTTTTCAGCGAAGCGAATCGCGGGAGATTCGCCCATCACTAATGATTACTTCTTTTATGTTATTGCAGCAGCAAGTGGTTCCATAACTAACGCAAAAATTATGGGGAAAAGGGGACACCCCTGACGTGTCACATTAGTAATTATAAAATAGGAATCCAGAAGCAAGAGCTCTAGCTGATGGGTGAGAATAAAGGGTCATTATTGCATGAAATATTTGGTCTTGAAATCCAAAACTTTTTAATATGTTTTTTAAAAATCCCCAGTGGACCTGATGAATGAAAGAAGCAGAGAAGGCTCAAATCTTTTTTCCACAATCTCTATTAGGTTAATCAATCTTCTTGTACCATCTGGGGCTTGTCTAACTTTAACAAATCCAACTTGATCCATATGAACTAGTTGCTGGATTATGTTAGATAGTCTAAAGGCAATTATTTTTGCAAATAGCTTTGTGTCTGTATTCAATAATGAAATTGGCCTGAAATTTTCAGGTCTATCTGGCTCTTTGACAGATTTAGGCATAATTATGGTAACTTGTAGAAATTACTTTGGGAATTGTTTTTGTAATATAGCATAATTAAATGCTTTAAAGAGATGTGGAGTGTCTCTTAATTTTTTGTAATATTCATTTATCAGACCAGTCCTGGGGCTTTATTTGACTTTAAAGATTGTATAGCTTCAAGAACTTCTTTGTCACTGATAGGCTCGTTCAGTGTTTTTAGTTGATCTAGTGTAATTTTAGGAAGATTAATTTTAGGAATTTTAAGGAGTTTTTCAAACTTTTCTTGTTTAGGTTGAGGGGTATTTACATCATTCTTCAGATTGTATAAATCAGTGTAAAAATCAGAAAAATGATTTTCTATTATTTTGGGATTTTGTTCTTTCTGGTTAGATTTACTAGGTACTGAATTCTTTATTTTGCTTGATTCATTTAGTTGGAGTGCTACTCCTCTAAAATAAGCTTTATGAGCTAGCCATAGATTCATGTTAGAAGTTTTGTTATAATCATTATACAAAAAGTATTCCTCCAAACTTTTTTGTAATATAGTAAGAGTTTGTTCATGAATTAACAGAGAGGAGTTAAGTCTCCACATACCATGTTCCCTATAATTGAACGTCTCTATTATCCCTATTGTAACAGGTGCATAATCAGACCAGGTAATATGACCTATCATCGATTTCTGGATTCTTTGTAATAACCATTTATCAATGTGAATTAGATCAATCCTTGAGTGCATTTTATGTACCGGTGAAAAAAGGGTAAATCTTTGATGTTGACACCTCCATGTATCATATAATTCTTCCCTATGTAATAATTTTGCTAAATTTGATATAGTTTGTTTTTTAACGGGGGAACAATCTATGCTAGGATTCACCATTTTGTTAAAGTCTCCACATAGAATTAAATACCCTTTTTGCTAATTTTTTATTTTCTGCACTATTTTCTCCAAGAAACTGATTTGTGCTTGATTAGGACTGTATACTGTATATGTACTATTGTAGAAGGAGAATTATTAATTTGGCATAATAGAATAATATATCTACATTGTGAGTCCAAGAATACTTTTTCTTGTTTATATGAAACAGTGTTTTTTATTGCTATCATTACACCTCTTTTTTTTTTGCGACAAGAGAAGCTGTTACAGTTACAGGACATTTTTTATGAGAACATTTAGGGGGTTTATTTCTTCTACTACTTCTCTGTGTTAGTATTAGAAAAATAATTATATAACTTATTAAACAACAACTTCAATCAAAAAACCTTAATACCCACAGGTATATTAACTGTAAGTATTTATGCATTTTGGGTACAAAAATTAACCCAATGCCCATGTCAACTTATAGATATTCTATTAAGTTTGAGATAGCAGTGTAAACTCAATGTTCATTCATTCTGAGAAGCTGGAGCTATGAAGGGTAGCCTTACTACCAAAAAATAGGCAAAAAAAAAAGGAAAAAACAGTATGTGTGCCAGAAGTGCTCAGTTGATCCTCCAGGGTCTTATAAAGACAGGATATATGAAGAAAAGTGGTTCACTGGGGGTCATTTATAAACTTGCTATATTTATAAAGCTGAATAAGAGTGTGCAAACTTGCGAATTTGTTTTTCACATTGCGAATATCTATAGGAGCTTTTTAAATATGGCAAAGATCACAAATTGCGAATACTCTGCACCACAACTTTGGTGGTGGAGAAAATATTTGCAAAACTGTTTCGCAAATTGCAAATTTAAGATATTTTCGTGCAAAACAACTTCACAAAGTGCCTGCACTCACGCAACCTGTCTGACCTGTCTGACCTGTCTTGTTTGTGAGTTGTTTGTGAAAATTCATTCACAAAGCAAATTCGCAAAAAACGGAAAGACGGGCACAGTAGTGCAAAATTGTAGCATTCAGGAAAAAGCATGGGCAAAACTACCATTTGCGAACAATTATGCGCTGCGCGAACTTAATAAATGACCCCCATTATGTTTGAAAACATCTCTTTCCTCACGAATAGTGATGGGCGAATCTCACGCGTTTCGCTTCGCCGAAAAATTCGCGTATTGGCGAAAAATTTGCAAAACGAGTCGTGCGTCATTTTTGACGCGCGACTCGTTTTTTTTTGTCGAATTTTCACTGGCGTTTCACAAATTTATTCACCAGCGGCGAATCGCGGGAATTCGCCGCAAATTCGCCCCTGGCAAATAAATTCGCCCATCACTACTCACGAATCTAGTCCAAGCTTTCTTTGGGGAGGCACTGACCAACCACTATCCAATTGTCTGTGTCTTTTTGCTTGTCGAGCACATGGAGATTCATTAGTGTGAATCATATTCCATGAATGCAAGAGATTAAATGCACCGTCCACATTATATATTGTGTGTTGTACTCCATTGCTTGTTATAATTAACTTGACAGGAAATCCCCATATATACGGGATATTTGCGTTACGCTGTTTTTTTGTGATTATGCCAAATCCTCTCCTTTTTGCAAGTGTAGCCGCTGAAAGATCCGCAAAAATCTAAATATCTTTATATGGATCTGGAAGTTGGGTGTTAGCTTTAGAAAATAGCATAAGTGCTTCTTTGACATGAAAAAAATGGATTCTCGCTATAATGTCTCTGGGTGGTGACGCAGCCAATCCCTTCAGCTTTGGTATTCTATGGATTCTGTCCACAATTAAATCATGTTCTTTGACATTGGGGAGGCAGGCTTTAATAAATTCTTGCAAAAAAAAAATACATAATTGGTCTGCTGGTACCCCTCTCATTCTCACGTTACTGCGCCTAGATCTATCCTCTAGATCTGCTATTTTAGCTTTAAGCACTGAAACCTCCTCTTCCTCCTCAGTAAGTTTTGCCTGGCTGCCTTTTTTTCCTTGTCTTTCCCATTTATGCACTGGCCGCCACAGTTTCTGAAGTCCAATAAAGATTTTAAGCAGAAATCCTTCTGTTTAAGCCGCTAATTTAACCCTTGAGACATGGAGCTCACGCACCACACATCCTCTCACTAAGACATCCGGCCACAATCAACTATTTAATCAAAGTTCAGTATGCTGTTCTTTTGAACAATGTCTGGAACGGCTCATGTGCATACACTATATTCAGCATGCACAATTTTTGCTGCCTTCCTTCCTTAAATACGGGCCATAATTGACCTCACTAATTGAACTCAACACTGCTATTATTTGGAACAAGTTATTATTACTATGAGCACTGCTATGATCTGGACAAGCTTCAATTAATGACAAAAAAAATTACAGTACACAGAATCACGCATGTCATGAAAGTTGGGTCTGTTGTTTTTACTGTACTACACCTCCTAGTAAATTATTTTCCATGTAGATACATAATTTCTACCAAAAACAGTGATTGATCGGGATAGTAATGTTAGACTGCTATTATTCTGAACACAACTTTGTATTTTTTCTTCTTTTTTGTATAGCAGATTTCATACTAATTTCTGATTAGTACTATTAACGGATCACCCTATCTAATATCTTGTGAATATTTAAATAAACAGGGGAATTTACTTTTTTATTAAAGGGAAACTGTCATGGGAAAACATGTTTATTTTTTTTAAACGCATCCGTTAATAGTGCTACTCCAGTAGACTTCTGCACTGAAATAAATTACTCAAAAGAGCAAACGATTTTTTTATATTCAGTTTTGAAATCTGACATGGGGCTAGCTATTTTGTCAATTTCCCAGCTGCCCCAAGTCATGTGACTTGTGCCAGCACTTTAGGAGGGAACTGATTTCTGGCAGGCTGTTGTTTTTCCTTCTCAATGTAACTGAATAGTACGCAGTGGGACATGGGTTTTACTATTGAGTACTGTTCTTAGATCTACCAGACAGCTGTTATCTTGTGTTAGGGAGCTGTTATCTGGTTACCTTTAGTGATGGGCGAAACGGCCACGTTTCGCTTCGCCGAAAAATTCCAGAGAAATTCGCGAATTTTTCGCCGATTCGCGAAACGAGTTGCGCGTCGTTTTTGACGCACGTCGCTTTTGACGCGCGTCGCGTCGTTTTCGGCGCGTTGCGTCAAAAACTACGCGCGACTCGTTTTTGCGCGGCGAATTTTTTTTGCCGAATTTTTTTGCCAGTTTCGCAAATTTATTCGCCAGCGGCGAATCGCGGGAATTCGCCGCGAATTCACCCCTGCCGAATAAATTCGCCCATCACTAGTTACCTTCTCATTGTTCTTTTGTTAGGCTGCTGGGAGGGGGAAAGGGAGGGGGTTATATTACTCCAAATTGCAGTACAGCAGTAAAGAGTGATTGAAGATTATCACAGCACAAGTCACATGACCAGAGGCAGCTGGGAAATTGACAAAATGTCTAGCCCCATGTCAGATTTCAAAATGAAATATGAAAAAATCTGTTTGTTTTTTTGAGAAATGGATTTCAATGCAGAATTCTTCTGGAACAGCACTATAAAATGATGCATTTAATATGATGTAAAGAAGTACTAGCCTGGCACATTGTATTGTTTGAGTTTGTATATAGTACAGTATATAATCTATTGAACTTGTTCTACTGGAGAGAGTCGCAGTTTATCTAGAACACACTGAGTAATTGTATATAAAATTTTAGTGTGGATTGGGTAAAACTTTAATCAGTTATCAAATTGAACCACACTATCACCTTTGGTGGGGGTAAATGGTTGTCAGTAGTACGCCTCCTTGGATTTTGGGCCTTGTCACAAGCCTTTTGAGAAAATGACATTATGACAGCCAAGTGCACACTGCTTCTGCTTAGTGATCTGGGCCATGCAGTCTCAGACAGGATGTGATGCTGCCAAACATCTTGGATTCATTCTGAAGAACAAGCCTACTATATTGAATTAAAAGCATCTGCTTTATCTGTATGATTGGTACCTTCCTTTATGAATGGGTCCTAGAAGAAAAAACTCTGAATTATCATTTATTTTATAAGGTCACACACTTTGATCTTGAAAAGTCTCCACTGCCCTGGCTGATTCAACCACTAATAGGTTTCTTCTTCACCTCTCGCTGGGATTCTTTTGCAGCCTATAATATTTTATGCAAATTCACAGAGCTTTGCAGAAGTACAGTTCTAATCTAATAAATGTACCATATGGCATGGACCAGGAGAGGAGAGAATAAAAAAGAAAAGCCAGAGTAGCTTTTTGACAGATGAAATGAAAATACCAGGTTTTCCTCTGTACGTGTTATTAAGGATTGTTATACATGCTACACTCTTAACTAGTCATTATGGCAATATTTTCTTATTTTTGCTTTGTAAAGTAAGTGATTCACTTTCCCAGCATAACAGTGTAACACACCATGGAAATAATTAAACACTGTGTTTCCCAGTCTCTTTAATGTCCAGCCATGGATCATATTTAGCTGCATTATATTGTCTCATACATTTTTAGTGCAAAAAATCTAGTAAACTGTAAAAATCATAACTTACACTCCCGATGAACCTCCAGTGCCTCCTGTTTATTAGAATTCTTGTTTAGCAAGTAATAAGTTGTTTGGGGGTTTTTTTTGTATGTGGTTTTTAAGAGTGTTCTATCTGTATTTTGACAAAACAGCTTGTATTGCTATTTATTATGCATTAATGGTTTGGAATTAATAAAGAAAAATAATCTCTAAGACTCTGACTGTATTTTTTCATATAATACATAGGCATAAGAGCTGCTTAGTGTACTGGTGGGTGGAAACAGTTGTCCTTTCTAACAGATTAACTGGGTAATTAACATATTCACTGTAGGGGCACCTGTAGTAGAAAACACCTAAACAGACCAAAACACTAACTACAGAAGAGGAAGTGAACAAGAGCTGCAGCTGCTCAAATCAGGACAAAAGAAATACAGCAATAAAGTGTATGCCCCATCGTACGGTACAGTATCTGCTTGTCCCATTACTCAGTCAGTCAGATAGCATAGATGGATAAAACATACAGGTAAATGATCTATTATCCCGAATGCTTGAGATCTGTGGCTTTCTGGATAAGAGGTTGTTCTGTAATATGGATCTCTAAATCATTTGTAGTAGACTTAAGATACAGTATAAGCATAAAATAAACCGAACAGGATTGTTTTGTCACAAATATGCATTCATGCAACTTACATAGTTTCCTTAATTTACAAGGTACTGTTATTATCCTAGGAAAATTTCATTCTATAATTCAGATAATGGGTTTCCAGATAACAGACCTCTACTGCTGGTCATTACAAGTTAATCTTTTCTGGTGAAGTATTCTAGTTCTGCTTTGCCCTGTGGGACACTGTTTCCTATCCTTATAAGAGACAGAAATAGTCACATGATTAACCAGAAATGGCTTTCTGCAAGAGTACATAAGCAATACAAAGCTTTAATAGTGCAAACAATATTGGTAGTGATGGGCGAATGTATTCGGCAGGGGCGAATTCGCGGCGAATTCCCGCGATTCGCCGCTGGCGAATAAATTTGCGAATCACCAGAGAAATTTCACTTTGAAAATTCAGAATGGAACTGCTTTGAGGCAGGCTATTGTTTCTCCTACTCAGTGTAACTGAAGGTGTTGCAGTGGGACATATATTTTTACTTTTGGGTGCTATTCTTATATCTACCAGGAAGCTGTAATTGGGTAACCTTGCCATTGTTCTGCTGATGGGCTGCTGGTGGGAGAAAGGAGGGAAGGTGACATTACTCCAACTTCCTGTGCAGCAGAAAAAAAGGGACTGAAGTATATCATTGCACAAGTAACATGACTGAGGCACTCGGAAAACTGAAAATATGTCTAGCCCCATGTCAGATTTCAAAATTAATTATAAAACAATATGTTTGCTCTTTTGAAAAATGGGTGTCAGTGCATAAGTCTGCTGAAGCAGCACTATTAACTGCATTAAATGCATTAAAAAATGTTTTACCATGACAGTATCCCTTTAAGACCCTTGCTTAGGTTCCCTCTCCTCCTCGAAACCTCACACCAGAGCTAAAAATCAAAGGTGTAAGGTTGTTCAATACTCCCCCCACTGAAGTCCCAATCCCCCTCCACCCCTGAGCTCCCTACTGCACTATTTTTAACTTGGTGTGGCTGTGATTAGGCCAGGGGCCAGGTAAAGGTGCAGTGCCATGGTTTTCAGTGCTGAGAGGGTCTGGGTCAGAGACCCAGAGAGATGAGTTTAGTTCTCTTTTAATATTTCTAATGCATTTAATGAAAACCCCCCTCCCCATGGAGTAACATACATTACATGGGCATCTGCAAAATCATAGGTAATCAATATTTTCAACACTGCTCGTTCTTACTAAACACGGAATGTTTCAGGAACAAATAACAGCTTTATCTTTTCTGTGTTAGTTTCCCCTTTAAAGCCACTTAATATTTCTCATCCAATCTCCAATAAACCTGCAAATCTGTCTGCAAAGTTAAAACTTTTATGGACTGAACAGAGCTCAGAGCTTCATCTTAGTAGGGTTCATCTTAACTCTTATTTTAAATTACTGCAATCCACAGTAGGTATGTAAATCACTCTAAATGAGTGACAGCCAGAAAAAATGATGGAGTACTTAGTCATGCAAAATGCCTTGAAATGTGAGGAAAAAACCCTGAAGGATTCGCACAATACTGCTGAATTTACATTTAAAATATATCAATGTATAAGATACAGATGTGCAGTTCGCCTCAAAGTCTCTGATTTAAATCTGATTTTGAATGCAAGAGTTAAAAGACTCTGCCCTCGTCTGACCCATATACCTCAGGAAATACAAAGCACTGACGGAGTTACACTCGGTGGCATAATGGAAGACTTTAAAACTGATGATAAATCTGTATAATTGTTTATTAATTTAATTATATTAACATATTCCCCCCGGTGGTTTGTATCCTCTCTCATTAATATGATGTTTAATTTTTATTTTAGAAGTAGATGGAGAAATCCAGCATGTTGAATGTGCCCATGAGAATACCAAATCAATTTATTATTTAATGGATTAGTGGGATCAGAGTCCAAAGGGAGATGCACACAGAATTTAAGAAGAAATTCATGTAATAGTCTATTCAATTAGAACTATAAAATGTTCCTTGTCGGCATGGAGCCTGTTCCTATCATAATCTATTAACAATTAGATACTTGCCTGTATTTAAACTTTTTCTGGAAGATAAAGGCTTACTGCACCTAATAGGAGAAAAATGCTTGTACATTTCTATTACGAAATCATCATCCAAAGCCTAGAACTGTTAAAAGCACCCCCTTATCTACTAATACGCCTGATAACACCTAGTTATAAAACTATTTAATTCATTATATAGCTCCCTGAATGCCTTAGTACTTGATTATGGGGCAGCTTTATAAAATATTTTCAAAAAAATATTGACTTTGTGCTTTTTGTGTGGTTTTTAAAAACCTCAGTTGCTTATAGATTTGAAAAAAAAAATGGCAATGCACATGAAATTACATTCTATCTTTCATTTCAAATGAACTAGCCTAAATTTGAATGAATCTTAAAAACTCTAATTGAAAATAATTTTTTGAATTTAATTCAAGTTTTTGGAGTTTTTAGGCATATTAATTTTGAACATTCAGATTTTGGATGCCTTAAAGAAGGGGTTGGATGGCTTTTTAGCAAGGGAGGGAGTATAGGGTTATGGAATATAGCTCATAGTAGAAGCTTATCCCAGGACTAGTCTGATGATGCCATTTTGGAGTCAGGAAAGATTTTTTTCCCCTCTGAGGCAAATTGGAGAGGCATCAAATTGGGTTTTTTGCCTTCCTCTGATCAACTAGCAAGTGGGTAGGGTAAAATAGAGTTAAAAGGTTAAACATGGTAAAGAAAACTGTATAAACAGAACAGAAAACTATACTGGGTGACAGGGTCAGACTGGGCTGGCAGGACATCAGGAAAAAAACCCAGTGAGCCGTGGCTCTCATTGGCTCTGACAGCCGAAGCCCAATATCACTTGATCAACTGCATGAGAATGGTGATAAGCATATGTGACAGAATGTTGAAATGATGCAGCATGCAGTAATAGTGGTGATGTTGACATCTGAAAGAGGGCTCTATTAGTCACAAGAATGGCCATTGTTTTTGGAGCCCTGGTATGTCCCCAGCCCGATGATTCAGGGTGTCCTGTTGGATACCCAAAACACCTTATTATTTTATCAAAAAATGGTTCTCAAAGACTTACTGCCACCATTTCAAGTATACAATGCATACCCTGAGATGTGGCATGTGGCCTTATAAAAATAAAACAACCAGTAATCTATTTGGCATACTCTAAAAAGGAGTCTGCCAAACAGTAAGGAAAAACACAGGAATTGAAAACACGAACACAAAGTAGTATAAATAATTTATGTTTTATTGCTAGAGGAGAGAATCTTCACTGACTATAAATTATTTGCAAAAATGACTTACTTTTCTGGTTCTAGCCACAAACAATAATAACATCCACTATAAACATACACACACACACACACACATATATATATATATGCATTGCTTCTACCTTTGAGCTCCTTCAAGCATTTATGTCAGTATTAACTACTGCATTTATACATACCTATGTATAATACAAACTGCATATACATACTGTATATAAATTAGCTGCTTCCTAAAAATAGCATAAAATGAAGCATAAAATGAAGCAACAACATGCTCCAAGAATACGCCATCTATTTTATTTGAATGTTGCCTAAAGCAACCATGACATAGGACCATTGGATCAGGATCCCTCAGGACTTCCTCGTCAAATGTTCCTGCTGCAGATGATTATGCAGCCCATATATCTGCTATTTGGGCAGGGATCAAAACGAATATGGAAAAAAGTGCCCTGGTGCCTAAGACTTGTGGATCGCAGAAGAGTTCCCCTCCTCCGTATTAAGTTGGAGACAAATTATGGCTGTCCACTAAGAACATTCATCTAAAGATTCCTTCTCCCAAGTTGGGTCCAAGATTTATCTGTACTTTCTCAGTTTCTGAGATAATTAATCCTGTGGCAGTCCAGTTATCACTTCTCCCTGAGATGCAAATTCCTAATCCATTTCATGTCTCCCTGGTTAAACCAGGAATTTCTAACCACTTCTCTTCAGGTCTGACTCCTCCTTCATCTATCCCTGTGGATGGCCAACAAGAGTAAAAGGTGGAAAAAATTCTAGATTCCAGACTCTCCAGAGGTTCTCTCCAGTTCCTCATCAAGTGGAGGGGGTATGGTCACAAGTGCTGGTCAGCGCGTCCTCCCTCTTTGGCACCACATCCAACATGGCGCTACCCATAAACCACGTGGATCTACGCCGGTGTCACAATGCCGCTGCAGTGATGTCACACACCAGGTGTGAAATTGAGATACTTAAGGACTTCCAAGTCATGGGTTTAACTGTTTCTTGAACTTCTGACCCTGCCTGGACCTTTATATTATTCTGTACTTTAACACCTGAACCTTCCTGCTTGGTACTGCCAACTCCCACTGGGAGCAGATAGGTTAAATATTTAGTGTTTTCACAATTCAAGAAAATATGCAGTGAAACACTAACACTGTAAATTACCTTAAACCTGGGAAGTCTTGTGAAGGAGGCAGCTGGCCCTAAACAGAGAATCTTAGCTTGGTTAGGATGAGAGGGGCCAAAAAAGCCCTTCACGTACAAGACATGCAGCTTAGAGCCTTCTGAAAACAGAAGGTATTTACTTGCCTTGCACCATATACATAGCATATAGTCTTAATATCCAAAATGAGAGTTTAACCCTCACAAAATGTACTATAGGCAGAGACATGCAAATCACTCATTTATGTTGTGTGGCCAACTATGGCATAGATACAGCATAATGGTTCAGGGCCATATATCCAAACTTGCAGACAGACTGTTTCAATATGCTAGATCTCATCAGTGCAAGATATTGGAACATGGATTTTAAGTACAGTAGGAAGGACTTGTGGAGTAGCGAAGCAGAGAACCTAGCCTGGTTAAGTTGAGACAGGCTAAAAAAGCCCTTTAAGTGCAAGACGTGCAGCATAAAGCCTTCTTAAAACAGAAGGTATTTATTTGCCTCATGATATGTAGATAGCATATAGATGCCTATGTGACTCCTACAGTCTGCTTTTCACAAATATGGCAATATGTATCAAGGAGCCCATATTTTTTTAATGGGAAGAACATCAAGGATGTCAGGTAACATGTACTTCTCTATAGCTGACTCATGACTGAAAATATCCCTTTGCATATCATGTTGTGTCCTAGTATTTGAAAAACAGCCTTCTGCACTGGGACTTCTATATTTTAAATGTGCAAAATATTAAATTTGTAAAGTTACTCTATACTTTATTTGATGTACTGTAAGGTTTGGGTCATTCTAAGTTTTCAGTATAGGATTGAATTGTAACTATGAGAATGCTGGAGCGGAGCAGGGTTTAAAGGGCAACTAAAGTCTAAAATAGAATAATGTTAGAAATGCTCTATTTTGTTTACAGAATATATGATTTATGCTTTCAAAGTTGGCGTAGGGGGCTGTCATCTTGCAACTGTGTTAGACATCTCTTTAATTCCAAGACTAGGCACATGCTCAGTCTGGTCTGGGCATCAGTTGGGAGGTGAAGCTTAGGGATCATCATAAATTATTAAAACAGCACAAGTCAAATAATATCTGCCATATAAGCAAATACAGCAAGAGTGATTAATAATCAGCATATACAGACTGCACTGGGTCAGTAGATACAAATCTCCTCACAGTCACTGGCTGTTTTACAGGGAAACAAAAAAAGCTGCTTGAGTTTGGGGAAGTAAGGTGGGGGGCTCCCCCCTGCTGTTTGAAAGTATAGGTTTGCAGTATTCAAAATCTGATAGCATTATTTATTAAATCTTATAGATTAGACCAAAGAGAAAATGAGATTTCATTATGATCTCATTAATAATACCTTTTCCCTGTTACCCATTTATTCAAATTCATGAAACCTGGGGATCCTGAAACACACCTCCTGTGCATTGGCTACATCTAACACTGCTTCAATGTTACTGTATCTAGTGGAAGAGTCTGTGTTTGTGTATTTATGAAAGGACAGATTAAAAAGTAGGTTAGATTGCATCAAAGTACAACAATGTATTAACAAAGGCACACTCACTTCACCAATTCACCGAAAAAAGTTATAGATTCTTCTTTTTATTCATAGTGAGATCTCAGCAAAGGTTTCAGGGACAATCCCCTTCATCAAGTGCAGAACTTGATGAAGGGGGTGGTCCCCGAAACGTTTGCTGAGATCTCACTATGAATAAAAAGAAGAATCTATAACTTTTTTCGGTGAATTGGTGAAGTGAGTGTGCCTTTGTTAATACATTGTTGTACTATGTATAGCTCTTGATGCAGCGGAGCCTAACATTGTGCACCTCTAACTCGTTATAAAAGTAATCTAAACAGAGTCGTTGGCGAAGAGGAGTTGTATTAAGTGAATACTTAGATTGCATCAAAACTTTTGCAGCTGAATGTCAAGATTTGGAGGTGGGAACATCATGGTGTGGGTCTGGCTGTTTTTTTAGCATATGGTACTGGCAGATTTCATATAATTGAAGGAAGGATGAATGGAGATATATGCCTGCTGCCATCAACCAGAAGATGAAACAAGGGTAGACATTTCAGCAAGATAACAATCTCAAAAACATAGGCAAGGAAACTCTGAATTGGTTTCAGAGCAAAAAGAAAATAAAGCTAATAGAATGGTCCAGTTAATCCAATGAAAAATCTATGGAAAAAAACTGAAGATCAGAGTTCATAGAAGAGACTCCTGGAACTTTCAAAATTTAACGACTGTTTTTATGGGCCAAAATGACACCTGAGCAATGAATGTGACTAGTTTCTCCATTTTGAAGTTGTCATTAAAGGGGTGGTTCACCTTTACGGTAACTTTTATTATGTTATAGAATGGCCAATTCTAAGCAACTTTCCAATTGGTTTTTATTATTTATTTGTTATAGTTTTATAGTTATTTGTCTTTTCGTCTGATTCTTTGCAACTTTCAAATGGGCGTCGCCGTCCCCTTCTAAAAAAACAAATGCTCTGTAAGGCTACAAATGTATTGTTATTGCTACTTTTTATTGCTGATCCTTCTATTCAGACTCTCTCCTATTGACATTCCAGTCTCTTATTCAAATCAATGCATGGTTGCTAGGGTAATTTGGGCCCTAGTTACAAGACTGCTTAAAATGCAAATTGAAGAGCTGCTGAATAAAAAGCAAAATAACTCAAAAACCGTAAATAATAAAAAATTAAAACCAATTGCAAATTATCTCAGAATGTCACTCTCTACATCATATTAAAAGTTATCTCAAAAGGTGAACAACCCCTTTAACAACAAAGGCTTTTCTACTAAGTATTAAATACATTTCAGTAAGTGTGTTCAATATGTATTCCCTTTGTCATTATACTTTATTACACATGGACTTATTTGGTTTAAGTTCTTTGTATCTGTGGATTACTTGGGTTGTCACCGACATCTGGTGCAAATTTCATGTCAATAGTCCCAATAAAAATATATTTACAAAAAAACGTTGATTTATTCAATACATATCTTCCCTGCTATACAGTATATTTAAAGGGATTCTGTCATGGGAAAACATACTTTTTATTCAAAACACATCAGTTAACAGTGCTATTCCAGCAGACTTCTGCACTGAAATCCATTTCTCAAAAGAGCAAACAGATTTTTTTTATATTTAATTTTGAAATCTGACATGGGGCTAGACATTTTGTCAATTTCCCAGCTGCCCCTGGTCATGAGACTTGTGCCAGCTCTTTAGGAAGGAACAACTTTCTGGCAGGCTTTTTGTTTTTCCTTCTTAATGTAACTGAAGGAGTCACAGTGGGACATGGGTTTTTACTATTGAGTGCTGTTCTTAGATCTACCAAGCAGAAGTTATCTTGTGTTAGGGAGCTGCTCTCTGGTTACCTTCCCATTGTTCTGTTGTTAGGCTACCCGGGGGGGAGGGGGTAATATCACTCCAACTTGCAGAACAGCAGTAAAGAGTGACTTAAGTTTACCAGTCACATGACTTGGGGCAGCTGGGAAATTGACAATATGTCTTACCCCATGTCAGATTTCAAAATGCTCTTTCGAGAAATGGATTTCAGTGCAGAATTCTGCTGGGGCAGCACTATTAACTGATGCATTTTGAAAAATAAACATTTTTCCCATGACAAAATCCCAAAAAGTTATTTTATTTTAGTTTGTTTCTCTGTGTAAGCAATTTTACCGTGACATACCTTATAAGATGCTTCTATCCATGGCCCAACAGGAATTTCTTTGTGATTATTATATTGTACAAGAGAGATATTTGGTAGTTGCGTTTATGTTTTCCTGTGCAGTATTATGTAGAACCAATAAATATTTACTTAGTAACTTGCTGCTACATGTCCCAAATAAATGTGTTTTTAATCATTAAATGACTTCATTTTATGGGAAATTAAGAAACTGGGGAGAATGAGAATATTTAGTCAGGAAGGAAATGTTTCTGAGAAATGCACTGCATGCAATAATCTATTTATCAGAATGAGTAGAAACCATTATTCTGTATACATTTGTTATCATGTGAAGTCTCTATTTAGTCAGTTGCTATTATTTTTATCTATTGTTTTAATTTGTACTATTATATATTCTATTTAAATAAAAATGATAAGCCCTTGCTTATAATAAATATATATATATATATATATATATATATATATATATATATACACACACAAAACAGTAGCAAAGAAGGTCGGCACTCTCAGGACTTGGTGAAAATGACTGAGGTTTCAGCCTCCTCCAAGGCTTTCCTCAAAGTATCTAACGGTTAGAACAAACTGCCTTGAATACAAGTTTTTGGCGGGAACTTACACCAACACCAGCTGACATAATACCCACGTCATTCAAAACCAGACACATGATGCTCGTTATTATCACTGAACTATAACACACAATAACATACTAATCTAAAACATCTTACTATCTAAAACATTTTTATACATAAAAACACATCGTTAAAAACATAATGATGTAACAAAATCAATTCAGTAAAGTGTATCTTCAGTAATTCAATCCCATAGAGAGGCTACTGTTGCATAGTATGTTGCATAATCTTTACAATCATCTAAATTTGAGTGTTGGTATTTGACCTGTAAAGTAGCCCATTTGATTTATCTTTGTACAATGCTACATTGTTTACATTGTTTAAGTAGCATGCCGGTGGGTGCTAGATGGAACAAGCTGCATGAGGATTGGCCATCAAATGTCAAAAAATAAGTTTACTTTCCAGCAAATCATCTATCAAGGTTAAATTGATTATTATATGGATCTCATTAAGGTTTGATCAAGGTAATTCTCTATGGATTAAGCATATATGTATCAAATGCAGAATTGGATCTAACATTGTATCTATTTATGGCTGCGGTAGCGTAACTATAAACACCACTGTGTAGGATGTAAACCAACCCAGTTAAGTCTCTAAATGAGTGACAGAATATAGATCAATAAAAATACAGAATAAAAAAATGTGACTGTGTACAATGTATTTTACAATACATCCTACATGAACATCCCAGATGCATATGTAATCTACGTGACATTTGACTTGCGCATATGTTGTGAAATATGTGTTGTACGTGAATCAGCGTTACTCCCAAATCTATACCAATTATTATACTGTGTGACTTGTTACCCAACCCATTCAACTTATGTATACCAATATACTAGTAATTTAAGCAAAAATTCATGTGCATAAAAAAGAAATCAGAAGGAAAAAATAAAAAAATAATAAAAATAAATATAAATAAAAATGTCCGCATCATGTAACCAATGTAAATGTTTGTAAACACATATAGTCCCAGCGTTTGATCACCTTCGAAGTGGCTTATAGTATACTTCATTAGTCTTAAACTTATCTTAAAGTTCATTCATATGATCCTTAGTAGCCGCAAGGCATATCAATAAGCAATTAGAATGTTGGAGTGTAGTGATGGGCGAAACGAAAATTATTTTCGCCAATTCGCGAAACGAGTCGCGCGTCGTTTTCGGCGTGCCACTCGTTTTTGCCGGCGAATTTTTTGCGGCAAATTTTTCCTGACGTTTCGCGAATTTATTCGCCAGCGGCGA